>OU342840.1:1623652-2223652 GCA_910591585.2 Nysson spinosus
CCTTTCGTCGAAACCATGGCCTTCCACATTCTTTTCGATGAAATTCTCGATGCTATTCTAATTTTTACGTCAATTTATACAGAAAATACGATTTCTCGTTTCGGAAATAGTGAAATCTGGAAAAAGTGCGAAACTATCGCCTAAACTGCGAAATCTGTCGATTTTAGAGAGGAAACTTACCTTTTCGTCGAAACCATGGCCTTCCACATTCTTTTCCATGAAATTCTCGATGCTATTCGAATTTTCACGTCAATTTATACATAAAATTCGATTTCCCGTTTCGGAAATAGTGAAATCTGGAAAAAGTGCGAAACTATCGCCTAAACTGCGAAATCTGTCGATTTCAGAGAGAAAACTTACCTTTTCGTCGAAACCATGGCCTCCCACATTCTGTTTGATGAAATTCTCCATGCTATTCGAATTTTCACGTTAATTTCTACAGAAAATACGATTTCTCGTTACGGAAATAGTGAAATCTGGAAAAAAGGCTAGACTATCGCCAAAACTGCGAAATCTGTAGATTTCCGAGACAAAACTTACCTTTTCGTCGAAACCATGGCCTCCCACATTTTGTTTGATGAAATTCTCGATGCTATTCGAATTTTCACGTTAATTTATACAGAAAATACGATTTCTCGTTTCGGAAATAGTGAAATCTGGAAAAAGTGCGAAACTATCGCCTAAACTGCGAAATCTGTCGATTTCAGAGAGAAAACTTACCTTTTCGTCGAAACCATGGCCTTCCACATTCTTTTCGATGAAATTCTCGATGCTATTCGAATTTTCACGTCAATTTATACAGAAAATAGGATTTCTCGTTTCGGAAATAGTGAAATCTGGAAAAAGTGCGAAACTATCGCCTAAACTGCGAAATCTGTCGATTTCAGGGAGAAAACTTACCTTTCGTTGAAACCATGGCCTTCCACATTCTTTTCGATGAAATTCTCGATGCTATTCTAATTTTCACGTCAATTTATACAGAAAATACGATTTCTCGTTTCGGAAATAGTGAAATCTGGAAAAAGTGCGAAACTATCGCCTAAACTGCGAAATCTGTCGATTTCAGAGAGAAAACTTACCTTTTCGTCGAAACCATGGCCTTCCACATTCTTTTCGATGAAATTCTCGATGCTATTCGATTTTTCACGTCAATTTATACAGAAAATACGATTTCTCGTTTCGGAAATAGTGAAATCTGGAAAAAGTGCGAAACTATCGCCTAAACTGCGAAATCTGTCGATTTCAGAGAGAAAACTTACATTTCCTTCGTCGAAACCATGGCCTTCCACATTCTTTCCGATGAAATTCTCGATGCTATTCGAATTTTCACCTCAATTTGTACAGAAAATACGATTTCTCGTTTCGGAAATAGTGAAATCTGGTAAAAGTGCGAAACTATCGCCTGAAATGCGAAATCTGTCGATTTCAGAGAGAAAACTTACCTTTTCGTGGAAACCATGGCCTTCCAAAATTCTTTTCGATGAAATTCTCGATGCTATTCGAATTTACACGTCAATTTATACAGAAAATACGATTTCTCGTTCGGAAATAGTGAAATCTGGAAAAAGTGCGAAACTATCGCCTAAACTGCGAAATCTGTCGATTTCAGAGAGAAAACTTACCTTTCGTCGAAACCATGGCCTTCCACATTCTTTTCGATGAAATTCTCGATGCTATTCTAATTTTTACGTCAATTTATACAGAAAATACGATTTCTCGTTTCGGAAATAGTGAAATCTGGAAAAAGTGCGAAACTATCGCCTAAACTGCGAAATCTGTCGATTTTAGAGAGGAAACTTACCTTTTCGTCGAAACCATGGCCTTCCACATTCTTTTCCATGAAATTCTCGATGCTATTCGAATTTTCACGTCAATTTATACATAAAATTCGATTTCCCGTTTCGGAAATAGTGAAATCTGGAAAAAGTGCGAAACTATCGCCTAAACTGCGAAATCTGTCGATTTCAGAGAGAAAACTTACCTTTTCGTCGAAACCATGGCCTCCCACATTCTGTTTGATGAAATTCTCCATGCTATTCGAATTTTCACGTTAATTTCTACAGAAAATACGATTTCTCGTTTCGGAAATAGTGAAATCTGGAAAAAGTGCGAAACTATCGCCTGAAATGCGAAATCTGTCGATTTCAGAGAGAAAACTTACCTTTTCGTCGAAACCATGGCCTTCCAAAATTCTTTTCGATGAAATTCTCGATGCTATTCGAATTTTCACGTCAATTTGTACAGAAAATACGATTTCTCGTTTCGGAAATAGTGAAATCTGGAAAAAGTGCGAAACTATCGCCTAAACTGCGAAATCTGTCGATTTCAGAGAGAAAACTTACATTTCCTTCGTCGAAACCATGGCCTTCCACATTCTTTCCGATGAAATTCTCGATGCTATTCGAATTTTCACCTCAATTTGTACAGAAAATACGATTTCTCGTTTCGGAAATAGTGAAATCTGGTAAAAGTGCGAAACTATCGCCTGAAATGCGAAATCTGTCGATTTCAGAGAGAAAACTTACCTTTTTCGTGGAAACCATGGCCTTCCAAAATTCTTTTCGATGAAATTCTCGATGCTATTCGAATTTACACGTCAATTTTATACAGAAAATACGATTTCTCGTTTCGGAAATAGTGAAATCTGGAAAAAGTGCGAAACTATCGCCTAAACTGCGAAATCTGTCGATTTCAGAGAGAAAACTTACCTTTCGTCGAAACCATGGCCTTCCACATTCTTTTCGATGAAATTCTCGATGCTATTCTAATTTTTACGTCAATTTATACAGAAAATACGATTTCTCGTTTCGGAAATAGTGAAATCTGGAAAAAGTGCGAAACTATCGCCTAAACTGCGAAATCTGTCGATTTTAGAGAGGAAACTTACCTTTTCGTCGAAACCATGGCCTTCCACATTCTTTTCCATGAAATTCTCGATGCTATTCGAATTTTCACGTCAATTTATACATAAAATTCGATTTCCCGTTTCGGAAATAGTGAAATCTGGAAAAAGTGCGAAACTATCGCCTAAACTGCGAAATCTGTCGATTTCAGAGAGAAAACTTACCTTTTCGTCGAAACCATGGCCTCCCACATTCTGTTTGATGAAATTCTCCATGCTATTCGAATTTTCACGTTAATTTCTACAGAAAATACGATTTCTCGTTACGGAAATAGTGAAATCTGGAAAAAAGGCTAGACTATCGCCAAAACTGCGAAATCTGTAGATTTCCGAGAGAAAACTTACCTTTTCGTCGAAACCATGGCCTCCCACATTTTGTTTGATGAAATTCTCGATGCTATTCGAATTTTCACGTTAATTTATACAGAAAATACGATTTCTCGTTTCGGAAATAGTGAAATCTGGAAAAAGTGCGAAACTATCGCCTAAACTGCGAAATCTGTCGATTTCAGAGAGAAAACTTACCTTTTCGTCGAAACCATGGCCTTCCACATTCTTTTCGATGAAATTCTCGATGCTATTCGAATTTTCACGTCAATTTATACAGAAAATAGGATTTCTCGTTTCGGAAATAGTGAAATCTGGAAAAAGTGCGAAACTATCGCCTAAACTGCGAAATCTGTCGATTTCAGGGAGAAAACTTACCTTTCGTTGAAACCATGGCCTTCCACATTCTTTTCGATGAAATTCTCGATGCTATTCTAATTTTCACGTCAATTTATACAGAAAATACGATTTCTCGTTTCGGAAATAGTGAAATCTGGAAAAAGTGCGAAACTATCGCCTAAACTGCGAAATCTGTCGATTTCAGAGAGAAAACTTACCTTTTCGTCGAAACCATGGCCTTCCACATTCTTTTCGATGAAATTCTCGATGCTATTCGAATTTTCACGTCAATTTATACAGAAAATACGATTTCTCGTTTCGGAAATAGTGAAATCTGGAAAAAGTGCGAAACTATCGCCTAAACTGCGAAATCTGTCGATTTCAGAGAGAAAACTTACCTTTTCGTCGAAACCATGGCCTCCCACATTCTGTTTGATGAAATTCTCAATGCTATTCGAATTTTCACGTTAATTTATACAGAAAATACGATTTCTCGTTTCGGAAATACTGAAATCTGGAAAAAAGGCTAGACTATCGCCAAAACTGCGAAATCTGTCGATTTCCGAGAGAAAACTTACCTTTTCGTCGAAACCATGGCCTCCCACATTTTGTTTGATGAAATTCTCGATGCTATTTCGAATTTTCACGTTAATTTATACAGAAAATACGATTTCTCGTTTCGGAAATAGTGAAATCTGGAAAAAAGGCTAGACTATCGCCTAAACTGCGAAATCTGTCGATTTCCGAGAGAAAACTTACCTTTTCGTCGAAACCATGGCCTTCCACAATCTTTTCGATGAAATTCTCGATGCTATTCGAATTTTCACGTCAATTTATACAGAAAATACGATTTCTCGTTTCGGAAATAGTGAAATCTGGAAAAAGTGCGAAACTATCGCCTAAACTGCGAAATCTGTCGATTTCAGAGAGAAAACTTACCTTTTCGTCGAAACCATGGCCTTCCACATTCTTTTCGATGAAATTCTCGATGCTATTCGAATTTTCACGTCAATTTATACATAAAATACGATTTCCCGTTTCGGAAATAGTGAAATCTGGAAAAAGTGCGAAACTATCGCCTAAACTGCGAAATCTGTCGATTTCAGAGAGAAAACTTACCTTTTCGTCGAAACCATGGCCTTCCACATTCCTTTCGATGACATTCTCGATGCTATTCGAATTTTCACGTCAATTTATACAGAAAATACGATTTCTCGTTTCGGAAATAGTGAAATCTGGAAAAAGTGCGAAACTATCGCCTGAAATGCGAAATCTGTCGATTTCAGAGAGAAAACTTACCTTTTCGTCGAAACCATGGCCTTCCAAAATTCTTTTCGATGAAATTCTCGATGCTATTCGAATTTTCACGTCAATTTGTACAGAAAATACGATTTCTCGTTTCGGAAATAGTGAAATCTGGAAAAAGTGGCGAAACTATCGCCTGAAATGCGAAATCTGTCGATTTCAGAGAGAAAACTTACATTTTCGTCGAAACCATGGCCTTCCAAAATTCTTTTCGATGAAATTCTCGATGCTATTCGAATTTTCACGTCAATTTGTACAGAAAATACGATTTCTCGTTTCGGAAATAGTGAAATCTGGAAAAAGTGCGAAACTATCGCCTGAAATGCGAAATCTGTCGATTTCAGAGAGAAAACTTACCTTTTCATCGAAACCATGGCCTTCCAAAATTCTTTTCGATGAAATTCTCGATGCTATTCGAATTTTCACGTCAATTTGTACAGAAAATACCATTTCTCGTTTCGGAAATAGTGAAATCTGGAAAAAGTGCGAAACTATCGCCTGAAATGCGAAATCTGTCGATTTCAGAGAGAAAACTTACCTTTTCGTCGAAACCATGGCCTTCCAAAATTCTTTTCGATGAAATTCTCGATGCTATTCGAATTTTCACGTCAATTTATACATAAAATTCGATTTCCCGTTTCGGAAATAGTGAAATCTGGAAAAAGTGCGAAACTATCGCCTAAACTGCGAAATCTGTCGATTTCAGAGAGAAAACTTACCTTTTCGTCGAAACCATGGCCTCCCACATTCTGTTTGATGAAATTCTCCATGCTATTCGAATTTTCACGTTAATTTCTACAGAAAATACGATTTCTCGTTACGGAAATAGTGAAATCTGGAAAAAAGGCTAGACTATCGCCAAAACTGCGAAATCTGTAGATTTCCGAGAGAAAACTTACCTTTTCGTCGAAACCATGGCCTCCCACATTTTGTTTGATGAAATTCTCGATGCTATTCGAATTTTCACGTTAATTTATACAGAAAATACGATTTCTCGTTTCGGAAATAGTGAAATCTGGAAAAAGTGCGAAACTATCGCCTAAACTGCGAAATCTGTCGATTTCAGAGAGAAAACTTACCTTTTCGTCGAAACCATGGCCTTCCACATTCTTTTCGATTAAATTCTCGATGCTATTCGAATTTTCACGTCAATTTATACATAAAATTCGATTTCCCCGTTTCGGAAATAGTGAAATCTGGAAAAAGTGCGAAACTATCGCCTAAACCTGCGAAATCTGTCGATTTCAGAGAGAAAACTTACCTTTTCGTCGAAACCATGGCCTCCCACATTTTGTTTGATGAAATTCTCGATGCTATTCGAATTTTCACGTTAATTTATACAGAAAATACGATTTCTCGTTTCGGAAATAGTGAAATCTGGAAAAAAGGCTAGACTATCGCCTAAACTGCGAAATCTGTCGATTTCCGACAGAAAACTTACCTTTTCGTCGAAACCATGGCCTTCCGCATTCTGTTTGATGAAATTCTCGATGTTAATCGAATTTTGACGTTTCTTTATACAGAAAATACGATTTCCCGTTTCGGAAATAGTGAAATCGGGAAAAAAGTGTAAACTATCGCCTAAACTGCGAAATCTGTCGAATACCGAGAGAAACCTTACCTTTTCGTTGAAACTATGGCCTTCCACATTCTGTTTGATGAAATTCTCGATGTTAATCGAATTTTCACGTCAATTTATACATAAAATTCGATTTCCCGTTTCGGAAATAGTGAAATCTGGAAAAAGTGCGAAACTATCGCCTAAACTGCGAAATCTGTCGATTTCCGAGAGAAAACTTACCTTTTCGTCGAAACCATGGCCTCCCACATTTTGTTTGATGAAATTCTCGATGCTATTCGAATTTTCACGTTAATTTATACAGAAAATACGATTTCTCGTTTCGGAAATAGTGAAATCTGGAAAAAAGGCTAGACTATCGCCTAAACTGCGAAATCTGTCGATTTCCGACAGAAAACTTACCTTTTCGTCGAAACCATGGCCTTCCGCATTCTGTTTGATGAAATTCTCGATGTTAATCGAATTTTGACGTTTCTTTATACAGAAAATACGATTTCCCGTTTCGGAAATAGTGAAATCGGGAAAAAAGTGTAAACTATCGCCTAAACTGCGAAATCTGTCGAATACCGAGAGAAACCTTACCTTTTCGTTGAAACTATGGCCTTCCACATTCTGTTTGATGAAATTCTCGATGTTAATCGAATTTTCACGTTTCTTTATACAGAAAATACGATTTCCGGTTTCGGAAATAGTGAAATCGGGAAAAAAGGGTAAACTATCGCCTAAACTGCGAAATCTGTCGATTTCAGAGAGAAAACTTACCTTTTCGTCGAAACCATGGCCTCCCACATTCTGTTTGATGAAATTCTCAATGCTATTCGAATTTTCACGTTAATTTATACAGAAAATACGATTTCTCGTTTCGGAAATACTGAAATCTGGAAAAAAGGCTAGACTATCGCCAAAACTGCGAAATCTGTCGATTTCCGAGAGAAAACTTACCTTTTCGTCGAAACCATGGCCTCCCACATTTTGTTTGATGAAATTCTCGATGCTATTCGAATTTTCACGTTAATTTATACAGAAAATACGATTTCTCGTTTCGGAAATAGTGAAATCTGGATAAAAGGCTAGACTATCGCCTAAACTGCGAAATCTGTCGATTTCCGAGAGAAAACTTACCTTTTCGTCGAAACCATGGCCTTCCACAATCTTTTCGATGAAATTCTCGATGCTATTCGAATTTTCACGTCAATTTATACAGAAAATACGATTTCTCGTTTCGGAAATAGTGAAATCTGGAAAAAGTGCGAAACTATCGCCTAAACTGCGAAATCTGTCGATTTCAGAGAGAAAACTTACCTTTTCGTCGAAACCATGGCCTTCCACATTCTTTTCGATGAAATTCACGATGCTATTCGAATTTTCACGTCAATTTATACATAAAATACGATTTCCCGTTTCGGAAATAGTGAAATCTGGAAAAAGTGCGAAACTATCGCCTAAACTGCGAAATCTGTCGATTTCAGAGAGAAAACTTACCTTTTCGTCGAAACCATGGCCTTCCACATTCCTTTCGATGACATTCTCGATGCTATTCGAATTTTCACGTCAATTTATACAGAAAATACGATTTCTCGTTTCGGAAATAGTGAAATCTGGAAAAAGTGCGAAACTATCGCCTGAAATGCGAAATCTGTCGATTTCAGAGAGAAAACTTACCTTTTCGTCGAAACCATGGCCTTCCAAAATTCTTTTCGATGAAATTCTCGATGCTATTCGAATTTTCACGTCAATTTGTACAGAAAATACGATTTCTCGTTTCGGAAATAGTGAAATCTGGAAAAAGTGCGAAACTATCGCCTGAAATGCGAAATCTGTCGATTTCAGAGAGAAAACTTACCTTTTCGTCGAAACCATGGCCTTCCAAAATTCTTTTCGATGAAATTCTCGATGCTATTCGAATTTTCACGTCAATTTGTACAGAAAATACGATTTCTCGTTTCGGAAATAGTGAAATCTGGTAAAAGTGCGAAACTATCGCCTGAAATGCGAAATCTGTCGATTTCAGAGAGAAAACTTACCTTTTCGTCGAAACCATGGCCTTCCAAAATTCTTTTCGATGAAATTCTCGATGGTATTCGAATTTTCACGTCAATTTGTACAGAAAATACGATTTCTCGTTTCGGAAATAGTGAAATCTGGAAAAAGTGCGAAACTATCGCCTGAAATGCGAAATCTGTCGATTTCAGAGAGAAAACTTACATTTTCGTCGAAACCATGGCCTTCCAAAATTCTTTTCGATGAAATTCTCGATGCTATTCGAATTTTCACGTCAATTTGTACAGAAAATACGATTTCTCGTTTCGGAAATAGTGAAATCTGGAAAAAGTGCGAAACTATCGCCTGAAATGCGAAATCTGTCGATTTCAGAGAGAAAACTTACCTTTCCGTCGAAACCATGCCCTTCCAAAATTCTTTTCGATGAAATTCTCGATGCTATTCGAATTTTCACGTCAATTTATACAGAAAATACGATTTCTCGTTTCGGAAATAGTGAAATCTGGAAAAAGTGCGAAACTATGGCCTAAACTGCGAAATCTGTCGATTTCAGAGAGAAAACTTACCTTTTCGTCGAAACCATGGCCTTCCACATTCTTTTCGACGAAATTCTCGATGCTATTCGAATTTTCACGTCAATTTATACATAAAATTCGATTTCCCGTTTCGGAAATAGTGAAATCTGGAAAAAGTGCGAAACTATCGCCTAAACTGCGAAATCTGTCGATTTTAGAGAGGAAACTTACCTTTTCGTCGAAACCATGGCCTTCCACATTCTTTTCCATGAAATTCTCGATGCTATTCGAATTTTCACGTCAATTTATACATAAAATTCGATTTCCCGTTTCGGAAATAGTGAAATCTGGAAAAAGTGCGAAACTATCGCCTAAACTGCGAAATCTGTCGATTTCAGAGAGAAAACTTACCTTTTCGTCGAAACCATGGCCTTCCACATTCTTTTCGATGAAATTCACGATGCTATTCGAATTTTCACGTCAATTTATACATAAAATACGATTTCCCGTTTCGGAAATAGTGAAATCTGGAAAAAGTGCGAAACTATCGCCTAAACTGCGAAATCTGTCGATTTCAGAGAGAAAACTTACCTTTTCGTCGAAACCATGGCCTTCCACATTCTTTTCGATTATATTCTCGATGCTATTCGAATTTTCACGTCAATTTATACATAAAATTCGATTTCCCGTTTCGGAAATAGTGAAATCTGGAAAAAGTGCGAAACTATCGCCTAAACTGCGAAATCTGTAGATTTCCGAGAGAAAACTTACCTTTTCGTCGAAACCATGGCCTCCCACATTTTGTTTGATGAAATTCTCGATGCTATTCGAATTTTCACGTTAATTTATACAGAAAATACGATTTCTCGTTTCGGAAATAGTGAAATCTGGAAAAAGTGCGAAACTATCGCCTAAACTGCGAAATCTGTCGATTTCAGAGAGAAAACTTACCTTTTCGTCGAAACCATGGCCTTCCACATTCTTTTCGATTATATTCTCGATGCTATTCGAATTTTCACGTCAATTTATACATAAAATTCGATTTCCCGTTTCGGAAATAGTGAAATCTGGAAAAAGTGCGAAACTATCGCCTAAACTGCGAAATCTGTCGATTTCCGAGAGAAAACTTACCTTTTCGTCGAAACCATGGCCTCCCACATTTTGTTTGATGAAATTCTCGATGCTATTCGAATTTTCACGTTAATTTATACAGAAAATACGATTTCTCGTTTCGGAAATAGTGAAATCTGGAAAAAAGGCTAGACTATCGCCTAAACTGCGAAATCTGTCGATTTCCGACAGAAAACTTACCTTTTCGTCGAAACCATGGCCTTCCGCATTCTGTTTGATGAAATTCTCGATGTTAATCGAATTTTGACGTTTCTTTATACAGAAAATACGATTTCCCGTTTCGGAAATAGTGAAATCGGGAAAAAAGTGTAAACTATCGCCTAAACTGCGAAATCTGTCGAATACCGAGAGAAACCTTACCTTTTCGTTGAAACTATGGCCTTCCACATTCTGTTTGATGAAATTCTCGATGTTAATCGAATTTTCACGTTTCTTTATACAGAAAATACGATTTCCCGTTTCGGAAATAGTGAAATCGGGGAAAAAGGGTAAACTATCGCCTAAACTGCGAAATCTGTCGAATACCGAGAGAAACCTTACCTTTTCGTTGAAACTATGGCCTTCCACATTCTGTTTGATGAAATTCTCGATGTTAATCGAATTTTCACGTTTCTTTATACAGAAAATACGATTTCCCGTTTCGGAAATAGTGAAATCGGGAAAAAAGGGTAAACTATCGCCTAAACTGCGAAATCTGTCGAATACCGAGAGAAACCTTACCTTTTCGTTGAAACTATGGCCTTCCGCATTCTGTTTGATGAAATTCTCGATGTTAATCGAATTTTCACGTTTCTTTATACAGAAAATACGATTTCCCGTTTCGGAAATAGTGAAATCGGGGAAAAAGGGTAAACTATCGCCTAAACTGCGAAATCTGTCGAATACCGAGAGAAACCTTACCTTTTCGTCCATCCATGGCCTTCCACATTCTTTTCGATGAAATTCTCTATGCTAATCGAATTTTCACGTTTCTTTATACAGAAAATACGATTTCCCGTTTCGGAAATAGTGAAATCGGGAAAAAAGGGTAAACTATCGCCTAAACTGCGAAATCTGTCGAATACCGAGAGAAACCTTACCTTTTCGTTGAAACTGTGGCCTTCCACATTCTGTTTGATGAAATTCTCGATGTTAATCGAAGTTGCACGTCAATTTGTACAGAAAATACGATTTCCCGTTTCGGAAATAGGGAAATCTGGAAAAAAGGCTAGACTATCGCCTAAACTGCGAAATCTGTCGAATACCGTGTTACGAGCCCAAGGCGAGTTATGTCTTACCACGTTAGACTGGGCTGTAATTTCTTCTTGGTCACTCCGAGCGGCTGGAGTGAACGGTTCGATGGGGATACGTCGCTACTGAATATTTTTGCAGGGAAGGTAAATAGTGGGTTAAACCCGGAAGTACTAACAATAACACTATAAATATATTCTGTATGAAATGATACTACACGTTCGTCGGCGGGAGAATCCCTTACAAAGCTGTTTGGTGTGTGTTGAGTCTGATGGTGCCTACCAATCTAGAGCGAACGTGATTTGATGTTGACAAACCCGTACTCGCGATAACTGATCGAAAGGGAAACTGAGGCCCGATCTCACTAAAATGATTAGCAGCACTTCCCCTAAGGGTGAATCAAGACTGCCTAGCGCTGGAAAAGGTTGTCCTTTTAAAGGATTTTTTGGAGCTGGAGCGCCAGGAAAGGAGATGGGGAGGGGGGGTTCGGCTGGTTTTGGAAGGATAAGATTCTGGGAAACGCGGGCATCATAAATCCACCCTGGGAGTGCACTTGCTCAGGGATATGGGCGTCAAGTTTCCCGGAGGGTCCCGTTTCCCGAACATCACAGCCGCGTCTATTCCATAAATAAGACCCCTGGCCATGGGACCCATTTCCGTTGGTCGTAACTTAGATAACCCCCACGGCCAAGGGCTGCATACGCAACATCTCCCCCTTTAAATGAAACATCGCTTGACCGCGATGCTTTCGATCAAATTCAGACCTAGATAGGTAAGCACGATGTTACAAAAGTGTTGTGGGAGTACTTAACCTATTGTGTGCGTGTCTGTTTACTTATCAACTAAAGTTATTATTTTATTCGGATGCCGTTCTTATTCGTTCCTATTTTTTCTTAATGACGTATATGCTAGCAGTATTAAATAGACAAAAAAAAAAGGTGAACAGAAAAGAAAGAAGATGTAAACTTGCACAGCTAATTCCGAAGCTAGGTTTAAGTTATGCCTGATATTTTATAGTAGAGTCTATCGAATTTACGAGCTCTTCACTGAAAATCTAAATTTGAAAGATGAGGTACTCTAGAGCTTACCTGTCTGGTTCGGTGATATTTGTTAGGAGGTAATTTGGACTTATCTAATATATTGGCCTCGGTTCCTTGAATCTCGCTTGAATGCACAATTTTGGCTAATGCGCGAGTTTTCAACCCCTGGGATGGAAAATCGGTTGCTTTATGTTTGCGCTTCCTGCTGTCCTTTTTGTGGTGTGAGGATGGAGATAGCCTCTGTGACCTGCTATCGATGTGGTCGGTTGTGCGGTACGGGCCTTGATGATAATGGGCTGCGTGTAGTGGTGTTATACCTCCCCATAGTTGGGCCTTCTCCGCTGCAAGCGGCCCGACAGGTACCTTCCCTGAAAGTATCGGATGACAATTTATGGCCACCGCCTGAACTCGGGCCGTAGGAACAAATGGTGGTAATGTTTCCTCCGTTCCTTGTGGATTTTCTCGCGCTTTGGAATTCTCGGAGGTGGAAATATTATAATCAGCTTCGAAATCAATCAGGTCTAGAACCTCCCTAGATTCGAAAGCTGCTTCGCACTCGGGAACTTTGAAGTTTTCCAGGCATGATGAGATGTTGTCCGCTGTTTCATCTTCGCGCATTTCTTCATGTAATTCTGAAGATGGTCTCTGATGGTACGCGTACATGCAGATTGTTTGTGATTTTCCTAGTTGACTACCGATTTGCACAGTGGATTCGAAGCAGTCGAATTCACCGAAATCCGAATCGTCGGAATCATATCTGCGGTCCTCAAAGAGTGCGGGATACTGGAAGTTTTGTAGAAGATCCGACACCGTTTCATCAATCTTTTCCGCGGATCTCGTACGGCTTGATTCCAAAAATTGCTCGAGGTCGCCGTACTCGAATTCCTCGTCCTCGTTGTCAGATGAACAATGTCCGTTGGTGTCTCTGTCTTCAGATGCAGATGAGAGAGGTGGTGGACTGCGTTTTGTGTGATTTACCCATAGCGGCAGGCCCCATCTCTTCTGTACCTGTACTTCCTCTTCCGATTCCGATTCATATGGACTCCTTGATATTTCCTCTGAGTCGGACTCACTGACAGAATCATCGTCCTCATGATTTTGGTACTTTGAAGCGCCGGGTGAGGTATGGTAAGAATCATATTCCTCTTGTTTCCAAAGCTCCATTTGTGAATGATCGATTAAACAATAAGGCATACCTCCTTCTGGTGATGGCTGCCTTAATGTTTCTCCTACTTGCCGGGTCCTAGTGGGAGCTCGAGGTTCTCTGTCTGGAGAATCTTCCTCGGACTCTGATATTGTATGGTCATCGCGATACAAATATCTGACCGGGCTGGGAGATGGTGAATAAGACGCGTACCAGTCTCGTCGGCTGCGGTTATGCCTACTGGAATACCCGTCTTCATACCTTGATCGTCGATCGGGTGAAACACGTCCGTAAGCCTCGCGCCTGTTTCTTAAGCGACGCTCGATCCTCAAAACAACGTCGTACGCCTCCTCGAGGGTTTCCATGCCCCTACATCTGGATTCCACTCTCCATGCTATGTGATTTGGGAGACCTTCCAGAAAATTTTCGAGGATGTCTTCATCTATTTGTTTCAAGATTTCTTCACTGTTGCGTGGAAATCTATCACTTGCTGCCGTGCGAGCGCAATGCAGCAGTTCCGTGGTCCTATCCAGGTATCTTGACAGACTCTCGCCATCGCGGATTTGCAATCTTGCTATATCCGTCTGGAAGGAGGCGAGGTCTCTACCCGGCGCGTATCGTTTCTTCAAATGTTTTAACAAAGCTTCAATGTTTTCGAACCGCAACACTATGACACCAAGTCTCGCGGGACCAGTGAGCTTTGTTAACACTATCGCCAAATAATCCGATTCGGCATCTTTAGGAACGAGTGCTAAACCGTTCTGTACCACTTGGGCAAACACTGATAACGGGGGGTTTTCACCGTCAAATACTGGAATACTGGATGCCACGTGCTGGATACAGCTTTGTCTGGTCATCAACGCCAACGAAACGGACAAATCAAATGAACCACTTTCATACATTTTGAAAGTTATTCTAAAAAAATGCCTTCCTTGCTGATTAAATTCAACTAACGAACATCCCACCGCTGTCACCAGTTTGTTACGAGCCCAGGGCGACTTATGTCTTACTACGTTAGACTGGGCTGTAATTTCTTCTTGGTCACTCCGAGCGGCTGAAGTGAACGGTTCGATGGGGATACGTCGCTACTGAATATTTTTGCAGGGAAGGTAAATAGTGGGTTAAACTCGGAAGTACTAACAATAACACTATAAATATATTCTGTATGAAATGATACTACACGTTCGTCGGCGGGAGAATCCCTTACAAAGCTGTTTGGTGTGTGTTGAGTCTGATGGTGCCTACCAATCTAGAGCGAACGTGATTTGATGTTGACAAACCCGTACTCGCGATAACTGATCGAAAGGGAAACTGAGGCCCGATCTCACTAAAATGATTAGCAGCACTTCCCCTAAGGGTGAATCAAGACTGCCTAGCGCTGGAAAAGGTTGTCCTTTTAAAGGATTTTTTGGAACTGGAGCGCCAGGAAAGGAGATGGGAAGGGGGGGTTCGGCTGGTTTTGGAAGGATAAGATTCTGGGAAACGCGGGCATCATAAATCCACCCTGGGAGTGCACTTGCTCAGGGATATGGGCCTCAAGTTTCCCGGAGGGTCCCGTTTCCCGAACATCGCAGCCGCGTCTATTCCATAAATAAGACCCCTGGCCATGGGACCCATTTCCGTTGGTCGTAACTTAGATAACCCCCACGGCCAAGGGCTGCATACGCAACAACCGAGAGAAACCTTACCTTTTCGTTGAAATTATGGCCTTCCACATTCTGTTTGATGAAATTCTCGATGTTAATCGAATTTTCACGTTTCTTTATACAGAAAATACGATTTTCCGTTTCGGAAATAGTGAAATCGGGAAAAAAGGGTAAACTATCGCCTAACTGCGAAATCTGTCGAATACCGAGACAAACCTTACCTTTTCGTTGAAACTATGGCCTTCCACATTCTGTTTGATGAAATTCTCGATGTTAATCGAATTTTCACGTTTCTTTATACAGAAAATACGATTTCCCGTTTCGGAAATAGTGAAATCGGGAAAAAAGGGGAAACTATCGCCTAAACTGCGAAATCTGTCGAATACCGAGAGAAACCTTACCTTTTCGTTGAAACTATGGCCCTCCACATTCTGTTTGATGAAATTCTCTATGCTAATCGAATTTTCACGTTTCTTTATACAGAAAATACGATTTTCCGTTTCGGAAATAGTGAAATCGGGAAAAAAAGGTAAACTATCGCCTAAACTGCGAAATCTGTCGAATACCGAGAGAAACCTTACCTTTTCGTTGAAACTATGGCCTTCCACATTCTGTTTGATGAAATTCTCGATGTTAATCGAATTTTCACGTTTCTTTATACAGAAAATACGATTTCCCGTTTCGGAAATAGTGCAATCGGGAAAAAAGGGTAAACTATCGCCTAAACTGCGAAATCTGTCGAATACCGAGAGAAACCTTACCTTTTCGTTGAAACTATGGACTTCCACATTCTGTTTGATGAAATTCTCGATGTTAATCGAATTTTCACGTTTCTTTATACAGAAAATACGATTTCCCGTTTCGGAAATAGTGAAATCGGGAAAAATGGGTAAACTATCGCCTAAACTGCGAAATCTGTCGAATACCGAGAGAATTTACCCTTTTTTCCCGATTTCACTATTGTTGGATGCCGGATCGCAACTACCAACGAGGTGAACGGACTGTATGTACTCGTACTGAAGGTACTCACAAATAAGCATCGTCTCGCCGTTACATACTTGTGTATATATTCTCTCGAGAGTGAGGAGAGGTCAGGATGACCCGACCCAACATTCTTACCCTCGATGACTCAGGTAGTAAGGGAGAGTTTTGTTTGTAAGAGCCGTGTCGAAAACAGCGTTGACTAACTCGTGAGACATCGGCTGTTTAGATAATGGTCGTTGGTCATCCAACACCTCCCCCCTTTTGGTCCAAAAATTATTATTTTCGGATAAAGAGAGTTTGGCGGATTACATATAATATACTTAAGGTTAAAAGTTGTTTCTGGAGTTATGACTAGCTTAATTTCTAATGTCGTTAAATACATCGGATTTGATTGGTCACATGAACTAAATTTAGCAGAGACTATACGAATTTATATAAAAATAGATGCTTATAGTATAGTAGATTAATAAAATTCTACTTAAACTTAATGTACATTAATAGTAAGTATTGCGGTTAATACACAAAATGTTAGGATTAATATAAATTTACAGTGCTACAGATATTACAGGGGTGTTGCACTTTTTCGCGGTCTCGATTTGGATCGGAGATTGTACGAATTAGTTAGCGATGGGTTGGTTCCGCCTTGGTATTGTATTGTAGATACTTCGGCAACGGGAGTACCGCGTCCGGCGGGGATCCTTGTCCTGTCGTCTCTCTCATACAAAACCACTTCGTTGGAATTTTCTCTATGTCTCGTGTGATTACTGGAGTCGAAGTTGCAACTCACGAAATTTTTGATTATCGGAGGCATAATTTCTCCGGTATTGGGACTTTTTGTAAAACAACAGAAGCGTTTTAACAAATTCCAACAGCCTAACCAATTGCAGCAGTTTCCACAAAATATGAGGAATAAAATGGCAACTACGATACATAGGGCTATGGTGTACCAACTTGTATGGGTGACGATGAACGGTTCCTCCAGTTGTTGCGTTAGCAGCTCGTCGAATTCATTGAGCTTTTTATTGTTGTATTTCAGCTCATCCAGGTCAATGTTAGTCAGTTTTATGGGCTTTAACGATGTCTTTGATTGGCGTTGAATGTAGTCAGTTGCTGACAAACAACAATCGCTTCCAATTATGTTAATCGGAGGAACATAGTGTGTGACGTTTTTGTTTACTTCGCTAGTAGGTTCCAGCGAGTACATCATTGTATATCCCTTGCATCGATTATGTAACTGTAGCAGGCCTGCTTTTTGCAAAATGATGTCCTCTATATGATCGTTACTTTCGGCGCAGATGATTGTTAGAGTTGTTGGTTTTTGTACGATATATATCCACTGATTGTTCTTGATGTACTTCTAAATCTCCATCTCGGCGTTGATGGTCTTCGTCGAGCAGTCTTCTGGTAGTTGATTGACATGCTCCGTTAGTAAACGTACTTCGCAGGTAGATTCTTCCGTGGTCCTTGCGGTGTGTATATCGGTGCACACATACTTTCCTTCCAAATACTCATTACAATTCGTCAATTCTGACAAGACGGCGTGATGGGACTTAGTTTGGGACAGGAGGAGATAGGGATTTCGTGGAACGATAAACGAGAAAATTGAGGTGTTCTGATGTTGGATCGGTAAGGGAATTAGGTTATATAAATCAAAATTGGTTCTCGTCACGAGTGGTAGCTTTATGATAAATACTACAAGTTCGTCGATTACAAGACTATGGAGTTTCATTAGTTTATATATTTTAGGTAAGTTTTTGGAGCTAGGTGTGATTAACAGTTCGAGTTCACCCTTATAATCAGTCAGTTCCTTACAAAGATCTCTTGGATTTATTAGGAAGGGAGAAATTATGTTATGGTTACCTAAATTAATAGATTCTATGTACTTATCGTAGTGATCTGAGGTTTGAATGCATAGAGAGAGTAGGGTAGTAACTTGTTGCATAATAGTCGTTTCTAGTGAAAGGTTCGTAAGATAGTTATTTGTTTGTATCATATATTTGTTAATTACTTTCATGTTGCTGTTCATTGCATCCTCCGCGTGTTTTAGCGATTGAACGGAATTGTTAAAATTTTTTATTGTGCTGGCAACGATTTGTACCTGGGATTTCAATAGTGTTTAAGTTTGTCTATTGTTGTTTAATAATTCTTTAATACTCTCAGAGTAATATTGAGCATCGTCCGCGTCCGGTGTGCCAATTAACCAATTTAGGACGTAGGAGGCACCGTTAATTAAACCGCGACGTTTGCGTTCCTCAAAATTGTGACCTATCAGTCCGTTAAGTATGTCGTCCTTATTGTTTATGTTTTGTAATTCACTCTGGATAGACTGCAAGGTTTGTTGGCAGCGGAATTTTTGGTGATTTAGTTCTTTTCCTTGTTCTACTAGTATTCTACATATTTCCCGTGATCTAGTAAGATAATTTTCTAATAGATGCTTTGTTTGAGACAGATGAGATATATTAAGGTGTGTCAAGAGATGCAATTCGGTGTTTGAGATTTTCGCTATTCCCATCTTCTTATAAAAAATACCACTTGGGTCAGTAAAAGGTGTGTTGGAGTAGGATATTCCGGAAATGAGATTAGGAAATAGGATCATCGTCAGAATTGTCAGTTTCATCTGAAACATACGGTTTGAGCAGGTTAGAATGGTATTTAATTTCGTAACTGTATTCTTCTAGTCTTAGTCGCCACCTAACTAATTTTGACGAAGGGTTTTTACAGTTAAATAACCATTGAAAGGGTTTATGATCGGTGTAAATCTCGAAGGTTCTGCCGTATAGGTACGGACGAAAATGTTCCATTGAATTGACTATCGCCAAGAGTTCTTTTCCTGTGGTAGAGTAATTTTGTTCAGAGCTATTTAAGGTACGAGAATAATACGCGATGGGGATGTCTTGGTTATTGGTCATCTGGGAAAGGACAGCACCGATCCCTACGTCGGATGCGTCCGTAGTCAAGATAAATTTTTTGTTAAAATCCGGATATTGGAGTATGGGTTGATTAATTAGTTTTTCCTTTAAGGTAATAAACGCTTGTTCTTGTGATTCGGTCCATTCAAAGGTTGCATCCTTTTTCAGGAGCTGGGTCAACGGTTTTGCTATAGTTGAGAAATTCTGAATAAATTTTCTATAATATCCGACCATTCCTAGAAGCATTTTAATTTCTTTTGGATTTCGGGGTCTTGGAATCTTTTGTACGCACGCAATCTTGTTTGGATTAGGTTCCACTCCCTTGTTAGAAATGATGTGGCCTAAGTACTCGCAAGATTTTTTCAGGAACTCGCACTTGTCTGGCTGTAACTTCAGATTGTGCTCCCTAAGTCTGGAAAATATATTTTTTAATTTACGATTATGATCCTCTAATGTAGCTCCGTACAGCACAATATCGTCTAAATAAACGATACACTGTGTATTAGTTAACCCTGTGAGTACATTATTCATCATGCGTTGGAAGTGAGATGGCGCATTTTTTAGGCCAAATGGCATTCTCGTAAACTCATAATGACCATTAGGCGTAGAAAAAGCAGTCTTGGGACTGTCCTTGGGGTCCATTGGAATTTGGTGATATCCGCTAGCTAAATCTAGAGTTGAAAAATATTGTGCGTGCCCTATTGGTCTAAGATATCTTCTATGTTTGGGAGCGGATATGCGTCGCCTATTGTTTTCTCGTTCAGTTTTCGGTAGTCGACCACAATCCGCCATTTACGTTCACTGGAGGCATCTAATTTTTTTGCTACGACCCAGAGGGGGCTTGACCATGGACTGCTTGATGGTTTAATTATACCGTGCTCTAACATTTTCTCTATTTGTCGTTCGACTTCGGCTATGAACTTGAGGGTAACGATAATTTTTGGTTTGAACCGGAATTTCGTCGGTCGTTGGGATGGTGTGGGAGGTCGCGGTAGTGCGTGTCAATAAATCCGTGTTTAGATGAAATATGTCGTTAAACTCCCTACAAATTTCTTTAACTGATTCTTCTTCTTCGCTATTCAAGTGATCCAAACGAAGATTTTGTTGAAGGACTCGTAGACGGTTCGACGCTTCGTTATTACTCTGATTTTTAGCACGACTATACTGGTATGAAAATTCTGGAATTGGTTCAATAGGAATTTCTGGAATTGGAATTTCCAAAGGTTGGTTGGAAGTATTTAGTATTGTTACTAAGGCTCGATTACCAGCCTTCACCTTAACGATTGCATTTGGGATTAAGAGCGAATTTTGCGCATTTAGCTGTTGGGAAAATATAACACCTTCTCGAACGTCGAATGGGTTTGTTAACTTAATGGGTATTATTGTCTCGGATCGCGGGGGAAGTCTCGCTGAAGAAACGGAACACTGTGGAGTATTCCGACCGAGAAAAACGGGGTATGGAATAGAACTTAGCGAGAATGTAAAATTTTCGTAGTCGATCTTGGCCTTTTTTGCTTTAAGAAAGTCGTCGCCTAAAATACCGTCGAATGGGATATTAGTGGCGGCATCTAATACCTGGAATTTGCCGATTATTTTCCTATCTCGAAATTGCAATTCTATTTCCGCTCCTCCTACCGTTTCGACTTGTGCCCCTGGCGCTATATCGATTAAAAAGACGCGATTATTTCGATCTAGAGGGAAATCTCGTATGGAGTGAGCTTTGACTAAAGATACACATGCGCCGGTATCGATTAAGAATTTTAGTACTTTATCATTAGCTGCGGAGTGGCGCGATTCCAACAACACATAAGATCGGTCGTACGAATTCAGCGTGGAAGAGATTTCGAGCACTGTAGGTTGTTGAATTCTAAAGTCACTGCATCTATGGATATCGGGGGGGTTGGTTAATTCTTGGACGTTGCGAAAATCCGAAGGGTGAGAATTCTCAGTATTCGTGTGAACTGGGAACTGGTTAGGGTTTGTACCTGCGCGCCGTGGTGAAAATGAATTTGGGTTTTGTGAGTCATACCCATTAGAATTACGGTTCGGGTATTTAGGCGGAATACCTGGGTGCGGTCTCGAATTTGAATTCGGATTTTGTGGAGGATTTGAGCGTTGCCGGGAATTGTTATATTCTCGTGTCCTGCACTCCTCTATCACGTGTCCGACACGTTTGCAGTATCTACATTGTTAAGGATAATTCAAGGTAGTTGAGTTCCTCATGGATTGATTAAAATGAACGGGTCTGTTCGCGAATTGAGGCGTTATATTGCGATTCTCGTGATAATCATTGGCATTGCGGTTTGTTCTAAAACTGTACCTTTGAGTTTCCGGTTCTTGTCTAATGCATAAGGCTTTTTCTTCCATTACGGCCGCTGTGAAAGCTTTGTTGATATTGTTAAACTCACGATATCTCAACATCTGGGAAATTTGTGGGTGCGAATGGTATATAAATCAATTTAAGGTCATTTCATTGATCATTGCTACACGTCCTGCTAGCGTATAATCCTCACGATCTGCCGAATGAATCGATCCTAAGATTCTCGACTGAAGCTCTTGTAATCTTTGGTAATATTGTGACACGCTTTCGTTACGATTTTTTCGAATTGAATTTAACTCTTCCATAAGTTGATCGATTGATTTTTTGTCTTGGTAAAGGTTCAATAGGAAATCCGAAATTTCTTCCCACGTGGTAAGATTACAATGAACATCAACTTGCTCTCTGGCTTTCCGTACTATTTTATTTTTCACAAATAACAAGAGTATTGGTCTTTGCGAGGAACTGGCTAACTCAAAGACAGAGTCGACTTGCTTAACAAATGAACGTAATTTACATCTGTCTCCGTCGAACTCGTTTGGTAATAATTTTATAAGATGATCTAAAGATACTTCTAAGGAAGTAGTGCTTGAATTTGTATCGACTTCGTTTCGGGACATTTTGCAAGGGAATAGGATGTCTTGTCTAAAATGGCGAAAAAATAAGAGTATCTGTAGTGCAGTACTTACGATGCAGCCGTAGGAGTAGTCTTCCTCACACGTGGAAGGGTAACAGACAGCGGTGCTGGAATTCTTGCGAGTCCAGTATATACAACCAGTGAATGTTGAGCCTCGGTGTGAAGATCCACTTCTTCCTTCAAGAATTACGGTTTAAATCGCTGTTAGGGCCTTTGATTCCAACAGGATCGTTCGATCTTGCCGCAGTTTTTCCTTGAAGTCCTCGTTGATTGAATTATTATACTCGTTAACCGATTGGAATCGGTACTTATGCTCAGTGGTGAACTGTTCACTAATACAACTGAAGCTAAGCCGAGTATCCCACTTCTGACACCAAATTCATGTTGGATGCCGAGAAGGAATTAATGCTTGGAGTTTATATAACTTAAACTTTATTCCGAAGAACTCCCAATAATAACCGGTTCGCAACTATCAACGAGGTGAACGGACTGTATGTATTCGTACTGAAGGTACTCACAAATAAGCATCGTCTCGCCGTTACATACTTGTATATATATTCCCTCGAGAGGGAGGAGAGGTCATGATGACCGGACCCAACAAGTCTTACCCTCGATGACTCAGGTAGTAAGGGACAGGTTTGCTTGTAAGAGCCGTGTCGAAAACAGCGTTGACTAACTAACTAGTGAGACATCGGCTGTTTAGCTAATGGTCGTTGGTCATCCAACACAATTTCCGAAACGGGAAATCGTATTTTCTGTATAAAGAAACGTGAAAATTCGATTAACATAGAGAATTTCATGAAACCCAATGTGGAAGGCCATAGTTTCAACGAAAAGGTAAGGTTTCTCTCGGTATTCGACAGATTTCGCAGTTTAGGCGATAGTTTACCCTTTTTTCCCGATTTCTCTATTTCTGAAAAGGGAAATCGTATTTTCTGTATACAGAAACGTGAAAATTCGATTAACATAGAGAATTTCATCACTCCCAATGTAGAACGCATAGTTTCAACGAAAACGTAAGGTTTCACTCGGTATCCGACAGATTTCGTAGTTTAGGCGATAGTTTACCCTTTTTTCCCGATTTGACTATTTCTGAAACGGGAAATCGTATTTTCTGTATACAGAAACGTGAAAATTCGATTAACATAGAGAATTTCATCACTCCCAATGTAGAACGCATAGTTTCAACGAAAACGTAAGGTTTCACTCGGTATCCGACAGATTTCGTACTTTAGGCGATAGTTTACCCGTTTTACGCAATTTCACTATTTCGAAACGAGAAATCATTTTTCGTGTATTCGGAAAAGTGAAACCAAGTTTCACATCGATAGTTTCATCGCTCACACTCTATAACACTTAGTTTCTTCGAAAACATTGGGTTTCTAATGGTATCCCAACAGATTTAGCACTTTAGGCGATAGTTTACCCGTTTCACGCAATATCACCTTTTCGGAAACGAGAAATCATTTTTCGTGTATTCGGAAAAGTGAAACACAGTTTCACATCGATAGTGTGAGAATAAAGTCTGGGGATATGAAATAAGTTTATGTGCGCATGATTAGTATGTTTCGGTTAAGAGTTGCCAATGAAGAGTGTTTGGACCGAGCGACAGTTCGTTTGAATGAAATGCAGGCGTGATAAGATTGGGCATGGGCCTTGCTACGTGATCGAAAATCGGCACGTGGCAAGAATGTGTGAATGCGTGAGCGAGTGCGTGATTGAGTGTGATTGTGTATGAAAGGGTATAAAAGGGAGCGCTAGTCTTAAGAAGGAGATTTTTTTGTCAAACGCAGTACAGGAATAAACCATATATACACCTGCCAAGGAAACTGATCATTTTCACCACTTATATTCCCTACAATTTTGGGGGCTCAGCCGGGATATTAGTAACATTAGTGGTCAAGATCAGTGAGCTATATCCATCTTGGTAGGAAATAATCTGGTTTTTCCCCAAAGAGTTAAAGTTTGAAGAGGTACGATTAAGTACAGTGTAAAAGGGTTGTAGCGTTTGTGTTGTTTGTGTGATTTGCGAAAGTGCCGCGCAAATTAAAAGTGTAAAGTTGTGTTTTCGAGAGAAAGGAAAACGACAAAGATGAATCCAACCTACGCCACCGTTTTCGAATTGAAAGAGAAGCTGAAAGAGCTAGGATGTCCTACAATGGGAAACAAAGCAGAGCTAATCGTAAGATTAACAGAAGCGGATCCATCGGGTGCATGGGCCCAAGATATTGAAAGAAAACGTGGGGTTGAACATGTTCCCAGTAAGACGAGTGTTACGGAGGCCAACGTCACCGAAGAGGTAATTCCAGGTGGATCAAACGAAGAAAGTTACAGGCGAGGCAAAGAGTTAGCTGAACGAGAGCTAGAACTGATCCGACGGGAGCTGGAATTGGTGAGAAGGCTTCGCAGTTCAAGTGTACCAAATGAGGGACATGTTACAAGTGCAGTGAGAACCCCAGAGTATACAGAGGATAGGCCGAGAATTAATATTACATCCGTGGCCGATTTATTAAATAATTACAAAGGAGACATAGGCGACTACGAGAATTGGGAAAAGCAGCTACAGATGATCAGAATGATGTACAGACTGGATGCAGGACAAGTGAAAATGCTAATTGGTATGCGACTGAAAGGAAAAGCTCTTGAGTGGTTTTATTCAAAGCCTGAGCATATCGCTATGTCTGTGGAAGAATTGTTGAAGGAGCTTAAAGGAATGTATTACCACCGACAGGACAGAATAGCGCTTCGAAGATCGTTCGAAGAACGAGTGTGGAAGAGAGGTGAAACTTTCCATGAATATGTTCATGATAAAGTGATAATGGCTAACAGGGTGCCGATACCCGAAGACGAAGTTCTGGAATACCTAATTGATGGCATACCACTTACAAGCTTAAGAGACCAGGCACGTATCCATAAGTTTCGTACAAAGACGGACCTTCTCGAAGCATTCGAGAACATCAGTTTAGAAGAAAGAAGTCAGGCCAATACACCGAGGAGCACCAGACACGGGAACGGGGGATATAGCCGCCAAGTCACCAGGAAGGACGAGAGGACCTGGAAGAAGCAGGAACCCCGCAGCGAAAAACGTTTCTGCTACAATTGCGGTTCACCAGATCACATGAGGGATAACTGCCCAACGAAGAAAGAAGGCATAAAGTGTTTCAAATGCGACGAGCGAGGGCACATTGCGTCGGATTGCCCTAAAGGACAAGCTACAGCAGGGGTGAGCTTCACTATATCTCAGATTACACGTAAGAAATGTCTAAAAGATGTTAAGATAAATGGTCATCAAATTAAAGCACTGATTGACACCGGGAGCGATTTTTGTCTAATGCGCGCCGATCAATATGTAGAGTTAGGATCACCCGGATTAAAACTGAATAAAATTAGATTTGCCGGAATAGGTTCCACCAATACGACGATAGGTGAATTCTACGGAGATTTGATTGCTGATAACAACCTTTTCACAATCCTTATACGCGTGGTTTCAGATGAACTTATGAGTCATAAGTTAATATTAGGTACAGATTTTCTTGATTCAGTTGAACTTACTGTAAAAAATAGTAATGTTACGATCGTTCCATCTAAAGCAGTTGTTGACTCGAACATCCCGGAAATATATCAAATAGATTTGACGCAGGAAATGGAAGAAGTAGATATTTCGCATATACCAAATGTTGAGCACCGAAAAATCATCAAAGACGTAGTCGAAAATTACAAGTCCGTGAAGACTAAAGAAGTAGGTGTCGAAATGTCAATCGTATTTAACGATGATGAGCCCATTTATCAAAGGGCAAGGCGACTAGCGCCTTCGGAACGAGAAACTGTAAACAAACAAATTCAGGAATGGATTGATGAAGGCATAGTACGACCATCATTGTCCGAGTACGCGAGTCCGGTAGTATTAGTAAAAAAGAAGAATGGTTCAACTAGATTATGTGTAGATTATAGGCAGATAAATAAAAAAATCATTAAAGACCGCTATCCACTACCACTAATAGAGGATCAGTTAGATTCCTTACAGGGCGCGAATTATTTTAGTACTCTCGATTTAAAGAATGGATTTTTTCATGTCCCCGTTGAAGAGAAAAGTCGAAAATACACAGCTTTCATAGTCCCAGATGGTCATTATGAATTCCTTAGAGTTCCATTTGGATTGTGTAATTCTCCTTCAATATTCCAAAGATATATAAACGCTGTTTTTAAAGAACTGATTCGCGAAAAAGTAGTTTTAACGTATCTAGATGACCTGATAATACCATCAGTAGAAAGTGATGACGGTTTAAGAAAACTTCAGATCGTTTTGAATACAGCGGGTGAAGCGGGGTTACAAATAAATTGGAAAAAATGTTGCTTATTGCAAGAGCAAGTCGAATTTCTGGGTCACATAATTGAGAACGGGCAACTACGTCCATCCGAACGCCATGACGGATGCAGTCAAAAGATTCCCTGAACCAATAAACATACGACAGGTGCAGAGTTTTCTCGGGTTAAGCGGATACTTTAGAAAATTTATTCCACATTACTCACTCATAGCGAGACCCTTATCAAATTTACTAAAAGCAGACGCAAAGTTCACGTTTGGCGATGAACAGAAAAATGCCTTCATCCATCTTAAAGAAGTATTAAGCGATAAACCTGTATTAAGTTTGTACCGAGTAGGCGCCGAAACGCAGCTGCATACGGATGCGTGTATGTATGGGTATGGAGCGATTCTCTTACAGAAGAGCAGCAAAGATAATTTGTTAGACCCTATATATTATGCGAGTGGTAAAACTACGCCAGCAGAGAAACATTATACGAGTTATGAATTAGAGGTCCTTGCAATCATTAAAGCTCTTAAGAAGTTTACGGTATATTTATTAGGAATACCATTTAAAATTATAACTGACTGCCGTGCTTTTGCTCTAACAATGAAAAAAAGAGATTTATGCGTGCGAGTAGCTAGATGGGCTCTCCTTTTAGAAGAATTTGATTATACCATCGAACATCGGCCTGGTAAATGTATGATGCACGTAGACGCGTTGAGTCGCAATCCGTTGCCTTCATGTATGGTTGTTGAAGGGTTTAAAGACAGTTTAACAATACAATTAAAGCGGGCACAACGTAGCGATACCGATCTGATTAAAATTATAAATCTTGCGGAACAAAATAAAATCAAGGGTTACGAGGTTCGAGGTGGTTTGCTTTTTAAAGAACTTGACGACGACTTAAAGTTTGTGGTACCGAAACAAATGACAACACAAATAATTAGACAAGCCCATGAAAAGGGACATTTTTCTGTGAATAAAACCGAAGCACTTATCGAAAAAGATTATTGGATTTCGAATAGGAGATCGAAAATAGAGAACGTCATTCGAAATTGTATCGCGTGTATATTAGCTGAAAAGAAAGCCGGTAGGCAAGAAGGATACTTGAACCCCATAGATAAAGGCGAAGTGCCACTCGACACGTTTCATGTTGATCATTTAGGACCGCTACCGTCCACTAGGAAAACGTATAAACACATATTTGTTGTCGTTGATGCCTTTTCAAAATTCGTATGGTTGTATGCCACAAAGAGTACCAGTTCTGTAGAAGTGATAACGAGACTTCGAAAACAAGCCGCGATTTTCGGAAATCCACGGCGGATTGTTTCCGATCGAGGAACCGCGTTTACATCCAAAGAATTTGCAGATTATTGTACGGAGGAAAATATTCACCATACCCTCACCACAACTGGCATTCCGAGATCCAATGGCCAGGTAGAGCGTGTAAACCGAACATTAATACCACTTTTGACGAAATTATGTAATTTGGAGAAAGGAGAATGGTACCGTTACTCAGATAGGGCACAGCAATTTTTAAATATCACAGTGCACCGAAGTATCGGTACCCCACCGTTCGAATTGTTGTTTGGAACACGTGCGCGTTTTAAGGATGATGTACAGATAAGAGAAATGTTAGAGAAAGAATGGGTTGAAATGTTTGTGAATGATCGGGATGAATTAAGGAATCGTGCGGCAGAAAGTATTGCAAAGATACAAGCTGAAAATAGGAGGACATATGACAAGAAAAGGACAGACGCGAGAGTTTATCATGAAAATGATTTAGTAGCAATTAAGCGTGTGCAACAAGGCCCAGGGCTGAAGCTCGCCAACAAATATTTCGGGCCGTATAATGTAATAAAAGTGATGCGAAATAATAGATACACCGTACGACGAGTTGGTGAACACGACGGGCCGTTACAAACATCGACTGCAGACGATTATATGAAGCCGTGGGAGAATTTAGATAATAGCATGTCTGATTGTGAAGAAGAAAGTTTGTAAGACATTCGAGGGCGAATGTCTGCGCAGGATGGCCGAGTGTGAGAATGAAGTCTGGAGATATGAAATAAGTTTATGTGCGCATGATTAGTATGTTTCGGTTAAGAGTTGCCAATGAAGAGTGTTTGGACCGAGCGACAGTTCGTTTGAATGAAATGCAGGCGTGATAAGATTGGGCATGGGCCTTGCTACGTGATCGAAAATCGGCACGTGGCAAGAATGTGTGAATGCGTGAGCGAGTGCGTGATTGAGTGTGATTGTGTATGAAAGGGTATAAAAGGGAGCGCTAGTCTTAAGAAGGAGATTTTTTTGTCAAACGCAGTACAGGAATAAACCATATATACACCTACCAAGGAAACTGATCATTTTCACCACTTATATTCCCTACAATAGTTTCATCGCTCACAATCTCGAACACTTAGTTTCTTCGAAAACGTAGGTTTCTAATCGTATCGCAACAGATTTCGCACTTTAGGCGATAGTTTACCCGTTTCACTCAATTTCACTATTTCGAAACGAGAAACCGTTTTTCGTGTATTCGGAAAAGTGAAACTAAGTTTCACATCGATAGTTTCATCGCTCACAATCTCGAACACTTAGTTTCTTGGAAAACATAGGGTTTTTAATGGTATCCCAACAGATTTCGCACTTTAGGCGATAGTTTATCCGTTTCACGCTTTTTCGTGAATGCTGAAACCTAGTTTCGCATCCGATGATTCATCACTCGACGCGCAACGTCGAACACTTAGTTTCATCGAAATTGTACGGTTTCGAGTGGTATCGCGACAAATTTCCTATTTTACGCGTTCCTTTATACGTTTCACGCGATTACGGTTTTTCGCGAACGTGAAATCGTATTTCGTGCATTCGGAGACGTGAAACGAACTTTCGCATTAGGATTTGATCTCGCACAATGTCGAACACTTAGTTTCATTGAAGAAATACGTTTTCGAGTGGTATCGCCACAAATTTCGTAGTTTACGCGATCGATTACCCGTTTCACGGGATTTCACTTTCTCGGAAACCTGAAATAGTATTTCATGTATTCGGGAATCGTGAAACCAAGTTTCGCAATTGGAGTTTCATGTCACAGAATGTCGAACACTGAGTTTCATCGACAGGGTACGGTTTCGAGTGGTATAGCGACAAATTTCTTATTTTAGGCGTTCGTTTAAACGTTTCACGCGATTACGCTTCTCCGAGAACGTGAAATCGTATTTCATGTATTCGGGAAACGTGAAACCAAGTTTTGCAATTGGAGTTTCATGTCGTAGAATGTCGAACGGGTACGGTTTCGAGTGGTATCGCGATAGATTTCCTATTTTATGCGATCGTGTACACGTTTCAGGCGATGTCATTGTTATGTTCGAGCCGGATTGGGTCGGATGTTGAACATGTAAAACGTGCACTTTCCGGACGATTAACTGTCCTAGGGTATTAAACTTCTTGATGAAAGGCACGTGTTATTGGGGTTGGCTACATTTGGGCTTGCCCGCCTACGCGGACTCAATGCCTGGGAATACCGTAATCATTTTTGTGTAGGGGTCCGAATGAGTGAATTATATGAGTATGTATTGAAGGATTGTTTATTAAAAGAAAAGATGTTTTTAATCTTAACATACACAATCGTCGCCGGACTCGTTATTAATTGCATTAATAATTACAGCCGAGGGATCTTCCGGTAGGTCTCCGATTACAAAATTATGGGTTCTGTGTCAGATCCCACGTCTTTGCCTGAGCCCTTTTTCTTCATCGTAACTCGTAAGAATCTAAAATTATATTTAATTTAAATATAAACTCGTTAGAATCATAGTTTTTATAATTTAATAATAATATGTTTGTTAGCAACTAAGTTTGAAACAAGCTTTCGAAAATGTCTAATCGTATCATCTGTTCTGGGATAGGTGCCATGCGGTTCCTCGCAGTCCGCTTACCAAAGGCGGTTACATCCCTCCCAATCCGTGCCGAGATCCTAGAGCACAATGTATCTATTCATTAGGCAGGGCAACGTAGGCAGGTCGGGTTGCCTGTCTGATCCTAGCCAAACGCATTTGTCAGATACACAGACTTATGACACCTGCTACGTGACTTCGGGCCACTAGCCATCACTGACGACGGGATGATCCTTGTATACTTTATCCTATCCAAGTGAAGTTTAAGTCTTGGTCATAAACTAACTAATGCCAGATAGCGACGGGGTATCGGCCATAGACACCCCTAAAATAAATTGCCTCTAACGTGTTAATAATTAATATACTCACTACTCAATTGCCATATTAGCTTGACATCAATCGTTGCCAATTCTTCGTAGTTGTTGTATATACGTACACGAAAAATGCGAGTAATTCACGTTTATGTATTGCATTAATTGTTCAAGTTCAATCTATTAATATCGTTACTTACCATTAGAATATAATGCACTGCATCTCTTAGATCCATATGCATTACCTGAAAGATATTCTATAATTAATGCAGTACCTAAATTGTAATTCATTACTATATTAAACAAATACAGTAATCTTAATTAGATTGGTTACTAATTACCTCGGAATAGATACTTGTGGCATATAAGGAGCCGTAGATTTCTGCAACACAATTAATATGCTGTTGCGTATGCAGCCTCCTAAGGCATTTTTATTTACCACAGAAACAGGCCCTATGACCTAAGGGGCTAATTTACGAGGGGCCCCAGCCGAACCACCCCTCACACGTGGGGAGAACTTGAGTCCCGGATCCCTGAGCAAGTGCACTCCCAGGGTGGATTTATGATGCCCGCGTTTCCCAGAATCTTATCGTTCCAAAACCAGCCGAACCCCCCCCCCCCCTTCCTTGCGCTCCAGCTCCAAAAAATCCTTTAAAAGGACAACCTTTTCCAACGCTAGGCAGTCTTGATTCGCCCTTAGGGGAAGTGCTGCTAATCATTTTAGTGAGATCGGGCCTCAGTTTCCCTTTCGATCACTTATCGCGAGTACGGGTTTGTCAACATCAAATCACGTTCGCTCTAGATTGGTAGGCACCATCAGACTCAACACACACCAAACAGCTTTGTAAGGGATTCTCCCGCCGACGAACGTGTAGTATCATTTCATACAGAATATATTTATAGTGTTATTGTTAGTACTTCCGAGTTTAACCCACTATTTACCTTCCCTGCAAAAATATTCAGTAGCGACGTATCCCCATCGAACCGTTCACTCCAGCCGCTCGGAGTGACCAAGAAGAAATTACAGCCCAGTCTAACGTAGTAAGACATAACTCGCCCTGGGCTCGTAACAATGCATACATGCGTATATGTGTCTGTGTGTCGTAAATTACACTTACCTTAATTATACTAACACAGCACAAGTGTCAAGCGTCGCGTGGCCGGAGCACGCTCACCGCCATCGCGAACGTACACCCGTTGTAACAACGCGCCATTCGTACGCCACGGCCCACTACAATAACGGATCGACGTTTCACGCACGTCTAATTCAAATCCTCATGTCAAATGTCGCCACTAGGCGGATACTTGCTTAGAGCGATATCATGCAAGTAATTAGGTACCTCAATTAGTATAAATACGTCGTGCCTACCTATTTCTGAAGCAGTCTACCTTTATACTTTTGTCGAGCAAAATCGCTATCAGTCTACAAGCAGTCTACAATAGTCGTGTCACTGAGCAAAATCGCTGCCAGTCAGTGTTCTAAATTTACGTACAGTGCCGAATCTCAGTTAGTACGAATTCTTTATCAGTGTCCCAAACTGCTAGACAAAACTTAAGAACTTAAAATAATTCTCTGAGGATTTTGTTTCCGACTTAATATACCGAGGCATAATCACATTTCTTATATACATATAATTAAATTCTGTTCAAGCCAGTTTAAATGTCGTGGCGCCCCTCGTTTCCGGCGGGCGGCAGAGGGTGCGTAGTCGCAGGGGGCTCTGTCTCCCCGAAGTGCGTTTCTGGGGGACAGAGCGTAAATTCCTTCTTCTTCTGCCGACTGTTAACCACGACGCACGTAAGAGTTTTTATCGCAAGCCACGGTGCTTCATATATTCGAATCGGAGACATTTTCTTCCACCCCAGGAAGAGAATTATACGCGGGCACGGGCCCAGTGAGATTATATACGGAGTATTTCGATCTACGGAGATCGTTAAGAAAAGAGAGATCGTCGCGAATCACGGACGTTCGATATAAATCCAACATCCTTTCTGATCCGACACCCGGCGTGCAAATAAATATTAGGTGTTCTCGGCTAGAATCGAAGGGGTCGCGAACAAATTCTATTAAATACATCATTAAATTCTCGTATCTACATATTGTCACGTGGAACGCAACACTTTGTTGTTTTAAAACAATAACACGCGCATCATCCGGAGTCGATCCCCCGGTATTTAATAGAAATGAAGCGATCAGGTATTCCTCGCTTTGTAATGACACCTCGGGTGATCAGGGTGGTCGTCACACTCCCCCCTTCTTAGACGTGTTTTGGTCTCGCAAAACGAAAAGTCTTCATTTTGGGAATCATGATGTCAACTTCGATGTCGTCATGTGTCAAGTGGTGAGAAGGGATACATGGTGGTGGTGTCGTCGTTTCTTCTCGACGTATAATTTGATTTACTGTAGATTTAGAACTGAGCAGATAGAAGCATATTTTAGAGGGCATACAAATTTGAAAACTTTTAGATTTATAAAGCCCGTAAAGTATGCCTAGGCCGAAGAAGACGTATCCTAGTATTTGTAGGATAGTTAACCGGATGCTTTGAATACTAAGTAGTCGTTTTTGTGATTTTAACAAATTTAGTTGGTTGTCCATCTGGTTTAAAAAGATTCTGTAATCAATGAAATTAGGAGATACTTTAGGTACCGAATTTATTTTTCTTGTAATATGTCTACTTCGTCTGGAGTGTATTTAATACTTGCATTCTTAAATTTAATATTGAATTCTATGGGCTCAATTTTTCCTCATATTTTCATCACAGTAGTTTCAGTAATTATAGTGCAATCTTTAGGGCTTGTTATAAGCGCGGCCTGATTGATCGTTACGGTTTCCATTTTGTCGCATAAAATTTGAGCGCTTACTGGTTTCTCTGGTATTACAATAAATCTATTCGTACCTTCTAATGGTATGTACACAAGTTCGTGAATTTTAAAAAGAGCGACTCCACAATTTTCGTCTGTAGGTTTCGTCCATAAGATGCTACTTTGGCAATCATTTGAATGTATATATGAGTGGCCTGGTCTTGTACGACGACAGACTGTAAATTGGTGAGTCACTTTACATTTTGTTTTCAAATAATCAGAATCGATGGGTAAGAAAGCATAATTAGCTTCTAAAACAATATTATTTTCGATTATAGGTGCGTAAAAAGCTTTACCATGTCGGTTTGTAATAGGGTACAGTTTCTGTATTTTCCATGCGTCGTTTTCTAGTAAAGGAACTGAGAGGTGATAAACTAATTAATTTGTTTTGGCTTATTAAAACGTGAAGTTTGCCAATATCTAAAAGTTGTTGATGGTTCTCCTTGGTTGGTTTTATGCGACTTGGGAGATGATTTTTATCAAATAATGTTCCTAATCCTTCTAAAAATGCGGAGGGCGTTATAAGTTCAGGATTTAGGATTCCCTGTTTTCTTAGCATAATAGCAGTATTCAGCAATTCAATATTCTCGTTATTCTCCGATACTAATGATTCTATAACGATAAGTTGAGTAACAATATGTTTGGCACTTTGTGCCTTTACAAAAGCGCGATGACTACCTTCTAGCGTAGTTCGTAAGTTGTCTAAGTTAGTATTATTCAAAATGGTGCGAATCATATTAGTTTGATTTTGTATAATATTATTCATGATGTTATTAGAGTTGAAAAGTTTATCAAGATTAGCATTAATTAGTTCCAAATCGTCATTGTCTAAAGTGCCAAATAGTGCTTTTGTGGCGCTACCTACTATATTGAGCAAACCTCTTTTACTTCGAGAATTCACCATAAATTTTAATTGTTCGATGCCCTTTTGGGTGTGTTCTATGCGTCTTCGTATAACAGCAATTTCTGGTTTTAATTCGCATCTAATTTTCTCACAATCATTGGCGAGTTTGGTTATTAATTCTTGGACTTGAAGATTGTCGGTGAACAAATTTTGGAGGTCAATGGTAAATACAATTTTGGCTTCGTTATGATATAAATAAGCCGTACATAAGTGTTCGATAAAAATATTAGTGGTGTTAAGCGATGTTATTTCTAAACTTTTAGCGTAACTTAATGTTAATAACAATTTGTAAGTTTTCTGTAGAAATTTCGTCCTTACCTGGATTAATATAGCAGATTTTGAGTCTCGTTGTTCCAACGAGTCTCTCTTACGATATACCCGTTTACGTCGTACCTCGTCGTAAAGTTGTATAGCGAAGTTATCTAAAGTCAAGGATTCATTATTAATTTCGCAGTTATATTTTCGTAAGTACGGAAATCCAATATTACTATCCTCTTTTAAAGGAAATGAGTTAAGAACAGTGTGGAACGTATGGTTTCGTGAAAATGATGAGAATATTACGGTTTCAGTAGACGTGTGTCTGTCATGTCCCATAAAGAAAGTTTTGTCTGTTTTATGTCTTGGTCGATTCACTAAAGATTCTTTTATGATATTGATTCCATTGACAGCTCCGGTGTCTAATAGTAGTCTTCCAGGACGTCCCATGCCTTGCAGTTGGCATTTGATGTGTTGCAAATGTCCTGTTGTGTGATTAATTCGGTCGATATTTGTTCTTCCGTCTATTCCGTGGGCTGGTTCTCTGCTGTGGGATCGTTCTCTGCCGTTTGGTGGATTCTTGGTGGAATTTTGCCGGTCTGTCCGATCAGAAAATTTCGAGCAAAACACCGCTCTTGCGTGTGCCCTATACGACCACATTTGATGCATGTAAGGTGCAAGCGTTGTTGTAGATTGGTAGAGTGGAATGGGTGGTCGATTTTTTCATTACTTGTGGCGGGGCAGTGATGACTCGTCGCGGTAGAGCAAGGTTTGAACGACTCGCGCGATCTTTGTACGTGTCTTTTCTCCACATTTCCATATCATTGGCCAGTTGTTGTGCCTCCATAAGCGTTTTTGGACGACTTGGAATCACAAGTTGCCCAATCTCATACTGAAGATTGTGCAAGTATGTCTTCGTAGATTTGTCTCGTTCTTCTTCAAGTGCGAGACGTCTTTTCGTTGGGTTGTTATGTTTATTTTGAACAGCGTATAGGAGTTCGTCTAATTGTTGTCGGAAGCGGATGTTATAGGACTGAACGGATTCCGTTGCTCCGTGTTTTATTAATTGCAATTTATTTCGATAGCTACCGACAGTGGATGGAATCGAAATGTTCTGACGTAGCGCGGAGTAAAGTTCGTCGAAAGACTCGATTTTCAAGTAACGAATGCTTCGTTTCGCATGTTCAATAATCTTCTCAACTAGTATTAATTTTAATAGTAATTGCGGTTCGGTGCAATCTGTACTTGCGTATTTCACAGAAGAGATGAAATCTTCCACACGCATGTCGTCACGTCCTCGGAGTGGCCCGATGGTGCGTAAGATGTCCGTTGCTTTCATCCCTTCGTTCAGCATGGGCCGGGTGCCCATTTCCTCCCTCTCGCGGGCCGCAGCGTCGGCGATTTCCGCCGACCACCAGTAAACGGCGCGGGGGGAGGACCGCCCGGCCCGCGGTATGGTGACGCCCGAGACGGCCGCCATGGCCGATCGGAACCAGGCCGCCTCTGCGTCCGGCGAACCGGAGGGGCCTGTGCTCCCCCAGGCCACCGCCTCTATAGCCGCCCTCATGGCGGCCTCGTCCAGCTTCTTTAGCGCCCACCGGGGGGGAGATCCCCTTACCGGTGGGCGAGGCTGGACGAGGCCTTCGCCCCCTTCCTTCAGGGTCCGCGGCTTCGCGGGCCCTTTCCGCGGCCTCCTTCTGTGACATTACCTGTTCACAGAAGGAGGCTACCGCTCCCCATGACCTCCCGCCGCTCACCATCGCCTTGACGACGGCTTGCAGCGACAGGTCCGGCCTGTTGCTTAGACGAAGAACTCGGCGCTCTGCAGCCCAGGAGGGATACTCCTCCAGGGTGTGTTGCGCCGAGTCCACGTCCTCCCCGCAATGATGACATTGCGGGGTGGGCTCCCTTCCGATCCTATTCAGGAACTCACCGAAGCTACCATGCCCGGTGAGCACCTGCGTCAACCGGAAGGTGAGCCTTCCCTCCCTCCCCAGCCACTGCTGGAGGACCGGAAGGACGGCCTTCACCGTCCTTTCTCCGGATCCGGGCTCCTCCAATTGGCTGCGCCACCTTTCAAAGGTGTGCAGCCGGGCCCGGCCCCAGCCGGCCTCAAGCTCTGACGCTCGGCTTTCCGCCGAGGCCTGCGTCCCTTTGAGGGCCGCGGAGATTTCATATATCTCCGCGGCCTCCGCCGCCTTGAGTTCCCATGGGGGGGAACACCCAAGTAGGGCCGCCGCCCGCTGGGATACGGTGCGGTAACACCGGACGACCCGCACGGCGAGGGTCCGCTCTGCTCGGCAGAGGAGCTGGCGGTTCCGCCGGCACCCCGCGAGGGACCACGCCCACGCGGGCGCGCCGTAAAGAGCGGTGCACCGCACCACCCCCTCGTACAGGCGGACGCCCACCTGTGGTCCCCCCAGGTTGGGCAGCAGGCGTCCCAGCGCCGCCGCCGCCTTCTCGACCCGGGGCACCACCTCTTCAAGGTGGGCCCCGAATGACCATTGGCTGTCGAGGGTGACCCCCAGATATTTCATCCGGGTGCCCACCTCAACAGCCTCGTCCCCCACCCTCATTGGCGTGTCTGGTGGGGGGCCCCTCCTAGCCCCGTCGAAGAACCAAATCGCTTTGGTTTTCGACCGGGCGACCTCGAGGCCTAGCCTCTTGATGGAGGCCACCACGCACTCCACCCCGCACTCTCCCAGCCGGAGAGTGCGCGTGTAGTCTCTCCCGGAGGCGACCACCAGTGTGTCATCCGCGTAACACACTAGGGCCACCCCCGAGGGGAGTGCCGTTCGAAGGACGCGGTCGTACCCCAGGTTCCAAAGTGTCGGGCCTAAGACCGACCCCTGGGGTACGCCGCGCCAGCTGGGGCGTTCAACCCTCCCGCCCCGGCTCTGGTAGCCGAAGCTCCGGTCCTTTAAAAAGGACCCGATCACCTTTTGCAACCAGGGAGGTACCCGGTGGTAGGCCAACGCCTCCCTGATTGCTTGCCAGGGGATGGAGTTAAAGGCGTTGACAATATCGAGCGACACTGCCAACGCCACTCCACCCCCTGGGACCGACGCTGCCGCCCCCGAGAGGGAGCGGACCCGCTGAATCGCGTCAACGGTTGACTGCCCCTCCCGGAAGCCGAACTGGCTGTCGGCCAGATCGGGCCCTGCCCCGGCCAGGTGCACGACGAGGCGGGAAGCTATGATCCGCTCGAGGATCTTGCCCGCCTCGTCGAGCCGGCAAATGGGCCGGAACGCCGAGGGGGAACCTGCCTCCCTCCCCGGCTTTGGCAGCAGCACGAGCTGCCCCCTCGTCCATTGTTTGGGGAATTTTCCCTCCCCTAGGCAGCCCTCCATGAGCCGCCTAAACCTGTCCCCCAGGACCCGAAGAGCAGACACCAGCACACGACCGTGTATGCCGTCGGGCCCCGGGGCGGTTTTCCGGGCCGCGACGCGGCGCACCGCCTTTTCCAGCTCCTCCGGACGAATGCCCGGGGCGGGGGTGCCGGTTTGCACCCCCGGTTCCCGGCCCCGCCGACGGGCCTCTCCCTCGTCATGAGGGAAAAGGGTACCGACGACGGAGTCCAGGAACTCCGGGTCCATCGACTCGGTCACCGGGGGGGCCCACGGGCGTATCTTGCCCATCACCGCCCGATATGGGATACGGATCCCGGTCGATGGTGGAGAGGAGCTGGCTCCACGCCTCCGCCTTGGCCCGGAAGATGGCCTTCTGGAGAGCCACCTGCGCGACCCTGTACCGCTCGTACAGGGTCGCAAGGCCCCCCCCCCCCCATCGCGTCTACGGGCCCGTTGGAACAGCGGCCGCGCGCGCACACAAGCGGCTCGCAAATCGGCGATTTCCGCCGACCACCAGTAAACGGCGCGGGGGGAGGACCGCCCGGCCCGCGGCATGGCGACATCCGAGACGGCCGCCATGGCCGATCGGAACCAAGCCGCCTCTGCGTCCGGCGAACCGGAGGGGCCTGGGCTCCCCCAGGCCACCGCCTCTATGGCCGCCCTCATGGCGGCCTCGTCCAGCTTCTTTAACGCCCACCGGGGGGGAGATGCCCTTACCAGTGGACGAGGCTGGACGAGCGGAGTGGGGGCGGAGACGGTCATGACTATGTAAGCATGATCCGACATGGTCTCGGCGCCCGACACTCTCCGCACGGCGGAAGGCGAGGCCCACGTCAGGTCAATGACCGACGTGCCCTGCAACCGCGCGAAGGTCGGGGTGGAGCCCCGGTTGAGCAGCCGGAGCTCCAGTCCCGCCGCCCAGTCGAGGAGCTCGCGCTCCCTCGCATCCGTCCTGGGGCACCCCCACGCTGTAGCGTGAGCGTTAAAGTCCCCCAGGACGAGCAAGGGGCGCGGGAGGATGCGGGATGCGCATCTCCCCACCCGGTCCAGAAACGCCGCGAAGGCGTTCCGGCCGCTGTTGGGGGAGACGTACACCCCCACCACCGCCACGCTGCCCCACTGGACGGCCAGGTAGCCACCACCTCGCTCTATCACAGACGGCGGGGGCGGGGTGCCCGGTGCGCCGTTCCACGCGATAGCCGAGGGCCTCTTGGGTGGAGCGCACGCCCTGGCCCCGAGCCGGTGGTCCGCTGGCCGGTCCACGCATAGCGGGCACCGGGGCTGGGCCGAGCATTCCACCGCTCGGTGGCCTTCGTTCCCGCAGTTGTAGCACCGACGACTACGGTCGGTAATGCAACTACACCGCTGCCTGGTGTGACCCACAACCAGGCAGCGGTAGCATTGGAGGGGACGGGTCTCCAGGACCCGCACCCTCACAGAGGTCCAGCCAACCCTCAAGCGGCCAGCGCCAACAATTTTGTTGGCTGCCGCGAGAGGGCACTGGACCCATAGTGTGCCGAGTTGGGCAGGGGCGCGTCGGATGACCCCGGCGCGCACCTCTCCACCGGCACATCCCCCCGTGGCGGCCACCGCCGCCACCACCTCCTGAACCTGAACGGAATCGTCCAGGTCGAGGATGCGCAGCTCCGCCCGCTTGACAGGCCGCGCCACCCTAACCCCCGAGCCGGCGAGGACCTCCGACATTTTGGCGGCCAAGGCTTGTGCCTTGTTGTGCCGGTCCTCACCGGCTATCTCCAGGATAAGGCCACCTGTGATGGCCCGCTTGGGCCGGACCTCGGCGATGCCCACATCCTCCAGGCGTATCTCACGCCTGACCGTGGCCACCGCCTTGTCCAGCGTCATCGACGCCCCCTCTCCGACAGCGATTGTCACCGCCGCTGTCTTGGGGGGGCGTCTCAGACTATGGGCTTTAGCCCTTCCCGGAGCGGATGCGGGCTTATTGCCCGCCGCTACCGAGTTGGCTGCCCCCGCTGCCGCCGAAGGCGGGGGACCCTTTGGTCCTCCCGCCTTCCCGGCAGGAGCAGACGGCTGGCCCTTTTCGGGTCCCAGCGCCTGGCCTTTGGGCCTTGCCGCCAGCTCCCCTCCTGCCGCCGCGCTCTTGAGGGGACCAGGTGGCCGGCCCTTTGGCCCTACCACCTGTTTCCGTCCCTTCCTCCCCCGTTGAACCACCTGCGACCAGGTGGGCTCTATGACAGCCCGCTTAGGGGTGCGGCCTCCCGGGGCGGCCTCGAAGCCATCGGCGGCCCTGGGGCCGCGCGTGGCCCCGAACTCGCCCTCTTCTGGGAGCAAATCCCTTCCCTGATGGAGGCCAACTTGGTCTCCATCATGGCCGCCATCTGATCGACCAGGCGGTCCTCCGCACTGCTCGAGGGGTGACGGCCCTTGTCCGAGGTTTTTACAACCTCGGAGTTGGCGGTGGGGAGAATTCCCCGGCGCCTCGCGCCGACGGCGGTCTTGCCCCCGGGGGGGGGGATTGCACCCCCCGTCCCTGCAGTGCCTCGACCGTCCCTGCAGTGCCTCGACCGTCCCCTGGAGCTGGGAGACTAATCTCCGCAGCTCCATCACCTCCTGACTCTGGCGGCCGTCTTTGCGCCGCAACCACTCCGAGTCCTTATTGGACTCGGATCTCTTAATAAGTTCTGTGGCCGCGGCTTTCCCGACCCGAGACGACCTCCTGAGCCTGTGCACGTAGCTACCATTCAGGTTGCCCGCGTGCACAGAAACTAGCTCCACCGAGCGGAGCTCCTCCAAAATATACCCGCCTAGGGCCCCCGTGGCCTCGCCCTCCATCTGCACAGCCAACTCGGTCTCCGAGGGAAGCGATGCCCTCGAGCCCCGGCTGTACAGATCCGAGGGGTTTACCCCCTATCGGAGGAGAGGTCCTTCGTCACGGTCCTCCTCCTCTTCCGCGACACATGCCGGAGGGACCGGGACGTGGACGACTCGTCCGTGTCCTCCTCCCTGGAGACCTCGCTTTCCCTTCCTACGCGACCCGGTCTCGTGGCCGCTCCACCTCTGCGTGCTCGCGGCTCGCGTGGCGGTGGCATCGCGGACGAGTCTGCTAAGACATCTCGCAATGCCACCCTCACTTCTCTAGTGAGTCCACTTTCCCCATCCCTGCAGTCCTGATCCTTTGCCATGTCCTCCTCCCTCCTTCCTGTCCGTCCGGTTGTAGTTTTAGTATTCAAATCCATTTTGTTCCCACGAGGAGGTCGGAAAGGGTTGTCCACCCAGGCAGAGCCGCCTTACCTGGGTAAGCCTAAAATACGACGGGGTTTCGGCAGGTGCCCCGAAGGGACCGTTTGCGACTGACTAAGTTTTACATCCGGCCAGCCATTCAGCCATCGGCACGGTGCCTGCACACCTTAGCTTCGGATGGATCGCAAGAAATTCGCCGAGGAGCCGAAGACTTCCACCTAAGGTGATGACCCGGTTTTAGCCGAGTCAGCAGCCCTGGCTTCCGCCCCACTCCCGACCCTGAAAACCTTGGGGGGGCGGCTGCCGGTTTGCATTTCCGCCTAGTGTGTTGACCTCTGAAAAGGCCCCCACCCTGGCTTCCAGGTGCCCCGACGGCCAGCTTCCGAGTAGCCGGATTACAGGAGTTGCCAGACTCCCAGCTTTTCCTCCCCCCGAGGGAGGACGCGAGTTCCCCTTTCCACCTAGGGTGTTGACCTTTGGAAAGGACCCCAGCCCCGGCTTCCAGGTTCCCCCGCGACCTACCCTCCCTGGAGGATTGGCGATTGCGAGTCCATCCTTCCGCCTAGGGTGTTGACCTTTTAAAAGGCCCCCGCCCTGGCTTCCGGATCCCTCGACAATCCCCCCTCCTCCCGGTCCTACCCTCCCTGGAGGATTGGCGATTGCGAGTCCATCCTTCCACCTAGGGTGTTGACCTTTGAAAAGGCCCCCACCCTGGCTTCCGGATCCCTCGGCAATCCCCCCTCCTCCCGGTGCTCTTAGTTGATCCCTCCCCATCGGCCTGCCCGGCATGCTAGTAGCTACCGGTATAGCCCCATGGATCATCGAAGATACTAAGCTCCCCCACCACGACAAGGTGAGCACCACGGGGGAGCGTGTTGTTGACCTGAGCCATCCCTGATCTTCACGATTGCAGTGGGTAATAAAACTTGCGTCGGCCCTTGTGGTGAGTTGACCTGAGCAAGGGTGACGCTACCTGAATCGAACGTCGCGGTTTCTACGGTGGGTGTCGATACGGTGCTTCCTTCTAAATGAAGCAACGTATGATGCTTCTTATTGCATTTTTTGCACGATCCACGAGTGCAGGCTTTGTTGCGGTGTCCCGGTTGCAAACAATTGAAACATACGTTCAACGCCTTACACTTGTCTATTCGCGCGGTTGGTGACAAATTGCGCAAATCCTTACAACTGTAGCTAGGGTGATCCCTTGAACAGATACTACACGAGACACTATCTTGCCATTTCGCTACGCATGCTACTGTTGGTGACGAAGATCCACGCTTGTTATTAAATCCAGCCTTGTTCGCGGGTTTCGAAGCCTGCTGGTTGTCCGAAGTAGACCGCGCGAGAAGTTTACAATAATCCTCTAATAATGCCATCATAACCATTCATTTCGGAGGTTCCGAGCTCCCTATGATCCTCCGATTCCATTCGCAACGCGCTTGCGGAGTGAGTTTTGTCGACAGGAGATATGTCGTCAGTGCGTCCGACGCCTCGGTTGGTTGATTGAGCGTCTTTAGAATTAGCAAATGGCTTCGAGTATCGTCGAGTAACTGACGCAATCCGATGTACGAATCTCTAGTCATTATCGGAAGCTGGAAAAACGCCTCGATATGATGACGGATTAATGCTGGCGTATCCTCGAACCGCGTTTTTAAACCGTTCCATGCAATTTCGTAATTCAACTCAGAGACCCCCATGGGCTGGATGAAGCGAGCTGCTTCACCTTGGAGTACTGATTCCATATATTGAAATTTCTGGATAGTTGTTAGCGCCCAGTTATGGTGGATCAAGGTTTCGAATGTATCGCGGAATTTTATCCACTTCTCGAATGTACCATCGAATGTCGGTAATTGGGTTGTGGGTAATACGGTTGGAGCTTGTAACTGCCCCGATGCGTATGCTGAAGTTATGGGCGTGCTAGTTTGTACGGGAGTTTGTACTAGCGTTCCAACGTATGAGACACTTGAGAGTCAGCGGATGTGTCTAACGCCTCAATTTTACGTTGAGCTTCCTCAAACCTATCCATTATCGGCTTGAATTGCTCCAAACGATTCCGAAGTTCCCTGATCGATTGCATATCACTAATGTTTTCGCAGAATGTCTTGACACGAATCACCGCGGATTTGACAGGACCGCGTTCCGCTACTAATTGCATAATTTGCGCGTCCATGTTTATCTATACCTTGACACAGAGTAGAATCAATGTATGACTTACGGATATGGAGTTCCGGATGTTGATGAGCTGCTCCTCGTTACAGCACCCTGTCACTTCAGTTGATGGTTCACCGTCTGGTCTTCTGGTACGGCGTTCCGTCAGAAGCACCCAAGATGTGGTCCGTGTCCCGAAGAAAGGAAACTGTTCGTCTCTGAATGAACAGCTTGTCCTGGTTCCCAAAGTCCCTGGGCTTATCGTTCCAAGTTGCTTCTCGTTGGTGTTGAGTTCACCACTGTTTAAATAAGTGACATCTAATTGTTTCATTCGGTCACGAGCCTCATAGGTCATTTCTTTTTCCTGAGTCTAACAAGTTAATATGACCGCTGTGATTCGAAAAAGAAATAGAAAAACTATCGAGGCCCAATAATAGGCATATTATTGTTTTTGGGACATGACCGTTGGAAACCAGAGACCGAAACGGCTAACCGTTACATATTATAATGGGGAGACGTTCGAATTTGCAAATAGCAACGGAGATGAGAGAGAGTGAGAAAGAGAATATAGTTTGACGAAAGCGCCGCGTAACGAGTAATTATTCGTTCGCGCTTGGCGACGACGGTGTAACGTCGCCGACAGATAGTTGCTTTTAGATAGACCTCCGAGACAGTTGATTCCGGAGAATCATCAGCAGATAGTTGCTACTAGAGAGTCCTCAGTAGCAATTAGCCAGGAGCGCATCGACTTTCGATCGTGCTTCGGTTAATACTGCTTTTAGCTTCAAACTTGTTGGCATATTGTGGAACTGTATAGAGACTAACACACGACAATTCGTGTTGACTCTTCAGCACAAATAGCTACGCCTTTTGTAATTTAGCGGTTTTAATCCTAAATTAGTACTGAGGCGAAGATCGGTGGGTTTCATCTGGTTTTCGCCACCTATTGTTATTCGACATGGGAGCGTAAGGGGTCCACTCCTTGGATGACCTAGTCAGCGGAGCACTACGTTAGTTGGCGCGCTGTTATTAACTTAAGACCCGCTACTCGTTCTCTACCGGGATCGCCTTGGTTACGTTAGAGTAACCAGTTTCAATAGTGCTGAGTCGAGGCTTCCTTCACGACGCGGCGTGTTAAGGAAGACGGGTTATAACTAGCGTTGGTCCACTCTTACTCCACGTCAAGGCGTGTTGAGAAAGAAACGGTTAGTTCAGCCTCCGTTGTTAGCCACCGGGACTAATCTCTAGTAACCGTGGAACTCCCCGCTCACGGAATCCATACAGGAGCCTTACAACCTCCGCCTTGGTTTTTCGTTCGAGGCAATACGACTGTGCGGTCGTCGCAATAAAGATTTCATTGCGTTAAATCTAGCCGACCGCCACGATTGTGTTTCTGCAAAGACGAAACAGATCGGCAAAACCAGTCGACGCGTGGCTTACCGTTTTTAGAAGTCACGCACCAGTACACGCATAAGCACACACCGCACGGTTACCGTCGCTGGTTCAGTGTGCGCGTCATAACATTCCCGAGACAGAACATATGTACGATTATCGTATTTGAGGTGATTACACCCGTGTGTTCTTATTCTCTTGTTCCAGAAACTAGAATCTAGGACAACAAGGCCCGCCGAAATCCAGGCGAAATACTTTTGTAATACAAAGTTTAACGGTCTTTAAATAAACGGCTGTCCTTTTCAGGACAGTCACTGGGGAAAAAAAGGCATATTCGTTTGGTTTATTTCTTGACCCACTCTCCCTCGTCCGGACCGGAAGAGGAAGCTTTACTTCCTCCAATATCGGTTAGAGTTGGCCGATAGAATTTAAATATTCAAAACAAATTTCCACTGGCCACACCACTTAATGTTCCACAGTGTTCCACACCACTGTCACAAGTCACTGTGCACTTTCCGGATCTTATAATGTATCCGGCTCGAAGGACCAATGTTTGGTTCGGATTATGAATGTAGTGGACTGTATTTTGTGTTTTAACCCGAACTGGATTTTTCTCAGTTTATTTCAGTTTGATATTTACAGGTTGCATTTGTAATTATATATATTATTATTATAACAACGAAATAAGTTAGTTGTCCGTTGCGAAGGACAGTCGAAGTTTGAACTCTTATCGTAAGTTCGTTACGGAGAACTTCGCGAGGTTCACTATCTTTAATGTCCGTGACGAAGGACTTCTTGTATGATAATACTGATAGGTGTCCGTTACGGAGGACGTCTCGGATAATTCTAATTGGGCTCAACCGCCTCTGAGTCCTTGTCGCCTCTTCAGAAAAGGCGTGTAGCACCCTCAGAGACGTGTGAGCCCTCTTTTTTGACATATTTGAAGTCTGCAAAACCAGACTTCCGGTCAGTCGCGGAGGAAGGTGGTTTTTCCCGGTGAGGGATGGTGAGGCGAAAGTCACGTAGGCCATGAGCCCACCTCAGCCAACCCTTACGGTCGGACCTGGATACCTCGATCGCGATGCATCGTCCCAAGGACGGTTTACGATGCGTCAATTGCCATTGGCAGCGTCGGCGATTCATGCTAAGAATAATGCACGGAAAAACGGTTAAAATACCCATAAACTAACGTAAACTGTGAATGACACTGCCAGATGGAACATCTGCATTGCAAACCCTCCAAGACAAAAACTACCTTTAGCCTTTGTCCAAGGTGTAGGCCTTGGTCGTTTATGACCTAAACAACAGTTAATAGTTTGCGGTTATGGTCTTCTAACTGGGAACCGTATATAACTATATCATCAAGATCAACAAAGCATTGCTTATAGTTTAACCCGGATAAAATGTTATTCATGACCCTTTGAAATCGAGAGGGTGCATTCTTTAAGCCGAAGGGCATGCGGGTAAATTCACAGTGCCCATTAGGTATTGAAACGCTGTTTTGGGAGCATAATTTGGATCCATAGGAATCTGGTGGAATCCACTGGCAAGGTCTAAGGTGGTAAAGTAATGAGCGTGACCTAATTGATCCAATATGTCTTCGATGTTCGGGAGTGGATAAGCGTCACCTATCGTTTTTTCGTTAAGTGTGCGATAATCTATGACTATTAGGGTGGCCCTTATTTTTCGTCATCGGCCAATAATACACAGTGTAGCGGGAAAAGCCCAGAGTCGATGTTCCTTTGCGCCTATGGGTCGGTCATTAGTGCGACAAGGATGGTTGCGAGATAGTACCGGTCTAACCTCTTGCATAGGCGTAGCCCGGCTGGCGGCCGTGCGCTTTAAAGAGCAGAAGATGAATAATAATAAAACCCCCGGTGGCACCCTTTCCCGTTATCCGATTTCGATGAAACTTGGACATAATCATTTTTTCATCAAATGGAACCATTCCCCGGACGCCATCAAAAAAATTCGAAAAAAAAATTTCATCAAGTATAACTAAGGGCCACCCTAATGACTATACGCCATTTACGTTCTCCCGATGCATCTGTTTTTATCTCCATTTGCTTATTCACCTCGTTTTTATGGATTTCGGGATACCTATATGTTTTGGTATGTATTGGTTGCTCATCAATAGTTTTTATTTCATGGAAACCGGCACTAGTTCTTGTCAATAAATCAGATGGCAAATGAAATATGTCATGAAATTCGTTACAAATTTGTAAAATAGATGTTTTTTCTCGCAATTTAGGTGGTCAAGCAATTGATTGTTATCTTCTTCTGGAGCTACTTTATAAATTTGGGCTTGTCTAGATAACGGTACTAAAGTTAAAATAGGAGCAGGTATTTTTTTTCGGAGGGGACGGCTCACCTTCCGTCTAACACAGGTACTCACCGGGCATGGGTGCTTCGGGGAGTATCTGCACAAGATCGGAAGGGAGCCGTCCCCGCAGTGTCATCACTGCGGTGAAGAGAAGGACTCGGCGCAGCACACCCTGGAGGAGTGTCCCTCCTGGGCAGGGGAGCGCCGAGTCCTTCGGAACATCATAGGGTGGGACCTCTCGCTGCCCGCCGTCGTAAAAGCGATGGTGGGCGGCGAAGAGGAGTGGGGAGCCGTGGCCTCCTTCTGCGAACAAGTTATGTCGCGGAAGGAGGCCGCGGAAAGGGCCCGCGAGGCAGCGGACCCAGAGGGTAGGGGCCGAAGGCGGAGACGTACACGTCCCGCCTCCGGCACCGGACGCGGCGACCGTCGGAGTCGTCGGGGCCACTAGGCTGTCTGGATTGGGGTCCAGGCAGCCGATAGGGTGGCCCCAGAGGTAGAGGGATGCGGTGTTGTGGTCGCACCGCATCCCAAATAGTGGATTGGCCCCCCTTCAGGGGGCAAGGCGGAGGGGTATCCGGATCAATACGAAGTGTTCCCGGGTACTCCCCCTAACGCCTGAGGATGACCACCGGGGGGTTTTAGTCGGTAGAAATCCGACACTACCCCGGCCTCCCCCCAAAGGAGGCCGGGGTGTCTATCGAAGATTTCCCCTCGAGAAAAAAAAAAAAGGTACATAGGTATTGGAATCGGTATGGAGTCAATAGAAATCGAAGAGGTAGAATAGTCGATATTACATTTCCTTGATCGGAGAAAGTCGCTACCTAATAATCCACCAAATGGGATATTTGTAGGACTATTTAAGACTTGAAGTCGTACGTCGAAGCATTTCTGAAGAAATTCTAATTGAATGGTTGTTTCTCCCATCGTCTGAACCGATGCGTTGCGAGATAAACCGTTTAAAATAATAGGATTTGAATCTGTTATTTGAAAATTTTGTAAACTAGACGATTTAATTAGAGAAACGGCAGCACCTGAATCTATTAGAAATTTCAATAATTTGTCTTCGGCATTGGGGAATATGGACTCGAATAAAACATATGCTAGGTTATCCGATTCTGGTTCTAGACAACAAATCTCTACTGTAGGAAGTGGTTGAATGATCGTGTCGTTTCGTGCGTCGTTTCTTGTGAGTGAGGGTGTTGTCTGAATTGGTCTGGTGGATCGGAACTTATATGAGTGTTCCGAAAATTTTGATGTTGATTTTCAGAATATGAAGCTTGTGGGTTGTTAGTAAGAACCGGAGTGGTATCTGGGGCTTGAGGTTGGTTTCTCCTAGCGTTATTATACTGTCTCTTTCTACATTCGCTAATAACGTGACCCGATTTCTTACAATAATTACATACTTTAGGTTGTTGCAGATTATTTGCTGGTCCTGGATTAGGATTGTAGCTTGTAGCCGGATTATTATGCGTAAGATTTTGGTTCGGACTATTATTGAAATTTATTGGCAATGGGTTATTACGGTTTGTATTTCTGTAGCAATCGTTAGCGGAATGATTAGTTCTGCAGCAGATTCTACATTTTGGCTGAACATCGCGTTTTAATCTTAAAACTCGTTCTTCGGTAATCGCGGCGTTGAACGCGTCGTTAATTGTGAAGTCTCGATATCGTAACATTTGCGAGATTAAAGGATGTGAATAGTAGATGAATCTATTTAACGTCATTTCGACTACCATGGTAATTCGTCCGATTAACGTTGTATCGCTTGCTGAGCTATTGGCATAAATGTTTCCTTGCATTCTGGACGAGAGATCTTCTAATCTTTGCTAATATTCCGAGACACTTTCATTATTTCCTTGCTTCATGTTATTTAATTCTTGCATTAAATGGTCAAAACTTTTTTTGTCTTGGTATAATTTAAACAATAGTTCCGATATTTCCTCCCAAGAAGTTAGATTGCAATGAACGTCAATTTGATCTCTAGCTTTTCCCGTTATCCTACTTTTAACGTAAGCTAGCAGAGGATGAATTTGATTTGGTTTAGCTAGTTCAAATGCAGCGTCAACCTGCTTTATGAAACTACGAATTTGGCGTCTATCGCCGTCGAACCGATCAGGTATCAAACGAACTAAGAATTCAAGAGGGAGCCTGTCTGATTGAGTTCGGTCTTCCTCGCTTCCGGTAGCGTATGATCTATCTGATCGCGACATTTTTTTTTGTTATTTTAAGAATCCGAAATTTTGAGTTTGTTAAGATTTAGAACGTAGAGTTAGGATTTTAGGATTTAGAATTAGGAGGATATCTGCAAGTTTTGGCGAACACAAAAGTATTTAGCAGTTCAGCACTTACTGTGAGAATTTCTCCAGAGTCTTCGTCAAGACGATGATCCACGTCGGTGCTGGAGTCGAATGAACCAGTGAGTTCTACCGCTTGTGGTTGTCGTCCTCGTCTTGCCGTTGTTAATTGTCTCCGATTAGCAATAAAAATTGCCACTTATCTTCCGGTGTGGAGTTGCTACTTCCAGATTGCGACCGAATAAGTGTCGGAGATCCCACTTCTGACACCAATTTTATGTTGGATACCGGAGGGTTAGTCGCAGTACACAACAAATATATTGACTCTGAGATTTCACTAGGTTGAATCTTACAATAGTTGAACTTTTATGTACGTTTTACTTGACAGAGATTGGACAGCGTGTGTACTTGGTTAGAGACTAAATCGAATTCTTTCTTATTCTAGAGTTTGAGGTATCTATATAATACTAAAATGTATTTTAGGTCAAAAACATGTTGCCAGATGTGAATCAGAGGCTATGACTCGACCTGGTGAAGATAGTCCTATGCTCGTGTAAACATTGGCTAAGGGCTTGTCTAGGCTTAATACTCAAAAACAAGTCCCTTAGCTCGAAAACATTCGTATTCGAGTTCAGTCATCCGACACGACTCGCGAATCGGATTTATGTTTTGGTTTTGGTTTAGCGAATCGGAGTTCGCCATCGATTTAAAACTAAGATTTTGATTCAATTCGAAATAGAAATTGGACTTGATTTATGTTCCAAAATCGATTCGGGGACAGAATTCGAGTTTGACTCGGATTTTGGAATAGTGACTGACTCTGCGGAGATTCCCGACGGATTCGAGACGGTCGGTATTTCTAATTCGACTTCGTGCTCGTTAATATTTATTACGCGCAGATACGCTCGGCTCTTAAAGTTACGTCCAAGGGTGCCTAGCAATATTATGATATACATGACTGTGTTCGTTCTTGGGGGGATGACGACGGTTTTATGATTTGAAAAGTGTATAGTTACATCGTGAAATCGCAAACATTCGTCGTCGTATGAGGTTTACGCCCCTCTCTCTTAGGAATTCCGAACCTAAAATTGCGCCGTTCTCTATAGCAAAAGTATCGGGTATGGAACGTGACGCTATGCTCGAACAAGTTTATTGTATATGTACCGAGGGTTTTGACATTTTCCTCAATAATACCGAAGAGATATAGGACTTCCAATTTATTAATTTGATCAGGATAGTTAACGTAACTTGATTTAAGGAGGTTCGGCTCTGACTCCGTGTCGACCTTGAATTCGGAAGGAATTTTATGCAGAGGAACGTATTTGTATGCAGGGGATAGCGCTATTTCTGCTTAAGCAGATTGTGGCAACTCGGCGGTTAATTTTGCCTTTTCTCGGACGTTATTTTGTGAATCGGACGCAGTTGCATATTCGACCTTGTCTGGTTTGCGTCCGCTCGTACCAGGGGACTTGAGGCGTTTCCCGATTGTCTAAAACTATTGTTGTATGCTCGTCTTCGGCATTCAACGATTACAGGCTCTGGTTCCTTACAATAATTACACGTCTTCACCTCGTATCTGGTTCGATTGTAACGTCCAGGACAACATTAAACTACACCCCAAATTTGCCAAAACCTCAGACACACGTATATTATTATATTGTATACGCAATTTGCAGCTAACATATTGAACCACTTCAATTATTGTTAACCAAGACCATTATTAATAAGTAGCTTTGTAAATCCTTCGCAAAGTCTCTTAGAGGAGTACGTGACCAATTAATCTACTACCAAATGCTTTCTCACGAAATAAATTTCATCTCACGGATAAGCGGGTAGAACGTTTTTAATCTCGCATAAACTTTTGCGTGGTCGATACTTCCGTTCCACCAGATAATTCTTAATCAGTTCGTATGTAACCAATACTCCTTGTGAAACTATGCAAAGAATAATTTCGATAACGATGTATATACACCCTTAGACAAAACAGTCTGACTTCACCGGTGAAGTCATGGCGCGATAGCGAACTACGCTGGGCAGTCTTAATTAAACATAAGAATTCGTTACGGTAGAGTCCCGCATACCGTTCCCATACGATAACTGGCCCCCTACCCCAAAAAACGCACTATAAGTAAGGGCTATTGCGAGAACCTCCTCAGTTATACAGTAAGAACCAGTGACACTTGTACAACAATACTAGTGGCAGTATCACAGTAATAACCAGTGACAGTGGCAGCAATAAACGACCGTCAGTAGTGATTCTGTGAGAACTCAGAAATTGAACGTGTGTTCAAGGTGCAGTAGTGGAGGACTTGCGAGCGTGCACCCCTTTCGTAAACCCCCTAAGAGATGTAAGGTTCTTCCGTTAATCCGTCTGTAGCTCAAGGCACCGAGATGTACTTGCAGTCGTGTAGACAATCTGTAGTCTTTCTCGCGCAACCACTTTACTAACATGAACCCGAAACTGGTCATAATTTAAATTGTTCGAATTTGGAGGCCGAGGCAACCGAGTCGCACTTTTGAAAATTAGGGCATCCGCTTTATTCCGTCATACTGTAACTCTGTTGATGAACGTACAATCATCACACTCCGAACTTTAATTGTAAATTAACTTTTGTCATAATCTAATCCCAACCATCTTTATTTCTTCCAATACATTACGAACTTTATATAATATATTTTGTTTTATTACCTCTGACCTTCGCCTTTATAATCTAGTAAAATTCTCCTGATAGAGTGCATTTAACAATTTTGAGCATCACGTACCGTTTGTGGCCAAAATCGGCATCACGAACTACGATCTTGAGTAGGAACCTTAGGACTTGGTGGCCAAATTGGTATCATCAACCCTTCGGTTTTTTAAGATTTAGGAACCATTAGTAATGCGATTTGTCACTCCGGCAAATTATTGGTGAGTGACCGAAAAGAATAATCCTCTCGAGACATATTAAATAGAAGAAATATCAAAATGCATTCTTTCAGAGTAATAATTTATAATGCCATAAAGCGAGGAGGCAGAACAGTCAGAGATTGCAAGTTGCGGGCACAAGCTAGAGAACAAGAAATTTAACACACACCGAAATATTGAATACGACTCCTATCTCCAACACCCACAACCACCCCTCAGCAAACCTTCGAATCTGAATTCAACTCCACGCAGAAGTCCAGAACCCTGCTATAATCTCTCCCAAAACGAATTAAACTTAATCCCAGAACATCTCCGTAAAGAATATCTAGAACTGTTTAAAACCTACCCCCATCACGAATTTGTCCTTCGGACTCTCCGCTACCCCGTTCGACCGTTCGCATAGAGGAGATAGATGATAGGGACTTGGTAAATTGTGGCCTTGAAATTATAATCCTTGACTAAACCTAATGAATAAATTTTAATCACACTATACGTCTTAAAAATTCCCATTTTTTCCCTTTCCTGTACAGCGAGTGGTTCCCTGGGGTAAGAGTTCGTGTAGACGGGCAAGCCTAAAACCACAAAACTCCTTATACGATTTGCATAACGTACGATTCCGGACACGAGGGCATCCAAAATTCCCGGTGTAAACTCGTTTTCGGGTTTTAAGAACGAACAAGCCTTCAGGTTGGACGTCACAATAGTATACTTTTTGTCCATCGCTTTGCATTGTTAAACATCTATTTACCTCTTTGTAATGATTAAACCCTGCCCTAACAAAACCTGATCTACGGCTCTGTCTGTTGTCGTTGTAACCGTGGCAATGATCCTTATTGTAACGGTGGCAACGATAAACGCAATTTGTTGAAAGTCGTGCACCAATCGTTCCAAAGTATAGACGTACATTTCGAGTTAAGGCAGTAACCTTTATTACAATTAGACCCCTTTAGACCCTTAGGACCAAACCGGAAACGTTACATTTTGTAATCGTTTAAACTCCAAGCTATGTTTAACTTAAAAAAGCTAAGCTTGTAACTAATCGTTCTTATTACGAATCTCAAGTTCCGTGTCCGCGCAGTGTCACACTATTTCGCTTAAAATTAATTTGTAAGGTGAAGCAATCAAAAAGGACAAGGCCCTTACGCGTTAAAGCGTTATTGCACGTTAACCTATCGTATTCACGACCGAATGAAAACTCAGTTTCTCGATCGAGATTAAACTATCAACAAGAGCTGACAGCGCAGTCTTTGCAGCACATAACTCCGCGTAATTAATACCTTCAGCAAAGTTTATCATTGTAATCATAACGTTGTGCTTATCGAATGATTTCTCCACCGACTCACGGGCTCTCTCCACTCCAGATATAACCATGTTGCCATATTCAGCCATTGCTCCTTTGAATATAGGAATCGCTTCCACACTAGTCACGAGCACTGTAGCATCCAATACACTGGCACCACACACGAGTCCCTTCAAAAATTCGCGGAAAAGGACTTCGATTTGAGGAGTACCCGAAGACTTACTTGCACGCTTAGTTTCGCACACAAATATTCGTTCACGCCAAAAAATTGAAATATATTTTGTGCTCCCGACGCTACGTTGACAAAAGATTTGCCTTGCAGTAAAAGTGCATAAGATGTTCTTTATCCCGCTTCTGATGTCACAGATTTTGTATTAGATGCTTTTCAAAACGTCTATTTCTAATCTCGGTTCTGGGGTACGTGCCGTGCGGTTCCTCACTCCTCACAGTCCGATTACCAAAGGAGCATACACCCCTCTCCACTCCATGGCCAGATCCTAGAATACATAATGTATAACGTACCTATTCTTTAACACGTTAAGTGCCCCAGCCCGTTTTGCTTGCTGTTCCGTTCAGGCCCAGACTCGGCCGTCTCACCGACAAGCAGTGCGTAAGGACCGACACGCGCGGTCGTATAATATGAACCTAAAGTCTGCGGCCTGTCCGCAAAGACCGGCCGGGCCTGAACGGGAAGTCTTGCTCCGGTCCCTACGGACCGGCGTGGCGCTTAACGTGTTAAGGAACGCAAGGTCGAGTTGCCTGCCGGATCCTAGCCAGACGCATACGTCAGATACACAGTCCTATGACACCCGATAGCTACGTGACTTCGGGCCACTAGCCATCACTGGTGACGGGATGTGTACTCTTGTATACTTTATCCCGCTAGAGCGATACTTAAGACTTGGTCATCAATCATGTAATAATATCGTTAGTTAACTACAGCCAAATAGGGGCGGGCTATCTGCCTTCGAAACCCCTCAAATAATTTATCAAGAAAATTTCAATAAAACATGGAATTATTTTTTAGAAAACTTTTACACCAATTAGCATAGATATTACTTGATATTTAAAGAAAATTCACAGCAAATATCAGAAACTGTAATAATAACGATTATCTATGTACAATGTGGAAAATAATAATAATTTCATTACTCAATATACTTAAATTCTGATAAACGAAAAATTCTATAAGTTTAAATCACTTTTATGTTTAAATTCTACAGTGATCTTCTATTTGGCGTTACCACTTTGCATTGATGCTGCTTTATCGATAGAATTAATCATAATATTCATGTATGTGTGAGTAGGCATGTACTTATGCATGCCCTACGCTTTGACTCACCACCTGTTATTATTGCAAACTGTTTTATTGAATAACCAACAATTTGATAGATTTTTAAAGTTTTGATTATAAGCGATTCTCGTTTAATAAGGTACTTCAATTCCACGATAAAAATTATTTTTTAAATAGGATGTTAATAATTTTTTAATGACGTTGTTGTATCCGCTTTTATGCCAAATGTGTTTGTGTCTGCTATTTAGCCCTCGTGGCTTACTAATGTTCTAATTGTACATGTGAATCTGGGAAGATCTTTTCGTTGAAACTTATTTTATTATTTGGTATTTTGAATACGTTCATATAAGACAAATATCCCTCAAAGGCGGAAAACGCGGGGGAGGCATAGTTCGCCAAGGGATATCGCCGATATTTAGTTTGGACATTCCTATTTGAATGTTTTTAAAGACAGTTTTAAAACGAGAGAGGGACATCATAGTGAGCATATACACCGAGCTATATTATTATCCAACATTCATTTTTAAAATAAAATGATAATATAAAAGACAAACAAAAATATATTAATAGGATGTAAGGTAAAACTATATGTATGATGTCTATTCTCGCTAAGTCAACTATCGCTCGTTGTAATCGACTCGCTATGTTCAAATCGAATCAAATCGAACTGTCAAATCTGTATGCGATTTCCCTCAGCGGAAAAGCGACGGACCTTATTCTCACTACAGGTCCTCTTGGGACATGTCCTCAAAGTCGGGGCTTTGCCACCCCCGCTTTTTCTCCCTTCGAGAGATCTTCGCCTTACAAGAAGTAAAAGGATTTCTTCTATAAATTTGGATTCACTCAAAAGGCCATACTTGAGGATTTAGAAAGCCACAGGTTCGGCTACCCCACTTGACGTACAAAAACATTTACAATAGTTACATTCAAAAACTGATACAACGTAAATACAATGTCTCACGACTCAAGTCGTTTCTTCATCTTCTATTCGCATCTTCTCTCGCCTTCCTATGGACTTCCATGGACTCGCACACATGCATTTGCTTATATCAATGTGGCAAAGATACATTCCCACCCAATTTATTCGGCATCTGTCGGTTGGATCAACTTCATTTTAGTTCATTCGTCTCCAAATTTTTGTTCAGAGCGCGTTGTTAAGTGCGCGTAGTTCACAGTTTTTTTACTCATTTCCGCAGGGGGCACTTTTTGTTGTGGTGAATTTGACCGCGTCGGTATTTTTTGAGTGGAATCACGAACGCCCATTTAGTGCTTGGTCTACTTATATCTCGTCTGTGGCGTCACTTAACAAATAATTTAAATAATAAACTTTAAGAATTGCATATTAAATCAAATGTTTTTTGAACCTTTGGCCATCATGTAATAATTAATAAATCATAAGCAGTTATGCACTTTTAGCATTTCTGTGGCCTTTCATGTTCTACTACGAATTTGATTTAATTGGCAGTTAAATATTAATAAACTGTATTACATCACAGAAAAAGATATATATCAAAGGGGGGAGTGCAAAAATCTGTTGTTTTTTTCAGGAACGGGAAAAAATAAGAGGTCAAGAACATTTCATTGAATATCATTTATTCTATTGTACAATATAGTCCAGTTTTGAGGCCGCATAGTATGTATATATTATATACACTTATTTTGTATTACGGTTGTCTTTTAAAAGACTCTATACGTAGAGTTTTATAATCTATATTTATATACAGATTTGGTAGAGTGACAGTTAAATCTCAATGAGGAACGATGGAGCATTAGTTACCATTCATCCACTTGCATCGAGTAATTATAATTTGCAACATCCACATTATTATATGATACATGGTAAGAAAAACAGGGTAGGCTAAAATGCAACATAAGAGTTTGGTACCATTGTACGTTAACAAAAGTTCAGTTATCATTATGTCATACATTGGTTTCTATAGAGATTGTTTTGTTATTGCAACATTCAACACATTGTTTTGCTATTTTAATACATAATATTCTATCGCGAAGTAATTCCGTTATTGGGTTAATATGGACCTCCAGAATTAATTTAAAACTTATGTACCACTAAAATGAGTATTTACTCAGAATGCGAGTGTGGATCATATTGAAGCTTTAATTATAATGAACATTACCAAATTTCTATCATAAATGTCGAGAATCGTGTCGAGCGTCATTGTTGAATATACAAAAGGGCTTAATGAATTTGAATTATAAAATTATATCATTGAGTAAAATTGTTAATATGGCTAATCTAATTAACCTCTAATTCTTTATGAAGAATTCTTTATGAGACTTTGTGAAAAATATGTTTTTCACTGTTTTGTAATAATATTTCACCTTCGTGCATGACAAGTTATTCTTATGCATTCTGATTTTGAAATATGAAAAATAATCATAAAAAAATAAGAACCATCTACATAGTATATATAGCATACTCTACTATAGCCCGTTCCACGGAACCTTTCACCCGATTCCGACGAGTTTACATTCGATCTGCGCAGGTCCCCACTACCATTCCCTGCTCCGAACACGCTATTGACCGTAGTCCCAATGTGACGTCACCGACGAAGCGACTCAGAGTCAATATATACGGTGTACCGAAAATTCGTGAACGTGACTACGTAGGACTGTACTAATATTGTAGCAAACTTTTGAAGTAAATATTTCTGAAATGAATTACTACACTCATACATACATTCCATAGTATCAAGATTTCTAATTCATTCCAGAAAATCCCGACAACAATGAAATAACACGGTATAACCGTAGGGTAAAGGTACTAGTAGTTGACCATGTATCAGTAGTTAATTTATAACATGATTTATGACACTCCGATCTAGCAGAATTTCCTTGCAGCTGTTTAAGATTAAATTCCAGACTTTTCCAAACATGTGCAAGGCACATTTTTATGACGAGTTTGCCTTAGTCTACTAGTTCGTTGTTTGCTCGAAACACTTCCCTTAATAATAGTAACAATGGCTTTAATATCCGCCAAATGCCGTGAACGGTACTCGAACGGCGGTGATAGAAACCGGTAAAACAATTAAACCGCGTTATAATCAGTATGTGGTAGATGAATACGCGAAGCTACTAAGAAATCTTTCTCTAAGTTGCAGTTTTTCGACACCGTATATATCAAATTTTCCTCCCGCGGCAAGTTGAAGTCGCAGATAAAGCAGTGGTGGGAAAAAACGTAGTGGGGACTGTGCGAACCGGGTGAAAGGTCCCGTGGAACGGGCTACAGTCCTCGCTTTAAAGCAATACTGATAATGCGTAACTTCTTAATTTTACTGTGTTTTAAATAATGTTTTTTCACTCTTCGTGTTCGGTGTCTGCCGGTTTAAATTAGGTGCAAATTTTGCGCCTTAGATTTTAGCTTTTAGCCTTAGCTTAGCTTTTAGATTTGCAATTCTATTAATTTAATACTTATTACGAAATTCATTAATCTATTTATTTAGCACTTGTTAGTAGTTACTAAACTGATTGGCAACTAAGCTACTTAATTGCAAGAAAGACCTAGAAATATAACTAATTTAATTTTTTCGATTTAGTTTGAATCGAATAAAAATGTGCATTATTTCCAACTGCAAAATAATGTACCTTTCATTAATCCTGAAAACTACATTCCGGAAGAAGTATGCTGATTGTAGCTTACCACCAAAAGTTTACAAATCATTTCATTCCCTGAGGGCGCCAGAGATAATCTGTAGCATGTTGTGAAATCGGTAGTTTTTCTTCACTTCAATGTTTAAACCTGAATATCCAAGCCTCAATAAAACAATTTTAAACATTAATTGTCGAGTTGACGAGATGAAAACTTATCACGCTTAACCGGTTACTTCTGCTCTAATAAAATCGCAAAATTGTACATTTGGTTTGGCCTCGCGTAATATTTCTAGAAACCGAAGCTAGCTTAAAAGAAGACCTTATAAAGGTATCATCCGGCGTAAAGTAGCCAAGAAGTGAGCAGGCTATAGATAATCTTTTATCTCAAATGTATTAAGAGAAAAACTGTACTTCAAGATTATTCGAATGCCGAACGTCTTATATCGCGAATTTGCCTGAAAATCGTTGCGATAGTTTTCATATTTACTATCATATAACCGATACGACAGACTCATATAAGGTATTCGGATGAAAATAATGATTATCGGTATGAAGATAATGATTGTAGGAGAAGTGCGTACGAACACTCCAACTTTGAATCTAAGTGCGCAAAGACCAACCGCAAATTTAAATTGAATTTGAAGTTACTATAATTATTTTGGAGGGAAAGAGCTCTGGAAATTATTCTATTCAGTTATAAGCACTTTTACAAAGATTAAGAAATAACCTTCACGCAATTAGAACAATATTATCCGAGTACTGATTATCCGATTACCGGTATATCACGAACAACAATGCTACTCTGTTTGAATTGTTTCTGCCACAGTTATGCTATTTTCATGTCCAATATCCTCTATAAAGATCACACAATAATGCTGATGACATAGCTGACCACAAAATAATTTATATGTCAGAAATACTTCATGTTCTACAGTTATTGCATTCTTATGTAACTGTTTACTCACTGCTTTATAGCTTATGTTATAACTTAGGAATGAAAAATGTATTGATAACACGAAACATATATTAATAGAATAAGTTATAAAGTCTCCTTTTTTATGAAATTTGCATCTAGATATTCATAATCTGACATTATTTCACTATGCAGAACTCAAATAAGATTGAAGTGAAACGTATTCATAAATAAAATATGCAATTAGTGATTAATTAACAAGACAGTGAAAGGTATCTTTTGTATAAAATGAGTACAGGAATTATTTGGCTAGTTCATTGATAAGGAAACATTGTAGTATTAAATGTTTACATTTAATAATTAACTCGCAGACTACTTTCTGTTTTAATATGGAAATTTAAGATTATTATTTAATCCGATATAAAAAATCAAGAAATACTACCTAGTCGACTATGAACAAGTGGTTACAGAACACCTATACGATCATTATCTATCAAATGTGTCATCGAGCTTATGAGAACAACTTGCAGTAAGATTATACTCCAAGACCTGCTTCTCTAAAACGATGTAGTAGTCATCGATTTAGGATGTTTATAAAGTAAATTTATGTGTAAGAAGTTACTCAACACTTTCAAAGAACAATCAGTTATTAGTACGACCTAATGTTAAGACGAATCGTCACATTTTGTAAATAATTAAGTGATTTGGTCCATTTTTATGCTGGGTTTTTAACTACCTTTTGGAATATCTTACCAGGCAGATTATTTTTCTTGATTTTTGAACATTGTCAATAGCAATTGGTTTTTAGTGTACAAAAAGGTAAGTTTTATGAGATTCGTGTAAATTTTCCTAATAAAACTGAATGTTCAATTAAAATGTGCAATATCGCGGTTAATAATACAAGATTTTTTTATTAAATAACATTAACTTATTTAACAAATTCCAGCTATTCTTCGATTCTCAAAAAATCTCTGGTGTTTATCAGCGTATTAACCAGTGATATAAAAAAAATCTCATAGACAAATTTGATAAATGAGAATTATCTAGTGTCATCCACAAGTAAAGGGGAAACACATAAATAATTAAGAAACAAGGTTTTTTACTTGCAACTAGGTCCGCCGAATATTTAATTCTAAGTATAAATTTTTATCTGAGTTTTAATGACGCTTTGATAAATATTATAAACTTTTAGCAGGAGTTTCTTTGATTTCGAAATTATCTTACCATTTATATAACATAAATAATAATTTACACTTGAAAAGCCATGATTTTTTTTATCTTACATAAATTATCGCAATATACGTTATTTGCACATTTTCCAGATTTGTATCTGTTAATAACAATTGGCTGTAAAAAAAATTATCTTTAATAATAATGACAATATAATAACTAATGGGTTTACATCTTTGGTACATGATTCGTCATCTGTAATAACGCTTCAACAAACACTGTTGTCGTTCTCTAGAAGTAACTATGGCAAGACCCTGGCCAAATCAATATTATCTACGTATTAGACTCACATTATCATTAATAATATCATTACGCTTCTGGAATAGAATAAGATCTATGTAATTTTCTTATAACTTTACGCTTTATAAATCGGATCTCAACTTTTGCTCTGTATTCTGTCATCTAAAAACATCTATTTTACACTCCCATAACAGTCTTCGCTTGTATTATATTAGATTCCTCTAGTTCTCTTAATGACACCTTTCAGAAAGTTCTTCGTGTCTATAATAATAATATTTATTTCCTTGCTTATCTTGATACTATTTAGAATTTTTATGAATTGTGCCGTTTCGGAGAAAGGCGTTCTATAGGGGGGGGAAATGAAAAACAGAAATGTTTACATAGCCTTACATTTTGGAAGACTATCACTCCATACGACCGATCGGTGAAAGTATAGAAACTTGAGTAAACAGTTAGATGAATTAGAGTATAAATTTGCAAATCATTTCTACCTCTAGAGGGTACCAGAAACACTGGATGAAAGCTATTTCTTACCTAAGTACGCGGAATGGTTTATAATAAATTAACATATACTGGAGATCCCGTGAGTCAAACTTTTCTCAAGAACGATGTGGAATTCGCTCAATGGCTCGAGAATGTGAATCAGGAAATTTAACAAGGTGGAGTTCCGTAAAAAAGAGTTTTCATCGTACATATCTGCAGTAGAACGTGCCTCACTCATTGGCAGTAGCATGGGGTGCAGAAGTTGCTCCCTAAAATACAAATTAATCATGCAATGAAGATAAAACAGGTTGAACAAATACATTCATGATGACGTTTTGTTAAACAAAAATGGATTAAAACGCAATTTATAATGGAAGGGTCTAGCCGGTTAAGGGGGGCCAAAAGTGCCCCTAAACCAAATTGGACTTGCGATGGGTCAGTCGATAGCTTATGAAAAAAAAACAATCTGTGCCAAGTTTCAACTTTGTACCTCGACTGGGGGTGGGGGGGGGGGGGGTAGTAAAGGGCAAAAAACGAAAAATCACGTTTTTGTTCAATTTCTTCCAACAGAGTGAATGAACAATTTTTAAAAAAAATAGTGGCACGTCAGTTAGCGATATACATATTATAGAATTTTTTCAGATTTTTATGTTGCAAATCCAAGCTGTAACAAATAAAAAACGCAAAAAAATGCCGATTTTGTATTGAAGGAGTTGCAGAACTATAATTATATTATTTGAGTAAGTAGGTATTAGTGATAGTACCTGTAAGTAGGAAGTGTAAGTGGCCACCGCACCACTTGAAAATATTCTTTACGCTCTAGGCTCTAATACCACAGTAATTCCAATTTTCTCTATTTATTAAGTTTCCTTAATTGCGATATTGCTTTGCTGCATGCAAAAACATTGATTACTGCACAAACACTTATTTAATAGAGAATAATACGAAAGTTCGACCTATAAGTCAATCTGACACGCAAAAAACGCCGAAAAAACCGGTTTTTAATTTTGTTAACTACGGCGCACCTAAGCAAAAAATCTAAAAAAAATTGAAAGTAATACTATCACTAATACCTACTTACTCAAATAATATAATTATAGTTCTGCAACTCCTTCAATACAAAATCGGCATTTTTCGGCATTTTTCGGCATCTTTTTGCGTTTTTTATTTTTCACAGCTTGGATTTGCAACATAAAAATCTGAAAAAATTCTATAATATGTATATCGCTAACTGACGTGCCACTAATTTTTTTTAAAATTGTTCATTCACTCTGTTGGAAGAAATTGAACAAAAACGTGATTTTTCCTTTTTTGCCCTTTACTACCCCCCAGTCGAGATACAAAGTTGAAACTTGGCACAGATTGTTTTTTTTTCATAAGCTATCGAATGACCCATCGCAAGTCCAATTTGGTTTAGGGGCACTTTTGACCCCCTTAACCGGCTAGACCCTTTCCGTATTATTGGAATAAATATTTTTGAGAATAAAAGTGACGAGAATCCATAAAAATTTCAGTTCGGTTAAGTAGAACTATGTATAAATGTTTGGATAAGTACGTTCTGTTGTACATCTAAAAATAAAGAATGATCCGAATTATAATGAAAAACTGCTGAACTTATACTTATACTATATATTACATTTTTTAAAGTAACGTGACGCATATGAAAAAGCATATTCATAACATTTGGATAAAGGAACACATTACCTTGCAGCCAAGCAAATGAACAATTGAAACTTTCCATCTTTTCCTAGGGTTTGACTGAACATATTAATTTGATCGATAAGGTGACAATAGCATCTCAGGATCGTAAATCTTTGATTACTTTCCACATGTGCTCTTTTATCCCTGCTCAACCTGTGTGAATATTCATCCATTTCTTCTAACAAGGAAATCTCGAAATTTTCTTTCACGCGCACTGCAAAAATATCATCGAAGTGATGTAACATTGTATCAATAAAAGTATTTTGACATGTGTATTTAAAGATCACAAAGCAAATGCATACAGAGATAGTCCCAAACATAAAAGTTTCTCCCAAATATCCTCTGATTTTTAAATCCAAATAAAAATATTTGCTCTAATGATGGCACAAGACCTCCTTCTCCACAAAGTAAAGCTGTCAATGACCCATCTTGACAGTCTCTTCTGTAGTGAAATTTCACAATTGCATTCACTGCCTCACCTAAAAGAACAGGTGGAGGTAATCAAATTTTATAAATGCATGCAGTCTTATCAGATTAACAGAGTATGGAGATACTTTAATGTTCTTTTATCAACGAAATTTCAATACCCCCTAATATCGGGTATGTATATTTACCCAACATATGTTGCAGCTCAACTTGTGACAATATTGGACGTCTGGGTATACTTGGAGATCTACATCTTGGTGGCGTCGAGCATGACTCGACCAATTCATCGCTATCAATACTACGAGCGACTAAAGCTCCCACTAACAATCTTTCGGTAGATCCATCATCAATACCTCTTCCAAGCCATCGACCACAAGGAAATTTGAAGGCGTGCCCTGTTACTTCATTTCTTACTACAACGTGTTCTACCATCCATTTAGGTGAAAGGCCTGTATTATCGTGTCCTATTCTTAATGTTGAAAGGACTCCTAAGTTTTTATGCTGAAAAGGTAGAATTAAAATTATTTAACATGTTGAATGCCATAGAGATTATTGATGACCGGCAGTCAATTCCTGAGTGGCATCGTGGGAATTATCAGTGATAGGCGATATCAATATTAGCAAAACTCCAGTCACATATACTGGGAATATTTGTAAAATTTTCATTATTTTTAATGTTATGATTATGATGTAAAGTAATTAATGTATCGTAGAGTATTCAGTTATTGAAGCATTTTTTTATTTGGATGTACATATAAGTTATTTACGTATATTGCGAGATATCACAGAACCTGGACTTGAGGCATCGTGAGCAAGTTGTATAAAATTGGACCAGCATTCAATGTATTAATATAACCGACGATATGGATATTACAATTAGAGTTTGTTCAATACTTTGTTCGAAAAGTTATGTTTAATATTGATAGGATTTCGTTAAAAATCTGATTGACATGAATTCTATGATTCGTCATAAAATACTTGTAACATACATGGAACACAAATTCCAAAGCTCCCTTAGGTATCGGTACAGGATTTGTTTCACACAATGTACCGGAAATTGCGATCCAACTGTTTGCGGATGTCGTAGCAGCGCTTGCTTTTCTGCTGGGAAATATCACAACCCTGTATGGTAATTTCGTCGTTGGATAATTATTGGTGAAACAAAAGTAGTCCACAGCGTTAAGGGTCAGTAAGTGATACAAAAATTGTTCCTTCTCTTCCTCGCAACGTAAAAATGCCGAACGCTTGTATTGACTTCTGAAATTGTACACACACGTTACACACTGAACATTATAAAGTTTCTTATAGAAAAAGACAGATTTTTAGTGATATACAATATATAAATATACGTTAATGTCATTGGACATGTTGGTAATTATGAAAGTAGCCTAAATCAATTTTCTTTCTAGAAACGATGAATTAACCATTTGCGGACAAGAACTTTTTCCACTGTACTTCCAGGTAGGTTGGATGTACATGTATGTATTTGGTATAAAGTAAAGGTTTATACTTTTGGTATAAAGCCCAATTATGTACTGATGAGTTAAATGTTGGGGATACTGGGTATGAAACCGACGCTATCTTGCTGCAACACATATCTTATGGTTTTAATATTTAAAGAAAGAAATTATTTTTTGCTGCTTTAGCTGCAACATTTCGACCTAGTAACTTTAAGTATGATGTCACTTTTGTGACGACATTCGATCGCAGGGGGTTAAAGCTAGTTGGGTTAAATACATATTGCAAAAGTAATTTATATTATTTAATTCGCAAAAGTTCACAGAATTTCTTGCAATTAATAAAACTGTCTAACTTTTATATGGTCGTCACAAACCCTGTTCAAAGAACAAAAAAGATCCTTTTTTTAAAATTGTTTTTTTTTTTCGAAAACTGAGAGTAACGGACAGAAACGGTTTGCGGTGTCGTTTTCAGCGCGTTAAAATCTATAAAAATCGCATATTCGTTGTTACAACCCAAAAAAGTCAAAATTTGTTAAACAATGTAATTAATCAAAACCATCACACATTGACAAACTGAGAATCTAACTGGGCGAATGTTTTGTGAAACATCACACGAAGCAAAATTATGAAGTTGTACATTCAACTTCAAGTTTGTTATAACGTAACAATACATTAAATATTGAAATAAAATAATTCTATTCATTAATTTATGTATGATCTCTATTTTTGTTGGTTGTAAAAAATGTTATCGGCTTTTTATAAGAAAAGCTTCGTGTTGCTACTTCTCTATAACGAAGTAAAACATGAATTCAAAATTTCAATACTCTAAAACTCCATGCGCAAATATGAGACAACACGCTTGAAAATTTTCATTACGTGCTTTTTGTACAGGGATTTCCCCAATTCCTGAACCATGTTAGAGCGAAACCGTGTCGTAGGAATGCTGTGTTGTGCGGGGGAAACCTGTATAACAACCGGAATTGCAAACCTATTTATTTTAAAAGCAGTATAGAAAAAGTGACTTTGGCAACTTCCATATTCACCTGTACAAATATGGAAAAATTAATAAATTGTTTGAAGTATACCTCAATAATGTACTATCTGACAACAATGTTTTCAAATGTCTAGAAAGCAGCTTCTTTTCGAGTGCCAATCGTACCCACGCCCTAGCGTATCCTATGTGCGTTTTGATATCAGTCATTGCTTGTATATTCCGAATATCAAAGATCAAGGAATCCGGTAATGGTCTTAAATGTTCTGGTCCAATCGACTTTCTATCACCAGGAGTTTTATGTTTATCCGCACCTCGCGTGGGTGAAACGTCAGTCTCCAATGCCAGATTCGATAAATCTATCATCGTACCAAAATACAGAAATATTAATTTCGTGTTTATTAAACAAAGCGAACTTCAACATATTGTAAGAGCATACCGTATTAATTCATCGCAACTCTGTTTTTACCATTCTACTGATACTCAAGGAATCATGCAAATAATCATGCTATAGATGAGCACACAGCAAATGTATAATATTTGATATATAATATATCAATAGCATTCCCTGTACGATGGCATTATGAAGACTAATTATTATTATTATTATTAGTATTATTATTATTATTATTATTATTATTATTATTATTATTATTATTATTATTATTATTATTATTATTATTATTACTAATTATTCAATTACATAATGATCATGAAACTGTAAAAAATACTTGTTGTCAAATCAAGGATAAAACGGATACGAGGAGGCACCTGTATGTAAAAATATTTTTCACCTGGTTTACTTGTTAAATATGTTTTATATAAAATACAGAATTCAGAAATTGTGGTATCCCCTTTAGTTTTATGTGGAAATCATCATTAATGTGCTGCCATAAGAAATCTATAAGATTCAGTATTTCCACCTCTGCTTGAAATTATATGCATACGTTGTGGCCAATATTAAATCAAAGATGCAACTATCACAATACTGTTAGAAACGTCACAAATATATTAAAAATAAATCAACATGCGATTTGAAAATAAATAAAACAAACATGAAGTATGCCTCTTGTTTCTACTATTAGCAGTAATACTAATCTACGGTTGGTAACAACAATCTCAACAGCAATGTTAAAGTAAATCATTTGTGGCAAGCCAATGCTTAGGCTTACCATTGAAATTCTCCTTGATATAAGACGCAATTTCACATATATTTTTTCTCTTTAATGATGAAATCAAACGTTCCGACAATCCGTAAAACTTATTTGCCGGTTTTTTGGCTATTCATAACATAAAAGTAAGAAACCAAAATCAACTGAATGAATGAAAAGAGGTACTATTGAATCAATGACTATAAAAATAAATATAAGGCACTATAAATAACAAATAAAAATAGATGTAGAGTTCTACAATTTGATTAAAACAATAACTTCTAGGAAATCGATATTTAATAATAAACAAAGCAAAGTTTTATAGCATGTATAAACATGAACTTAAATTTGAATTTCATTCCAATCATGTAGAACAATACAAAATTATGCAATAAAATAGAAGACGTTAGATAAATTTGCTAAAATCAAATTGTAGTAAAAACATAAAAATTTAGGATTTTTTCAATTTGATATGTACCGCTGATTATGAGAGTGGCCTAAGTCATTTCGGCAAGAATAAGTTAAAGCTGCTTGGATTCTTAGTAGGTACGATCTTCTTATCTAGAAACAACTTATTGACGATGATAACCTTCAGCAACCTTATCGTCGGGTCGTTAGAAACGCACGCGCGCGTGCGTGACGAGTACGTCTGCGTTCGGCTTAAAACTCAAACGATTTTTATAATATCCTTTAATTCACCAAAATTGTAAATATATTAATTTTAAAAGTAGCATACATAAGATTGTCGTGTGTTAGTGGATTGGCCCACTTTCATAATCACCGGGACATATGTAAACACATAAATTAGTGCGTCATATCAAAATTGAGCAAAGCACAAATATATATGCTTCAATATAATTGTTCGTGAATCACTTACAACTAATACAGTGCAGAGTATCTACATATGGGAAACTAATCTCTACTTCAACATTTTATCTTAAATAAAATAGGCACGTACAATCGAGGCGTTTCCGCAGCACGCACCACGCCAGCGCTGCATTTCGAAATATTTAACAATTTAATAGATATCGTGATCGAATAAAGCGTGTCAGTAAAAACTAATCCCTTTTTATTGTGTAAGCAATATGAAAATCAAAATGAACTGGGCTTACCAGGAGAAAGAAAATTAGGATCTATGGCTTTATTTGCATCATTGCATTCTTCTAATTCTTGGTACATCGTGAGATGTGACCAAAGGGCACTCTTGCCTTGTTTGTTCTGCAATCCATGACTCCATACGCGTTCTAATAAATCACACAGACTGGCGACTAGTGTGTTTTCCTCGACATCGGATAAAGATTCACCACCGTGTCCCAATGCAACGGCTTCCGAACCCATCTTCTCTACTAGCATTCTTTTCGTTTTCGACTTGCAGTCCTTTTTAACGTAAACCAAGTTAGATTTCTCACTATCAGAAATGAGACTTTTAGGGGAGAACTTTACACTGTAACTATGTGTATGAACTTGTATGAAGTCTAAGTAATGACTAATAACTTATTTAACACGGGATATTATTAAATCCGCAATATGTAATAAAATTAAAATTATTGGCCGATAAATTTTAGAAGTGATGTAAATTATAAATGCAAGCAGGGGCCGCCCGTGGCTTGAAATCGTGGAGGTGCTGCCACTTTCGAAATAAACATACACACTGCTGGCGCAACCTACATATAAACAACAGTGGAACTGCGCAACGGACACTGCCGCATTATGATATACAGCTCGCATGTCACTATGCGTGCAAGTACATATGCTTGCGCACGTAGCAATATGACACTGTGATAAACGCAATGCTGCTAGCGTCCTTCGCCCACCTAAGTGCTACAAGATGGAACTCTATACAATGATTGACAATAAAATTGAGTATTACAAACAAATATAAATAAATTATAAATATATTTATATGTCGAGAAAAATTGGAGATGCTGCAGTTCCGCAGTGCCTATGCACAAGTCGCCTCTGAGTGCAAGTCATATTCATTTGATACTTTTTAATTGTCAAACTGCATATTCTGCAGCGTAACTATAACTTGTTAATGAATTTACTCATATAAATTTTATATTGAAGAAGGTACTGATAAACTTTCAATTTTCTTAATACGTAATCAATACGATCGAATGTATGTTTAAACCGATTTGCCGATGAAGCGAATAAAAAAGATACTATCCTTACATGTTTAAAGGAAAGTTATAAGAAAAAAATTGATTACCTTTAACAGTTTTTCGACAAAAGTCCAATTCGCTTGCGCTATTAATGCCGGACTCATGTCAGCAGAGAGCTTAGTTTGTGGCCGTGGAGATTGAGATTCTTGAGGACTCGTAGGTTTACCGTTTGATTCCATGGATTTCATTTTATATTTCCACTGCGTCTGTCCTCTTCTACTACTGCCATGTTAAAAGATGAATTAGAAACATTTTTAGCCGTAAATTCTCTGTCATAGACATGGACAATACGGAAACACTTTATAATAGAACATAAAAGATTACATTATATTACTCTGAATTTGATTTAATTCAGTGTGTGTTACATATTTTGTATTTAAATTCTTACCGAAGTATACTATGCAGGAAGCAGGAAATAGGAAAAAACATATTAATTTTTTAATGTCTTAGATTCAAATATATTTTAAGCATTATATTTATATTCAATATACCTCTGAGCAGGTTCCTTATTTAATGCAACAGTGTCCAACAAGGGAAAACTTCGAAAATATGCTGCTCTGTGAGGAACGATCTCAGTGGGTGGATTTGTTTCAAAATCTACGTTCGTTAATCTCTGTTGGAGTATTTTTTGTGATTCTTCTATACTTGTACAAGGTTCATATCGCGTCGATCGTATAATTCCTTCGCCCACGTTTTTTCTATTACAGATAATTAAAAATTATTATATTATACATACATAGAGTTTCCGGATTATTTTCAGTAAAAATTTGTAGAGTATTACTTCAAAAGAGAAATTCTTTGATCGAAAACTTTTATATTGCAGTCAAGTTCACTCCACGTCGACATAACTTTGCTATCGACGAGAGAGGCAAACATTTGCGTTTCTAAAAATCTTGATAGAAATGGCAAATGCTGCGTAGGTTGGTCAGATAAAAATGTCGCCTTATCAAAAACATGCATACTATCTCTGTTGTTCAACCATTCATCTTTATCCTGCAATGTACAAAAGTGATGCAGTTCAATCATAACAGATTAATAAATATATAAATTTTTGCATTCGTGTGCCTTATTATTTTGTAGTACCTGATTCGGTTGAATAACGAAATGCTCGTAACTAGAAAACATCTGTACAAAACGGTTCAAAAAAATTTCCCTAATGGCATTATTGAAAAGAAGTGTATCCTGATATTCCTGTTGCGGGTTCACTATTTCTTCCTTCGTAGTATCCTCTATCGAATCGATATCATCTAAGTTTACACCTAAATGAAAAAGAAGTTGTTATCCTAATTGTTATTCCTACTCCAATAAAATTTTCCCACGGTGGTCTTTTAATAAAACGAAGGTCCAATTACAGGGTCTTTCCACATCAAATCGACCACTTTTTTGGCCCACCTCTCCCATTTTTCTCCAAATGACATATGTTACAGTCTTGGCGTCCGATGAATATATCCGAAGACATGGTGCAGAAATTTTGGAAATTGACGGAAATACTACCCTCTGAATCTTGGTGCATGTTTATTTTCAATAAGTTATGTGGCTGAAATCGTGACATACAAAATCTACTATAATGGATCAAATTTTTTAATAGAAATTTTAAATATAATAAAAATAGTATTTATTGATATTTATTCTTATTATCTATAAACAATCATGAAATTGATTAGTGTTGCTAGTAAGATAATCTCTAAAAAACGTTCAATATATTCTTCAAAACTTGTTCCTCTCCAAATGAAGTGTTACAAGGTGTTTTCTCAGAATCTAATGGAAATATCGACTTCATTTTTGTAATGAAATGGTTCAGGAGGCCTAATATTTTAGTATGTATTACATATGTTAAGGGTAACTGAGGGAAGTAGCATTGATTTTTTATTATTGTGATGCCCCTCTTTAAACTGAATAAAGATTGTTAAATATTCATAGCGAAAAATTTATTCTGAATTGTAACTTTGAAGAAACGAAATCAAGTCGAAAAAACGAAAAATGTCATAATAGTACTAATGATGTTCTTGGACTTGTGAGCACTTTGTAAATCTTTTACAAATACTCTGTCGAACATTTGATAACATTGAAGAGGTAACCAATGCACAACTGGCGGCTGGGCCTCCTGTTTACCGCATGAATAGGGTCCTCTTGCAGGCCTTTTCTATTCTCAAGTTTAAGACTGATGGTTTTCGTTTTTCCTAAGACTCAACACTAAACAAGAGTTACATCAGATTGTTTAACTTGGCCGTATACATTATACATATTCAAAGAATCAATTTCAATTTTTCGCTATAAATGTTTAACTATACATGATAAAAAAATGGTTCTATATAATTCTATGTTAGAACTAAATATTTTTCTTTCAATCGTTTGATAGTGCTTCTCAAGACGAATTCATTGACCCTTTATGCATGTGACCGATTTCAATTAGTTTTTGAAATATTGAGCTTAAAATTTACCGATTTTTCCGGAAGAACACTTGGTTGGAATGGGAAGTACGTCTGCCGGTCTTGTTTGGGCCTGAAGAGCCAGGTGTAAAACTTCGCCACTTGAAACAGATACTGTTTCGACCCTTCAAGCGCGAACAAGACCGCCATCAGTACTTCCTATTCCCACCAAGTATTCTCCCAGAAAAATCAGTGAATTTATAAGCTCAATATCTCAAAAATTAATTAAAATCGGTCATATACATGAAATACGTGAATTCGTCTTGAAAAGCGCTATCATACGATTGAAAGACAAATATATAGTTTTGTCTAAAAAAGCGAACTTGATCTTCATATCCATATTAAATAATAAAGTAAAACACAATTTGCTTTCATCAAAAGATTTGCCCTCTTCTACCATGCAATCTTCATAAAAAAAATGTTTCCTAACTGAAATACTTTAGAAAATAAACGGCTGTCCAGTGGTACCGCGGACACCCTGTATATTAAACTTAGGGTGGTATGCGGTTTTTCGCTTTTAAAAGCTGATTCAAATTAACCATCCAGCCGCGCAACGCCAGCCCGATGGTCTTACCCGATAACTACAACGATCCGTCTATTAACTTCACTCAACCCAATACTAAACGGTTTAAAATGATGAAATCACCCCTCAAAGAAAAAGTAAATTTTTTCACAGTTTTAATGGTACTTCAGGTGGTACAAGGCGTTAAAAATGTTCAAAAAAGATATTATTTTTTTAATATTTGACCCCCAAAATCTAAAACTTTATAATTTCTGTCCTATCTAAAAAATAGATCATGCAAAACCATTTCCAATGATATATAGTATATTGTTTATATAAAATAATCTTTAAGCTTGAATTTAACACTCGATACCTGCTTCTTGAGCGTTCGGTGGCCCGCATGGAAGGATATGACAGGAATAATATAATAGTATATTGACCTCTTACTGTAATTCTCTCGTTATTAGTATTTATTTTTATAATGTCGATGGTGGTACCAATGATGGTACTCTTTATAAAAATGTTTAAAACAAAAATATTTTCCACACTACGCACAACGTATGAATGCTGGTCTGCCACAAATATGAGAGAACTGCATTTCTTTTTTATCCTTAAAAAGCAGTGGTCCGACTGCATTATTAAAATTATTTGGTCGAGTTTCAAGGTATCCACTTTTATACCATGTATACGTATACAAATTTTGTAACCTCGCAGACGAATATTGATTATGAGTCAACAATTGCAATTTAATAATTTCATTGCGTGAGGGTAAGCATACCGGTAGTTTTTTCGGAGATTTTAACGTCGTTATTCATTGGAATAATGTTCTGCAATTGTGGGGAGCATTGTCCGGTCCATGAGTGAAGTAGCAATAAGCTTCTATCTCCTATGTTCTGTAGAAAAATCTCTCGGAACCATGTCTTGAGTGATCAGATGTGAGTTTTTCAGATTTCGAAGATGCAATGTAAATATTTATTGTTCGAAATAGAGTTTGACGCGTGGCCTAAATATAACAGTATGTTCTTTAAGCACTATACAAATGGGAGACACAAATTGACCACTTGCGGAAATCATGGGCATTATTGGATAGCTATGAGTGGTGGACGTTAATGATTGTATTACGGTCAGATACGGACGGACAAACAATTCTATTTTGATCATTTTTAATAATGATAAAGGGTCTAGCCGGATAAGGTGGTCAAAGGTGCGCTTAAACCGAATTGGACTTGCGAGAGGTCATTCGATAGCTTATAAAAAAAACACAATCTGTGCCATGTTTCAACTTTGTATCTCGACGGGGGGCGGGGTAGCGGGGTGCGCCGTAGTTAAAAAAAATAAAAACCGGTTTTTTGGCGTTTTTTGCGTGTCAGATTGATTTATAGGGCGAATTTTCGTATTATTCTCTATTAAATAAGTGTTTGTGCAGTAATCAATGTTCTTGCATCCGGCAAAGCAATATAGGAATTAAGGAAACTAAATAAATAGAAAAAATTGGAATTACTGCACAAACACTTATTTAATAGAGAATAATACGAAAGTTCGACCTATAAGTCAATCTGACACGCAAAAAACGCCAAAAAACCGATTTTTATTTTTTTTAACTACGGCGCACCTTAACAAAAATCTAAAAAAATTGAGAGCAATAGTATTAATAATACACATTTACTCAAAAAATATAAACGCTGATCCGGGACTCCTACAATACAAAATCGGCATTTTCCGGCATTTTTTATTTTTCACAGCTTGGATTTGCAACTTCGAAATCTGAAAAAATTCCATAATATGTACCTTACTCACTGAAGTGTTCCTGATTTTTTTCACAATTTTTCATTTACTGAGTTCGAAGAAATTGGGCAAAAACGTGATTTTCTATTTTTGCCCTTTACCCCCCCCCCCCCCTCCCGTCGAAATACAAAGTTGAAACTTGGCACAGATTGTGTTCTTTTTATAAGCTATCGAATGACCTATCGGTGCTAGGTCTTAACCCGCGTGACGCCGTAGTAAGATACGTCCGACAGCGTCAGCCTACCTGGCCCGCCCACAAAAAAGTTTGGAGACGCCTGACTTATTTGATAGAGAATAAGACGAAAGTTCGCCCTATAAGTCACTCTGACACGTAAAAAATGTTGAAAAAATCAGTTTTGAATTGTTTTAACTACGGCGCACCTAACCAAAAAATCTAAAAAAAAATTGACAGCAATACTATCACTAATACCTACTTACTCAAAAAATATAATTATAGATCTACGACTCCTTCAATACAAAATCTGAATTTTTCGGAATTTTTGGGGGTTTTTATTTTTCACAACTTGGATATGCAAATCTGAAAAAATTCTATAGTATGTATCTCGTTAACTGAAGTGTCCCTGATTTTTTTTCAAAATTTCATTATGCACTAAGTTGGAAGAAATTGAGCAAAAACATGATTTTTCGTTTTTTGCCCTTTACTACTGACCCCCCCCCCCCCCCAGTCGAAATACAAAATTGAAACTTGACACAGATTGTTTTTTTTTTATAAGCTATCGAATGACCTCTCGCAAGTTCAATTTGGTTTAAGGGCACTTTTAATCACCTTATCCGGCTAGACCCTTTATTGCACTTATTATATTAGGTAGCGGAAAAAGTTCGTGCGGATTTTTAAATCAAAATTCATATACTCTGGACATTCTGGAAAGTAATTTGATTTGACGAAGTAGTCACCATTTATTTCTGCAACTCTTTTCCAACGTTGTAAAAGCTTATACATTCAATTTTTGTAAAAAAGTTGGTGTTTTACTCGCAAAGAATGAATTAACTGCTGATTTGATTTTGGCATCACTTTTAAAACTTCTATTTGCAAGGAAGTTTGACATTCTTAAAAAAAGGTGGTAATCAGAAAGAGGCAGATCAGGACTGTAAGGAGGTTGAGGTATATCTTCCCCTCCGACATCCTTTATTTTTTTAGGGAGTCGTAGATGCAATATAAGGCCGTGCATTGTCATGTATTAAAATTCATTCTTTGCGAGTAAAACACCAGTTTTTTTTTACAAAAAAAAGGAATGTATGAACGTTGTTGAACCTTGTTGAACGTTGGAAAAGAGTTGTAGAAATAAATGGTGAGCACTTTCTGAAATAAAATTACTTTCCAGAGTGTGCAGAGTACTGGAATTTTGATTTAAAAATCCGCATGAACTTTTTCCGGTACCTAATAGATCATAGCCATTATTTAAATGTACTATTATTCCTGTGATATCCTTCCCTACGGGACGCCAAACACTGAACCAGCAGGTAACGCGTCTTAAATTCAAGTTTAAAAAATTATTTTTATAAACAATATGTATCATGAAAAATGGTTTGGTACAATCTATTTCCCAGATAGAACAAAAATTGAAGGCTTAAATTTGGGGGGGGGGTAAATAAAATTTCCAAAATATATCTTTTTTTTAATTTGTTAACACATTTTTACAGCACCGATTTTAAACCGTTTTTGGGCACCGATGAAACACAGCTTCGTAATCAAGATGAATTACTCTATGTTTGTTCAAAGTTTAAGAATTTTTTGAATTTCCGGGATCCCTTACTTTCTTTGTTAGTGTTTCTAGAACCTCCTTCCAATGGACCTTCATTTAGTACGATTGCAAAAATTTACTTTACATAACATTGATCTCTTATGGTATATGAAGAGTTCTCCTCTACGATGCACGAGTCTAGGGATTTAAAAAAAAAATATTGATTGAGATTCAAAGGGTCGCATCTCCGTCAATTTTCAAAATTTCTAAAAGATTCTTTCGGATACACTTCTCGACCACCAGAAGCTACACTACACATGTTATATGTTAGTTTGAGAAAAATCAAAGAGTTCGACACATGATGCACACATGACCTGATTTATAACAGCTTACTTCATATTCGTCATATTCCAGAATACATAATAACCAGAATTGTCTTATCATTAAGACAACGCTATCTTGAATTAGACTTACGATATTATCACTGGTTTTTCGACGTTGAATAATAAGAGCGTTTTATAAGAACTTAGAATATGGCAATTATTCAAGAACGTATTAAGTCTGAAGAGTGCATTGTTTTTTTCACTCCCATGAATTCGTACCTGTTCTTTTAACAATATCTACTATCCTCTGTAAAGTGTCCGGCTGTGTCACCGGTTCTGGCCGATCCCAATCTAAAACGTCATGTAACGAGTGCTTTCTGCGGGGTACGTGGAAGCCAGAACCAGGAAGCGTCAAACTACTAGTCATGATGTCTCCATTATAATAATTTATGAACATATTATCAGTCCTGTGACATGAACGTATCGTTAAGCTTGCATAATAACATGGGATAAGAGGAATTGTGCAAATGAAAGTATTACAACTTACTTTCCTGAGTGCGGTACTTTGTACTTGTTCAAGAGTGCTCTAATCTCAGCAATGAATTGAATCTTATGAGGAAATATTGGTAGTTCTTCTGGAAACTGGCTACTTTGTTTATCTAGATTTACGTAACACAGATTTGCCTGAAATTTAGAAAGAGAAAATTATGAATCACTCACTCAATATATTATGCATCACAACATATTTAATTTTATTTAACACGTTGACTGTTTGATTAATTTTGTAAACTTTCTTAAAGAAGATACAGTTCTCAATAATAATATACGATGCCGACAGTATTCGCTTGTTTTCATAACTTGTATAAACTGAAATCCTTCAAGTCCTTTTCCTAACTTTGAAGTAAAAATGCAGAATATGGAAATTGGAAGTAATCAATCCCTGAAGGATTTAGGCCCTTTCGGATTCTGGGTAATCGTAAATATTTAATGAAACCGATAGTGTTACAGCTTTCAAATTAAACTTTAAACTTCCTCTTGCTCTCAAAAGAGGAGGTTCAGGATTATATATTCGTACAGACTAAACACGTATTTTAATGTATTTATGGATAAAATTTAATATTAAATAGTAGATACATTTTAGAAAATGTTTACTCTGAAAACTTTGATCTAAATAATCAGAAATGAGTTATGAATGAGATGAAACATGAATGCACTAGGGTGGACCTTATTTCTCAAACATAACTTCTTTGTCATGCCGTCCGCTAAAATCGTTCTATTTGTCAACAACTATTCCTGTAAAATTTGAGATCGATCGGGCCCCAGGAAGACATGGCACATTTGCTTTTAAGTTTTTAAATTTCTATAATTCGGCGTTACGTACAGGAGTAAAGCAGTTTTAAGAGTTAAACGAAACAGTTCATACTTTCATTACTATCATGATTTCTTAACTATTTCATATTAAATTTTATCCATAAATACATTAAAGTACGAGTTTAGTCTGTACGAGTTAGCTTTGAAAATGCAGTCGCAGCCACTACCACCTTCTAGATTAAAAGTGAATGCACTTCTTGTGTCCGCAAGTAGTCTATTTTCTGATTCCTAAATCTCGTTCTTTATACATCTTAACTCACGGATAGTTAGTCGATTCGGACATTAAGTAAGATTGTAGTCTCTGTACGTGACGAAGTCGAGTGATGTCTGGATATAAATATATTACAAGCACGATTGAAGTACACGAAATGAATTTAACTTGAATTAGATTTTTATTGGATGTTTTATTCTTAAAGTAGCAAACCAATAGGGATGTGCCGATATCCAAAATATCAGGTGCCCTCGGGTCGGGTCGGGCAATGATCGGATCGGGTCGGCGGGATCCTGAAAGTTTGTATATAATGTTCAGATAGCCGATGTCGTAGTCGGGACGAGTCGAGTCGAATCTGGATCGGGAAAAATAGTAACCACATAAGTCTGAATCTTGTTGATGATATTTCAAGCGGATTTTGTACTTTAACTTTCAGATTCAGAATGATTTTCAAATTTTTTAGTGTAAACAGATGTAAAAGTCCACAAGGAAGAAACATATTTCATAATATATCGTATGAAGTAATATTATTTTATTTTAAATTTGCGAACAGGAAAGACAATTGTTCTACTTTTTCTAATATTAATATCGTTTTAGTTAGTATCGTGTTTCCAGAATGGCTAGTAGTAGGAAGGGTGGTGTATACATACATACATAAGTCGTGTAGCGTTGCAAAAATTCTGTAATCATTGATGGTACTTAACAGCCAAAACGGGGACACTAGCATTTATTGGGCAACAAGTTTTAATTGAAATCAAAAGTCAAACATACGTGATAATTATATATGTATATATAATAAAACAATTGATTATGCAAATTGTATCAGATTACGGAAAGTGATATCTGATGTAAAGAAATGTACATTAATGAAACACTTGTAAATTCAAAATCAGTACCATTCTATTTCTATTCTAATCCTTAATTAAACATATTAAAAATGTTATATTTATTATAACAAAGAAGTACAGCAGTAACCTAAAACGTTAATTCCTTCATGCTTTCCTTCACCTTTCAGTTCTGACCCTTTCTGTATATTAAACAGAAATTTAATATTTTTTATTTAAAAGATGTAATTATTAATCAATGATTATATTGATAAAAATATGGTATAATGCTGTTTTGGACCGTATTCATACATGAAAAAAAAACATTCACTCCACTAATCACATTTTCATAGTATTTTTACTTTCCTTATGTTTTTTTATTAATTGGCACTAGTAATGTCATAATTTCTGCAATATGTACGTTAATAATTATCACTGTGTGGTGCATTTTAAGAAATAACATCTTTTGCAACTTTAACACAAATGTGCCGTCTTTCCGGTGTCCGATCGATCCCAAATTTTATAGGAATTATTTTCTTGAAAAATGGAACAATTTTTTTTACAATTGAAAGAACAATTGTTCATAAAGTACAGGTACGGTGTACCCTGGTGCACATATCTATGTCCTGTGCATTCGTACAGATTTAACGTACGCACACTCGAGTATTCAATAACTGCCCAAGTGTTTGAAAAAGTGCGATGTTCTAAAATGGAAAGTCTCTTTAACAATGGTGTACTTTGATACTAGGAAAATTGGGTTAAGGAGCTGGAAAGCTTTTGCATAGCAGTAGATGTAAATACAAGCTTTCGGTACTAAGAATTGTGTAGAGTCATATCATCAATTGCGATTAAAAAGATGCACTGCACACAGTGTTAAGTACTCTATGCAAACAGTCAATATGTTCTATATTAAAAAGGTGAAAATTAAATGCAAAGAATCTTACTTCACTTGCAATCTTTAGTACACCGCCTTCATTCTGAGCGTGAAGTCCCATTATAAACGGCACGGGCGCGTCCAAGAAGTGGTGCAAACTCGCAGGTAATATCGGCACGTATACATGTTGCCATGAGAATGGGAACAGGAGAGCAGTTATACATTCTGATACAACCATTAGTTTGTGAAAATCTGCACTCCTCAGTAGCACTTGATTCTCCAGTAAAACACAGGTAAACAACTGAATGACGCAGTCTATGCCTAGCCACATAAACACGTCCTTCAATGGATAATCTAGCATCGGTAATTCTTGCGATGGCATAGGTTGATGTATAACTAATTCCAATGGTGATTTGGCCGGTTCGTCATTAGGTACGAAAAATTTCAATGATTTTCCTGACAGTGGTACCGGCACGTTATACAGAAGGTTGTACACGTACGATTCTAAGCTAAGACCGGGTCCTGGGTGTCTAGGAACACATCTGAAAAAGTAAATTTGTGCAAGGAATGGAGGATGCATATACTCCCGTCCGTACGTCATGGTACACTTACTAGTTTTAGCTTTACGTTGAAAATAACGCTATTAAACATCCCATACATAACGATCCCAAGCATACTCTTAGAGTTTGCATAAATTATCTTGAGCAGTTACAGCACAATTCGAAACTAAAATTAATACCATAACCCCCTCAATCACCAAATTTTAACCCCATCGGGAGTTGAGTGGTGAACCATAAACATGTGTATTTAAACAGTACCCTATGGCGGAAAAAATCTGTGAACAAATTTGCAACGATCCTCGACAAAAATGTAGGAAGAAACACAAAAAATATCATTGCAAGACTGTCAAACTTAGTTCGTGCTATCATCGGAAAACAAGGAGTGCATACTAATGAGAAGATTTAAAACTTTGTGTATATATATATTACAGTATATTTTAACACTTGGAAATTGTGCTTAGTGCAGGGAATCAGTACATAATCGTTTGGTGTGATATTTCGGATGTTTAATAGCGTTCATTTTAACGTAAAGCTGAAACTAGTAAGTGTCTTGTGACTTACGGACGGGAGTGTATATCATTTCATACGGATTGAAAATATTTAGGAGAAACATAAGGATACATTGCCTTGTAAATAGGCAAAGTTAGACGTAAAATCGCAGTTTCGAACAATATATGAGTATTAAAATTTTCAAACTGCTCATTTGAAGAACTTAAAATCCCGAAATTATTAGATCAAAACTTCCTATCCGGAAATATAAGAATGCTAAATGTAATATAAGAGCTGTTGAAACTCAATTCTTGACCATTAGAGTCCAGTTAATGGCAAGTTCGTAGTCGGATGCAGTGTCATCGATGCAGTTACATCGAAAATTCGCAGGCTTACTTGTAAAGATTTGTAAGGAACGTTTTCGCTGCGTGAAGGTAAGGCTGCTGACACAGCAAGGATATTGACTTAGTCACTAGCAACTTGTCTTTGGCAGAGTCGTAATAGCCCAAAGCAGCACCTGGTGAGTGTGCCGATAATTTGAAGTGTCTTGGTAATGACCTTGTATTATGTCCATCCTGGCCTTTTCTCACCCTGGAAATAGTTTACCATACATAACCCTAGGAGTTTGATATAAACAATTTAAATTTGGTGTTTATACTACCCTTCCAGAACGCCGCATTTTCATTCATACTTTTTATTACTTGATATAAATAATCTATTATAAAGCTATATTATAATCTTTATAATAGATAATCTTAAATACGTCTTAATAATGTTATAGGGTAATTCCATGCCACATCGACCGGATGAAAAACATCAAGGTCACAGATTTTGATGATTTTTTTATGTAACCGTTTATTACCACCTAGATATAAGAAACTTATATTGCAATCTTATGGCAAGCAATATACGGCTTTTTTATGTTTCCGGCCCTTAGTTTTTGAGAAAGGGCATAGCCGGATTACGGGGTCAAAAGTGCCCCTAAACGAAATTCGACTTACGACGGGTCATTCTATAGCTTATGAAGAAAAAACAATCATGGGTTTGCTCAATTTCTTCGAACTTAGAGCATGACAATTTTGAAAAAAATCAGAGACATTTAAGTTTACGAAATACATACTATAAAATTCTTTCAGATTTTTAAATTACAAATTCAAGCTCTGAAAAATAAAAAATTCCAAACAGTTCCGAAAAAGCAGGTTTTGTATTGAAGGAGTCGCAGAACTATAATTGTATTTGTTGAGAAAGTAGGTATTAGTGATAGTATTGCACTCAATTTTTTATAGATTTTTTGGTTAGGTGCGCCGTAGATAAAAAAATTAAAACCCGTTTTTTCGGCGTTTTTTGCGTGCCACAGTGACTTACAGAGCGAACTTTCGTATTATTCTTTATCAAATAAGTGTTTCTGCAGTAATCAATGTTTTTGTATACAGCAAACCAGTATCGGAATTAACGAAACTAAATAAATTGAGCAAATTGAAATTACTGTGCTCTTAAAGTCTAGAGCATAAACAGTATTTTTAACAGGCGCGGTGGTCCAGTGGCAAAGTGTCAAACTGTTGAAACGTTGCAAACTTTTTTTGTAGGTTCGCATCTCTCTTAGGTTAATTTTTTATACATTACATTTTCTTAACTTCTAACTATATAACAACCGAACTATAGCAATATTTGTTTACAAATAGTTTAAGCATATTTTTTAAATATCTTATATTTAAAGATAAACATGCGCTCCAAAGTCATATTTACGTATAGTACAGATTAAAATATTTAAAAAATATGCTTTTTGAAAATACTCTTTGCGCTCTAGACCAGAGGTCTCGAAACTATGGCCCGCCGGGACGTCAATGTGGCCCGCAGTCACGTCTAATGTTTTCTCCGATGTCTACAAATCTGGCCCGCGCGCTTACATCATTTTTAACACACTGCATTCGTCAAGAAAGGGCTTTCTAGAAATTGTTAACATTTATATTTTACAACACATAGATTAGACAGCAATATTACAAAATAATGATCGCAGAAAATAATATTACAAAATATAGATCGCAAAGAAATATTACAAAATAATGATCACAGAAAATAATATCACAAAATTAGAAGAAACACAATCAGTGTATAAAATTTAATATTTTAAAAAAACTAATGTGATCTATGGAGTTGATTTTTCCTGCTTGGTTCATATTGGGTACGTGTCATGTTTTGAAGAAAAATGGTAACGAGAATTTTTGTAGTTTCAGTTAAAAAAGATTTCAGTATGTACGCGGTGCTAGGTCTTAACCCGCGTGACGCCGTCAGTAAGACACGTCCGACAGCGTCAGCGTAGCTGGCCCGCCAACGAAAAAGTTTGCAGACTCCTGACTTATTTGATAGAGAATAAGACGAAAGTTCGCCCTATAAGTGACTCTGACACGTAAAAAATGTTGAAAAAATCAGTTTTTAATTTTTTCAACTACGGCGCACCTAACCAAAAAATCTAAAAAAAATTGACAGCAATACTATCACTAATACCTACTTACTCAAGAAATATAATTATAGATCTGCGGCTCCTTCAATACAAAATCTGAATTTTTCGGAATTTTTGGGGTTTTTTATTTTTCACAACTTGGATATGCAAATCTGAAAAAATTCTGTAGTATGTATCTTGTTAACTGAAGTGTCCCTGATTTTTTTCAAAATTTCATTATGCACTAAGTTGGAAGAAATTGAGCAAAAACATGATTTTTCGTTTTTTGCCCTTTACTGCCCCCCCCCCCCCCCAGTCGAAATACAAAATTGAAACTTGACACAGATTGTTTTTTTTCATAAGCTATCGAATGACCCGTCGCAAGTCGAATTTGGTTTAGGGGCACTTTTGACCCCCTCCGGCTATATCCTTCAGTTTTGAAATTTACCAAAATTGGCCCAAAACCGCTCACCGCACCAAATTCAAGTGCGATTTGCAACAGATTTGGCTCAGCTGCAGAGCTGAGAGTGATCATGTCTTAAATCTGAAGAATAGGGCTTTCGTCTAATAGTATACAGGGTGTCCCACGGAACTGCGCCGAGCTATATCTTTGAAAGGATTGGAGATAAAAAAAATGTTATAGGACAAAAGTAGATGGTATTAAATGCTTCATATTTTTATAAAGTTTTTATGCATTTTTATGCGTCGGTGCAATTGCACTTTTTTTATAAGTAAAACTCAAATTTTGATTACATCCATCGATGCAGTTTTTCGCCCTTTACAAAACATGTTAATAATACTATGACTGAAAATTCTTAGTTTAGGTGTTATTTTAATTTCAAGCATGGTGAATTATTTCAATGTTTCAACACGGTTAGACGTACTCTTTCACGCGTTCCTCCTGTCAACGTCTTATTTGTAAATTCAGCATGCTTGAAATTAACCCCTTGCCGTACCATTTAGCTCGACGTAATCGGTGCCCAAGCGGTTGGGGACGACGCGCGCTAAACGGGCAGCGTGATGCGCGAGACAATCGCAATAGAAGCCGATGTGCGGATACCTGTATATAACTATACGCTTACATGTTCCACGCGATAATGTTCTTGTGGACGTCAACGCTAATTTAATCCTTGTTCCTTTTTTATATACATATTTTGTATACAATATCTCAGTCAATACTTCAAAATATAAATATTAGTACTATAAATCCTGCATAATAGACAAGAAATAACTTCTTGTCTAATAATTTCATCATCGCTACTTCCATGTAAACGGTCCCTAGCTTGCCCCTTTCTTGACATTATGTAAGGGTTTATTAAATTTTTCTTGGAAACTGAAGTGCAATGCTACTAGCACGCTTGCTCTTGCCTCACGAGTCTGACTCGTGATGTTTACGTTTGGTCCAAAATTGTTGTCACGAGTCAGATTCGTCAAAGTACGGCAAGGGGTTAAAATAACACCTAAACTAACAATTTTCAGACATAGTATTTGTTCCGTCCTAGCACCGTTGCCTTGAGTACGATTTGGTTTATTACCACTAATACTTCGCTCACGATCAGGCAGGCGCACCGTTCGGGTCTTTGTCACCTAAAAACTGTTTGGCAATGCCGTAAAAGGCATTGACATTGTATGATTCGAGCGGTCGCTTGACTTTGGGACTGGTCGCCGCTGCAGCGGCGTAGGGATCTATTGTATCTTCGTTCTATTGTTTAGTCACGTACGGATTCCTGCGCCCTGCAATTAACTTTACCTAGATTTGTGCACGCGGCCCAGTCCCACATCTGGTAACCAAATGTCCCGACTTTCGTGGAACCTACCTGGCCGCGATCCCTCGGAGTTCGCGGATTCTTGGAATGTGTCGCAAAACAATTGCTACCAATAGGAAGGTCCCAACATGGTTTGACCAATTAGACCAGCGACAGATTCCAGGATTTTCCACGCCTCCACAGGGGTAGGGACTCTGGTCGCCACGAGCTGGATCGTGAGCGACAACCAAGAATTCAGTCATCTTCGACATTTCAAGGGAATAAGACACTTAGCAATAAACAGTTACTCAGATTAAGTTCATCCCCAAGAACCCTGATACTGGAACCTAAGATATACCAAGGTCTATCCTTTGACGTTATTAACAGTTAAGCTTTATAATCAGCTGTTGTTACCAGAAGTTGGCTCCGAGAACTAAACGATAGTTCTCGTATATACCAACAACCGTAGATACAAGTGTGAACAGTCAGTGTGTGTGTAAATAGCATTGTAAATAAAATATTGTGATAGCAACTTGGAAAATTAAGCGAGACCACCCTCTCCACACTATCCAGTATTCAAAACACCTAGCTGATCCCAGCCTGAAGCTACGCCACGGCAGATCGGCATCGTACAGTATTATTAACATGTTTTGTAAAGGGCGAAAAACTGCATCGATTGATGTAAATCAAAATTTGAGTTTTACTTTAAAAAAAAGTGCAATTGCACCTTGCAATTGCACCGACGCATAAAAATGCCTAAAAACTTTATAAAAATATGAAGCATTTAATACCATCTACTTTTGTCCTACATATAACATTTTTTTTATCTCCAATCCTTTCAAAGATATAGCTCGGCCCAGTTGCGTGGAAGACCCTGTATAACATGTATGGTTTTTGTTTCTAATTTGTTTGGTAAGCTCCACCAAACTTTTATTTTACAATTTGTAAAAATGAAAATGCTTTAAAATTGTTGAAAAATTCAGATATATTCCCGCATGTCTAGGAAAGACTCAGTCAATATTTCAAGATGGTATCTGGTTGGTATCATATAAAAATATAATTTCTTCGTAGATCATGCAACGATTAAGCGCTATAACGGAGTAGCCAATTGGCCGTTTGAGGTTACAAAATGCTCTGTTTTCCATTACTATAAGAAATTTGTTTAGTCCCTGTTATGACTTTGTCTATTTTAATGTAAAGTTGAACCTTTGAGGGTACGAGAGAATTTGAGTCTTTTTAAGCTATAATCGTAGCTATATTATTATATGTATAATCTCTGTACAGAAATATCTCAGTAAATTATAATCCGCAAAAAATGTTTAGAATAACAAACATTTTTTAAACGGCCTTGACCAAAGCCCTCGATAACAGTGAGCTTTCGTGCATAAATGATTAACATTGTATTAATTTATGATAGGGAAAACATAAATGCTCCGAATGGGATTTTATTATAATTACTCACAAATGAGTTAAAAAGGATTCATTCAGGTGCAAGTGCGAGTAAGATTGCTGGTAAGACCTCGTTATGTGAGATCGACTTATTAAATTATATTTTTATTGAAATGATTGGAATTTCCATTTTTTGGGGGTTTGCATTCAGTTAAAAAATTAAAAAACACGAACCAGAGTAAATGAGAATCACCTTGCTGAATACGCTATTCCTACTGTCACATAATACCTCTTTCCTGACGTCACGACCAAGAGTCCCAAAGTCATACTAGGATGGTTTTTATTTTGCGACCCCAGAAAGTTCGAGTTTGCACCCCCTCAATCCGTTCCAATACCAACCAAATAAGATCTCTAAAATTTGATCTCAATCAGATAACGGGATAGGGTGTCGAAATAGAATTTTTGCCTAAGAGAATACTGTTCAGGAACAAATCTTGTATATATTGTTTAATCCCAAACACGAAATGATTTCAACTATAGATTTTTAAAACATTTTTTTATTTTAATTTTTCATTAATTAATTTTAATATTCAATTTTTAAAACAACGAGACCACGTATGTGAGAACTCGGAAATCAGACATAAGCTCCAGGTTTGTGCATTTAATCATGTGTCGCGAAAATCGAGCGATGACGAGTATACTTATCAATCACAGAGTAAGTGTCGCTGTTAAAATATTGGATCAAAAAGATCGTTTTATTTTATAAAATTAACAATTTGATTACTAATATTTACTTATTCACTTAACATAAACATTACATACATAATAAACGAAAAACGCAAGAAAAATCAAATATCATACTTATAAAGTTAAAAATTCAAATTGCTGCTGCGGAGTGGTCAGCATCACGCATTTGTCCCGGGGCGGACCATCCTTGAAGGTACCCTATCATAAATCACTCTCAGGCTTTAGCGCTAGGCTAGTTGCTTTTCGACTTTTGCTTTTGCGAGTTTTACGCTAACATCTAAAAAACATTATCGTCGCACATGTATAAATTGGTTATACAAACTGAGAAGCAGCTCTAGCCAGTGCATACGAGGATGCATAAATCTCAAATTATTTATACTTTTTATTTGTTTGTTTCATTTTGTCTTGACCTCCAAATATTCCAAACATCTTGAAATTTACGAAACGATTTTAGTTTTCACTAAAATTACAATTTAAATAACCAATGGTAACTAAATTTTACGCATGACGAGTATACTCGTCAATCACCGGTAACTAGTTAATATGCCGCATACGCGAATATAAATTCGATAATTTAGAAATAAATTCTTTACTGTATATTATAATCATTATGAAGATCTCTGTGTTGTTACACTACAACACCCACTGTGTTAGCACACATTAGCCGACCGATCGAGGAGATCTCCCACTTTGACCTTAGCAACGCGTTCTTCGTTTTCTGTTCTCAAGATTTCAGAAAACACATATTAGTACCAATTTTGACGGATGGAACAAAATCATATCCTCACCGAAGATGCAGAGTATATTCTGCAAATAAAAAATCTGGTTATACGCGATATATTTACGAATATTGTTATGTGCTATTGCATAAACTGACATGTTTTGAACGATACCACACTCTAAAACAATATTAACACATTTTGAGCGGGTAGCCAAACAGACGAAACTGATATGCGTAGCGGGCGAAATTCACGTAAAATCGCGCGTTTGAAATCCTATCTATACATTGACATATTTCAATAAAATCTGATAAAATCGCGATAATTTATAGTTTTTAATGTATTATAATAATATAATATAATGTCTTTTAAACTATTTACACAAACTATTTAAATAAACCCATTTGCATCCAAGAGCGGAATATTCCGCGATCCGCGACTGTCTACTATCACCAAGAGCTGAATATTCCGCGAGCCCGCGACTGTCTACTATCACCAAGAGCGGAATATTCCGCGAGCCCGCGACTGTGTTCTATCACCAAGAGCGGCATATTCCGCGAGCCCGCGACTGTTTCTGTACGATTTTGGATATACGATAATTTCGTATATCTTTCGTCCGTTTCGTCCGCTTTCGTAAAGTTTTAATAAGCTCGCCGAAAAATTTGGATGTCGTTTACTGCACATAAGACCGGCCTATGGGCAATCAGGTGACAGTGCTAGATCCTGGATTGTCAAGTCGAGCCTCAACCTACACGTGGTATGGGCTGTTATTCACTAATGAGGCAGGCCCCGAGAGTACATTGGCGCGCTCACGGGTTGAATAGAATTGGGGAGCGAAGGCAGGAGACACCGAGTGTTGAGGCCCGTTCTCGATGACGATTACATTGCCTAAAGTAAGTATACTTGCTTTAGGCAAATTTTGCTCTTTAAGCGTTTTTTTCGCTTTGAGCAAAATAAGCGGGGGCTGTTGGTAGCAGCAAGAGCCATATGATCATCCTTAGTGGCTGACATCACAAAGACGTGGAAGAGACGGAGAGCTCGGACCCCTCAACACTCGAATGAAATCTACCAAACCACGCACCGCAGTCTCTTGCTTAGCCGACCGCCAGCTGACCAAGCTGGATAAATTATGGTACCTAGGGCTGGGAGCAAGCCCCTCCGGCTTGCCGGAGTTCCCAGGTTTGGGTTGGACTCTAGGGGGCAGTGGTTCACTCTGGAATCGGGCACGACGATTTCATGACGCTAACTATTCGAACAATGTTCCCCGTTCCGCTTTGCGGGGGAGTGAGTATGGCCCACTGGCTAAGGTATCGCTCCCAGGGTTGGAAATTCAAACAAGCAGACTATGCACATAAGACCCCGACTACGCGCGGTGATACGGGACAGTCGTCAGTTCAACGCCGCTGACATTTGAGTACGGCAGCTGAAGTAGACGCATGATGCAAATGGGTTAATTATAATGTATAAATTATCTTATTGTTTTTTAAAAATATTTACTAACACTAATGAGCACTTGAAAAGAGCTCCATTTAGCAAGAACATCACTGTCCTTTTCGTCCATTTTTTTGTGCGTCGTACAATAGAATAATATGACAAATATTGATCAGCGCGGTCATGTAAACAAATGTAAACAAACGTTGAAAAAGTAAAATTGTTGAATCTAAACAAAAAGTACGAGCTAACTCTTTCAGTTTCGTATGTAAACCGATAGAGTAAAAGTACCTTGCCCCGCTTTTAAAGAAGTACATTCAAATAGGTAAAAATACCCGGCCCGCTAATAGACAGCAGTTCTCGGAACAGGTATTTTTACCCGCCCCGCTTATAATGTGTTAAAATACATTACTATTTTTTTATTTCATGTTTGGGTTGTGTTATTTATTCTTAGTCATCTTTAATGTTCTTAATTTTCCTACTTTATTACGTATACTTTTTTAACAACCTACAAAAAATAATTGTTATAAACTTTTAATTTAATGTTTTGTATAAACAATATGTGAAATCGTTAAACGAAATTGTTACCGTAAGATGTAATTGATCATATAAATAATTTTCGGACTTTTTTGATTTCAAATAGTGAATTTCAGTCCGTGTTACTTCAGACAAATGCGCGGTGGACAGCGCAGTTTGTCTTCCCCGATCGCGGTGGAAATCGTACAGTTCGCTGTGGCGCGCGCGGTCGGCTAATCGTAAGTGTTAAAATGAAAGTATCTGTTAGGAATATGTGATTCCTGTAGTCTTCTTCAACCTTTATTACAAATAGTTTTCTTATTTTCAACGCATCGGCGAGATAATAGTCCAGAATATTTGTAAATCTTGTACTAAACCATGCCATAAGGAAAGTCGTGGTCGAACGCCTTACAGCAATCTCCTTTCAGATGTTCAAGAGAGTTCTCTATCTACGTTGCCTTGCCCCTTACGTAAAAGTTCGGAAGAAAAATGTATGCTTGACACATTCAAAAGGAAGAAGAGATGGGGGATACGTTAACTAGCATTCGAAATGTTATATAAAAGTTACCGAAAAGTTATTTAAAAAGTAGCTCAGAATACCTGTTTTTTTTTAGAAATGCTGGAGCGTCAAAGATAGCGAGTACATGTATATGGTCTGGTAATAAAGTTCCAGGACTGGGCGCCGTATCTGTAGAGTTTACATCTCATGGTAATGCACCAGGTATAGTTGTCAACCTTGAATTGTCCTCTATTTAAAGAGACGTGTCTTATCTTTGCCAGTTACTTAGTTTAGATTTACCAGTTATTAGAAGCGAGCCGTGTTTAGTGCCTGTTAGCGGCAGATTATTTTAGGGATGTCTATGGCCGATACCCCGCCGATATCTGGCATTAGTTAGTTTATGACCAAGCCATAAACATCACTCGGGTAGGATAAAGTATTCAAGGGTATACATCCCGTCGCCAGTGATGGCTAGTGGCCCAAAGTCACGTAGCTATCGGGTGTCATAGGACTGTGTATCTGACACAGGCGTTTGGCTAGGATCAGGCAGACAACCCGACGTTGTCCTGCCTAATGAGTAGATACATTGTACTCTAGGATCTGGCCACGGAGTGGGGAGGGGTGTAGACCCCTCTGCTAAGCGGAATGTGAGGAACCGCACGGCACTTACCCCAGAACCGATGGTACGATTAGACGTTTTAGAACGCGAGTCTTTTTCGTAAACATAGTTTCTAACATGCCCGTGCCGCATTCGGGGCAAACTAAAAAATCGAGTAACGCAACAATTTTAAGTTTCTAGTGAAACTCAAGAAAACTCCAGCAGAATATCTTCAATTATTGAAAAACGTTTACAAGGATAATTGTATGTCACGTTTAGTAGTTTTTCTGTGGCATAAAACATTTTCTGAAAGTGGGGAAGCAGTCGAAGATAAGGAACGCGAAGGGCATCCTAGCACTTCGAAAAATGACGAAAACGTACAGAATTTTTTTGTTTATATTTCCACTGCGCTTTTCGGGAGAGTGACTTAACAATGAGTTTGATCATACCGCGTAGATGTTTTCTCAGTAAAAAGCAGCTTTACAACAGTCACAGCTTAAGTTGCAAGAAGATCGTTTGGGTGCTTCCTGCGTAGTCTTCTAGGCAGATTTTCTAAATATAGCTTTTTTGTTGAATAGCTTGTATGATTTTCTAGTCTGTTTTTGTATCTGCTGCACAAATGGTTGATTTCCTCTTCAACTTGCGTATTTATTCATTTCGCACATACCACGGTGAGTTAACTATGTTTCTCAGAATCATGGACTGTAGTGCTTCCAGTTCAACTACGTGGCTTTTTGCTGCCGTGCCCCATATTTCAATTCCGTAGTACCAAATCGGTTTGATTATTGCTTTATATATTAAAAGTTTGTTGTTCATATTTAACATTGAGTTTTTATTAGTAAGCCAATACATATCACGTCTTTTTATACGGATTTGTTCTATTTTAGTTCTTATATGTTGTTTCCACGTTAGCCTTGTATCTAGGTGCATACCTAGGTATTTCACCGTCTTAGTTTGAGGAACGATGGTGTTAGGTCAATGTAACAGGAGGAACACTCGCGGGCCAGATTGACGTCCTCGTGGGCCGTAGGTTGGAGACCCCTGCGCCTTAAGGGACCGACTATCGAAAGCGTTTTTAAGAAAACGTAATTTTTTAGAAAGGTAAGCTTTATAAAAACATTGTATTAGACTTTTTTGTTTCTCTGATCAAGACCTATATGATGATATAAATTTTTGTTTGGAAAACCTTGGAATTTGCACCTTTAAAGGTGATTTTTGCAAAAATGGTTGGCCGTCTATGGCTAGGATTTTACCTGCCTACTATACTCGTCGAGACCTACAATTTGAGCTATCACTCGTTAAGACCTTTCAAGGCCAGAGTGAACTTTCTGTAAATCTCGGAGGTATTAACTTTACTGAACTTTAACTTGATTGTCTTTTAATTGTTTTAAGGAGAAGTTATCTCTTGTTAGCTATTTCTTTCAAAAGTTCAACAAGAGGCATCTGACTTGGGCTTCAATATATGTATATCGTTGGAGGTTTTGGTTGTGATCTGTTGCTTTCCGTTGCACCATTTCCTGGAGATTCATCATTTATTTCTTGTAGTATGCTGAATTGGAATATTCATCCAAGTCTGATAAACAGCTGTTAGGTGGAGTGACTTCCCGTTTCTTCGTTGTGTCATTTCTAACGATCGAGTTATCGATTTCCAGTGAATCTGTCGTGGTTTCTGAACTGAGGTTTTCCCGTTGTACGCTAATGGTATCATTTTCACCAGTTTCAACGAGATTCAACTTTAGATTATTGTTTTGTATCGTTTGAAATTTGAACTTGCCGTGACGGCAAGTTCCTTTGTCACACACTTGAATTTACAGTAGGAGAACACATGCTTACTAATACAGAGATAGCTATTGTTTCGGATAAACAGTGTCTATCGCTTCGAGTGCAAGAGTGAGACTCCGTGCAGAAAATTAGCCGAGTGGGTACATGAGTATCAAACAGTTAACCAGACTTACAACCTGCAGGTTCTGAAGAAACTGAGAGAACGGTTGAGGAAGAAACGTCTAAACATGTGGCAGAACAATGCCCTTGCGGTGAAAACAATTTTTAGTGGAAAAAAGTATAGCTGTACTTAGCCACCCACACCATTCGCCAGATTTAGCCCCCTGCGACTTTTGGCTGTTTCCAAAGTTGAAACCATCGCTAAAAGGAATTGTTTTGCTACTTTAAAATTCTTATCAATAATGGAAAAAACGTAAATAACGGTGTATGCATGAGCAAGGAATACTTTGAAAAGTAACATTATTAAGTTGCATTATTTTTAAAATTAAGTACATTTTTTAGACCAGTCCTGGAACTTTATTGCCAGACCATGTATGTCAGACTAGGGGTTCTCAACATGGGGTACGTCAACAAAGGTTAGTGTGTGGGTATATTATGTTTTATTTTATTCTCATTGATAAACTGCACTATAGTTTGATCTGTCTATACTATACAAGGAATATGCTAATTACACACTAATTTCCAATAGGTACGCGAAGCATAAAAGCTTGAGAACCATCGCGTTAGACCAAGGGAACCCCATCTTGACGCCGGGCACAAATCAGACACGTGGATTGAAAACAAAGTCATCCGCGAGGAGAATAACAGGAAAAAACGATCTTGAGGCCCCTCTTCCTGTTGCCCGATTACAATTAAATTTTGCAGCACTTATTTATTTGGCATTGGAACGGATTATGCGTACACGAACTCAAAATTTTGAGAACAATTTTCCGACTAAGAGCAAATAAGGACGGGAAAAGGAATGGAATAAGGAAGAGCAAATAAGAAGGTGTACAGAACATTTTTAATCGTTCTACTATAGTATAAAAACTAAAATATAACAGTGAAATCTTGTATCTCTAACCAGCACTGTCCAATACGTAGTATCAAGGCCTTTTTCATAAATGTACTACAAAGCGTCTTACAGTCTGCCACCACTATGAAATTTAGTCCGAGCAAATACACTCTGAAATATCGTAACACAAACGTTACTGCTGCCATTGTTTCCAGTTCCTACGAATGATATTTTCTTTGATCAATGGTAGTTTGCTTACTGTAGTAACCGACTACTTGCTGCGACACTTCGTCCATATATTGAAATAGGATTGCACCGACACCTAAGTAACTGGCATTCGTGTGTACCTCTGTCCGTAAACCACTATTGAAAATAGCAAGTACAGGCTGGGTCGTCAACATTTTTTTAACTTTTTAGAAGGCACCCCCCTGAGCGTGCCCCATCCCCATCTGGTATCTTTCTTCGTGAGTACCGTCAAGGGTGTTACTATAGTCGCATAGCCTTCAATGAATTTCCGAAAATAGCCACACAGTCCCAGAAATTGTAGAATTTCTCTCACCGTGGTGGATCTTGGCATCATCAAAACTGCTTCAACCTTCCGTTGAATTATGCTTCCGCAACTTTTCAAACACGCAACACAACCGACCCAACACTCCCTCCATGGTAGTGTACGGTATTGTAATATCGTCGATGCGTGGAATCGCGACATCATTCTTCACAGGCCCACCACCGTATTTATTAACCGTTGGAATGCCGCAGATGCGTTTGTCAATCCAGATGGCACCCTGAGGAACTCGTAATGACCGTCCGGCGAAACAAAGCCCGGATTCACAATGGAGTATTCACTCATCGCTCCCTGATAGTATCCCGATGCCAAATCCAACGTCGTGCAGTATTTGTTGCCACCTAACCGATCAATTTAGTCTTCGATTAAGGGTAGTGGGTATCGCTCCTTGCTGGTAACGGCGTTAAGACGTCTTTTTAACCAGAGTAATTGGACTTTCGTATAGAGATTCGGATTCCCTCACAATCCCATTGTCCAACACCTCTTGTACGATTCCTCGTACGATCATCCGTTAGGATTCGGCTAAACGATAAGGGTGATGTACCATCGGTGCTTCCGTCGTACAGCGAATTTCCATGGTCGTGGTCTTCACTTCCCCGAGAGTCCTCATAGACGTTGATACGCAGTCCGAATACGCAGATATTAATGCTTCGCAATGTCTCTGGCTCTCTCTATCAACGTCGCCGAACGCCAGTTCTATTCACTCCGACACGGATACGTCCATGATTTCGTTTAGTCGCCCCTTTAGTCGATGATGGCGTCGTCCAGCCACTCGTCCAGTGTATTTAAATCCGTGGATTGTGGTTTTGATAACTTTTCAAAACAATAATCCTAATTATTTGCTGAGTTATGCTACTCGCAGCCTCCTGTTAGCAGCCTCCTGTAAAAGGCCGCTTCTTTTTAAATTGCCTGACCAATACTTTTTTCATTGTCTCCCAGGTGTGGGCCTTCGTCTGAGCGTCGTCGTAAACGAGCGTGTCGGGCTTCGCGCGATGGACCTGAAGGTATGGTCCCACGTATCATCCGGCGAGGCGATCGAATCCCCGCGTCCACCGTTCAATATCTATCTGGTCCTACGAAGTATCAAAAACAGATATTGTGACTTCGTTCTGCACCGGTCGATAGCGAACGAATTCCAATTCTTTCTGCAGACATGAGACCGTCTCCCGCAAATTTTCTTCCTGGGTCCAAGCCCTTTCCGATCTACGACCCACTCCCCGACGCACGCGGTGGCGCATCTTTTCTGCCCTCCGTTCTAGGGAATAATCTCTCGCGCTCTAGGGAATACTCTCTCGCGATCGATCCCGCACATAATCTGGCGAGCGATGTCGTACGTATTTTCTCTTTAGCTCGCGCACCTCACTCACGCGATCACTTGTAAACGATGTATCGCGCACCGTTCCGTTTGAGCTCTTGCTCATCGGCACGACAGAATAGCTCATTTTTACAATAACGAAAACTGAAGACATAATACCCAAAAAGAACAAAATTGATACATTCCACTTCTCACTTATAAGGTCGAGCGATATGTAGGCCTAAAATATACAATAATTGCTAAACCCTACAAAAGTCTCGGTGGTCACTCCTTATCGGATAGACACTAAGTCAGCCCCGTCCCTCGCAGGTCTTGTACTTAAGGACATTACCCCAGCCTTAGACATTTATGGCCCTTCGGGCGCCTCGGTGGCGCGACCGTCGTTACAAGGAAGGGCCTTGTGTAGATTAATTCTAACAAAAACAACTCCGCTTCTTTTTTAAAGAGAAATTAAGAAAATTCTAAAAAATTGTGGGACACCGAATATATGAGGTCTCATACCCGTGCCAGCGACGAAATAGGGAATGATGCAGTGGTGGAAATAAAAGTAGTGAGGTCCGCAGGTGGATGCTGCAGGGTTCCGTGCAATGGGCTATAGTCAAACGAACATCTTGGCATGTATGTGTTTGTAAATTGTGTGAATTACTTTTGTGGGTAAAAAAAGTTTAAACGTCCTTGTGGCCCGATCTGGGATTAGCCAAAAATATTTCTGCAGGAGAAAAGTATTGGGTTGGAACAAAAGTTCGTAGTGTTTCGTAGGTGAAATTCAAAGACTATGTTTAGATACTTATATATAAATTTATTATATTACATATTTCCCACTTTGTTCAACTACTTTTCGCCATCTTTGAGGTAGGTTTAAAATTCCATTCTACCAAAACTTAGCATCTTTCTGGGCGATGAAATGATCTAGGTGGTTCTTACACGCTTCTGTGGAACCCAGGTTTTTTCCATTAAGGGAATTTTGTAGGCATCGAAAAAGGTGGTAATCGGAAGGGGCCAAGTCAGGTGAGTATGGTGGGTGAAGGAGAACATCCCAGCCAAACTGCATCAATTTTTGCCGGGTCTTTAAAGATACGTGCGTTCTGGCGTTGTCCAGATAAAAGACGGCCCCCTTCCGATTAACCAATTCCGGACGCTTTTCTTCAATCGCTGTCTTTAAGCGGTCCTGTTGGGAACAATATTTATCCGAATTTAGTGGTTGTACGGCAGAAGCTCATAGTACAAAATGCCCTTCCAATCCCACCAGATACAGAGAATCACCCTCTTCGGATGCAGACCAGCTTTTGGAGTTGTTAGTGGTGGCCCAGTCCATTTTCCCTAGGATCTTTTCCGCTCCACGTTATTATATAGAATCCATTTTTCATCACCTGTGACCATGTTTTTTCAAAAATGGAACGTTTTCATTTCGTTTCAGCAATGAATCGCATACGGAAATGCGGTCCTTTTTCCATTGTCCATTCTTTTCTGTCAAGTCGTGAGGCACCCACACATCGTATCTGCTCACGTATCCAAGTACCTCTAAATGCCTTACTACGCTCATATGAGATATTCTGAGTATTTCTGCGATGTCTCGTGTTGTGTGGTGTTGATTATTTTCTATTAATGTTGTGATTTGATCATCATCTGTCACTGCTGGTGTGCCGGAACGTTCTCGATCTTCCAGGTCAAATTTGCCACTTTTAAATCGAGCAAAGCACTTCCGAATTGTTGATTCGGCTACAGCACCACCTCCATATACTGCAGAAAGTTTTCTTGCAGTTTGTGCAGCATTTTTTCCCTTTCGGAAATAAAAAAGGAACAAGTGGCGAAAATGCACCTTGTTTTCTTCCATTTTAATTCTTACTTTAAACCAAAAAAATGCACAAAACCAAAAAATAATGACACAGAAAGACGCGTTGGAAAATAATCTGTCAGAATATATATAGTTGTCTTTTGTTTCAACCACGCATGAAACAGATAAATATGTTTAAATGCCATCTATAGAAAAACGCTACGAACTTTTGTTCCAACCCAATAATTTAACGCGGAAAAAGTACTAAAATGTAAAATTATTGAAGAATGGGGTAATTTACCATAATAGAAAGTTGAAAGATTATATGAATCGATACCAAATTGTTTAATAAAACTACAAAACCAAGGATGTAATACAAAATACTAATAAATTATTTATCAACTGTATAGACGTATTTTTCGTATAGTGTGCTATCATTTTGTCGCACCTGTTATAGCCCTTTTTACCTTTTAGATATGAAATATATTGAGTGGAAAAAGTATGTTTCTTTTCTTGCGTATATCTCCAAAAATAAACAAAAAATAAAATCGGGTATCATTTTGTCGCGCACTGTAAGTATGTGGGCAGTTCCTTAATTCTTACAACTACCTGAAAAAAGCTTAAATAAAAGTTAAAATCTTTACTAAATCTTTTCCAGTCTTCCAATGTCAAGTTTTTGTAGTACTTAGCCCACTGAAGCCGTTTTCTCTGATATTGCATCCTTTATAATGGTTTTCTAACTGCTTCCCAACTACGAAGGCTGCCCTCCGCAAGCCGTCTTTTCGTCGTTGCTATCAACATTGCTTCGATCCTGGATATATTAATTTCTGTAGCTATTTGACAGTGGCTGTACCCTTCTATTTCTTTTGTTTATACTAATAATATGGTCTAATAATATACTAATAATATCTTTCGCCTAAGTTATTTTTCTAGACCGTCCAGGTCTTTTTACAGACTAACAAATTTCTGTAGCGCTGTACTCTTTAATACTGTAATATACACACGACTTTGAAGCTCCTATTTTTCTTGCAATTCCCCTTGTAGAATACCCTTCTTTGAGCAGTGCAACGTGTAGAAACTATTTACAAGACTTAAAAGAAAATTCTAATCTGGAAATAATTGAATGGCCACCGCAATCTCCCGATTTGAATCCCATAGATAAACTATGAGTTCACTTGGACCGACAACTCCGAAAACGATGTCCAAAGTCAAAGAAACATTTAAGAAAATGTTCCAATCCGAATCAAACTTTATTAAACAATGACAAAATCAGTTTCCAGGATGCCACGACTGTTATACGCGGTTATAACAGCACGCGGTGGATATGTAGATGAAACGATGGTGTCATTATTTTCTATTATTATTGGTGAGATATTTAATGAATCATTGGTAAAATATGTTTCCCTAATATAGTACAAACTAGAATACACAACATTTATTAATTACAACTTTTATTTAAGCTTTTTTCAGGTAGTTGTAAGAATTAAGGAAGTGTCCACATACTTCTAATCGTAAGCGGCAGTGTATATACAGAGTGTACGAAACGAAGTGTTGCAAGCTGTTTTCTCGGAATCTAATAGAGACATCGACTTCATGTTTTTTAAATGAAATAGTTAAGAGAGTTAATATTTTTGTATGTATTAAATTTTTAAGGGGTAACTACTGGGGTAAACGGGGGCCACCCCTACACCTTGTTAAATGGGAAGTAGTATTGATTTTTTATTATTGTGGTAGCTCTTATTAAACTGAATAGTATTTGCTTGAACTGTTTTCTTTTATTATGCATAGTTAAACATTAATAGCGAAAACTTGAAATTGAATCTCCGAATACGAATACGGACAAGTTAAGCAATCTGATGTTACTCTTATTTATTGTTGCGTCGCAACAGTTGAACTATACAAACACACAATAGTAAATTAAACAAAGTGGCCGGATATTCTTACAATTAGAAAAAACGAAAGCCAACAGTCTTCAACTTGAGAATAGCAAGGGCCTGTAACTGGGCCGGTGGCACAGGCGCTAAGCGCCACTTGTGCATCGGTTACCTCTTCAGTGTTATCAAATGTTCGACAGAGTATTTGTAGAAGATTTACAAAGTGCTCAAAAGTCCAAGGACATCATTTTGAACATTTAATAAAATAATGCTGACATTTTTCGGGTTTTTTCGCCTTTTTTTCCACAAAAATTTCAATTCAGAACAAATTTTTCGCTATAAATCTTTATCTATACACAATAACAAAAAATGGTTCAATTAAATGTTATTCAGTTTAATGAGAGGTATTACAATAATAAAAAATCAATACCACTTCCCATTGACTTAAAATCATTATGAGTCTTAACTGAACATCTAAGACGTAAGCACCTAGGGCGGAAACCTAATTTATCCTAGGACGTCTTAAACAAATTACTTTCGACTGAAGAGGGCAGCAATCGGTTGCCGAAACGTACGAATCAAATTTAAATGCAGAAGAATTTTTTCAACATTGGTCTAATCTACCATCCGCAACATACAAACCAAGAATATTAAAATCATTATATGCAGTATATACTACATTTTGTATTTTGGATATGGTAGGTCACAGGAGAGACAATAAAATGCGATCACAAATATCTGCCGCTTAAAACATACATTCTATGAACAATGATAAAACACTCACGTTGGCGGTGTACCGTTCTGACCGCTACTCAGCTCCGTGATATGCATCGCTTGCAAGGTTTGCATCGCAGCACATATCTTGCGATTCCGACACTCTTCGTAGAAAACCAGACTGAATCCATAAGTTCTGTGCCCGTCTTCTTTCGTCAGTACGAACGAATGAAAGGTTGGCTCCACTGAGTGCTTCTGAGTCCGAAATCTCAAACCGCTCGGTAAGCAGAGCTGTAAGATTGCATATCTAATAAGAAGCACAGTAAATCCTATCACACTGACCCTAAAATCGGAATCAAAATAGGTCAGTTTAGGGAGAGGAGACACGGTTTTGAAGCCGCGCAGCTGCCTTTTGAACTTCGCCGAAGAAAGACAAGGATGAAATGGGAGTCGAGACAATAATAAAGGCGAAACATAAACTTTCTTATTGTAAACCTTTTCTTATAGAAAAAGTTCATAACATTATTGATGAGATTTTTCTGACCAAAACGAGACCAAATATGATATAATTTGGATCACATTTACTTACTAATACTAATTGATTACTTGCTATTACATACTTGTGTGGATGTGCAAGGGCTCAGTTGACTAATAACTATATAAAATAATAAACCCACAAAGCTTTGTGTTATGGGTATCGGACATTGCTCTAAAAGGTTTTAATAACATTGTCAGAAACAAGTTTTTATCAACTAGATAACTAATGAATGCAAGCACAAGGAAAAAGTGGAAATTCCAATAATTTAATGAGAATAGAATTTGCATATTGTGCAAATATGTCGAAACACTAGTTAAAGTTTACTCATTTTTCGAGATTCTTTTCAAATTTCCATAAAAATTGAGCCTCTGACAAGGATTCCAATTGCTCTATGAGATAGAGCAGACATTTTTCTTCGAAAAGCACTCATAAAATATGCAAAACATATTTTGATTTCGTAAATACAAGCCAAACAGTTGTGCAAGTCACAGATTGTCGGAAGGAGTTCTTCGAGAGCACCGTTTAGAGCGCTTTGTGCTGCAAGGGTTTCCGCCCAGTGCGTATACTCGATGCTGTCTGAGAATCCCTGCTGAGAATCCGTGACATTCACGACTTTTTGGCTTTTTACTTACGGCATCGAAGTCTGTTTTGTGTGTTTTAGGAGCGTTTTCCAAATAAAAATGAGGAAGAAACTCTATCGCGTAAAGTAATTCAAATCCTTGGTTAGAGGCTTAATTTTTACGAAAATTTCAAAAGATTCTTGAAAAATGAGCTCGCAGTGGGTGTCTCGCCAACTTTAACTAATAATAATACGGGTACTTACCCATACAAATTAAATAAATTCAATTCAATTACATTACATTAAACTAATGTTTCAAGATATTTGCAAATTCATATTGCAAAATTAATTTATATCATTTTATTCGCAAAACTCCGCAGAATTTTTTCAATAAATAAATACTGTCTAACTTTTATACTAACGCCACAAACCACGTTCAAAGGCCAAAAAATGCCCTTTTTTCAAAACTGTAGGTGCTGGGAGAAACGTTTTACGGATTCGTTTTCAGCCCATAAAAATCGATAAGAATCGCCTATTCGTTGTTCCAGATTCTTTTGATCTCGGGCGGTGTTCTTAATAGTTATTATTGAGTAACTCTGTTCGTTGAATTATTGCTTTGGAATGAATTACAAAAAAGAATTTGTAGCAAAATTCATATCTCTACCCGGGCAGTACGCATTGAAGACCCTACATTTTTAGGTCGGCTGCAGGGAATTCTATTAATTCTTGAATCAATGTACATTAGGGTGGTCTTTCTTTTGCAACCCCAGAAATGTTGTGATCTACTTTCCCCAGTCTATTCCAATGCCAACAAAAATAAGTTCTATACAATTTTAGTTCAATTGGAGAAGGGGTGCCGTAAGAGCATTTATTATTGTTCATAAGCACGCGGCTAGGCGACTGTCTGCTCTCGCGGCGTTCATTTCGGTAGTGCAGATTTATTTATTCTACTGATGAAAATCATTATAATTCTTGGATATAATCGATTAATCGTTGCGCCCTATGGTACCGATGTGGAATTACGAGATCATTTCTCATTTGTTTTTGTCGTTCTGTTCTTTGTCTGTTCGTTACCGTTTTCCACTCGATACACACGTGCTTTGATATGTACCTTTTTAAGATACTTCGCGCCGTTTATTCCCGATCCTTCCTAATAATCTGACAATAATCTTAAATATAGTATATTTTTCTATATAAATTCGCATTTAAATTAAATTTTCTAGTAATTGATATGATATTTACATCGTTACTTTTTTCTACAAATTACGAATAAATTGCAATTATAATATATAATAATAAATTACATAAATAATATAAAATTACATTAAATTATAAATTACAAATTTTGCAATAAAAATTGCTTTGACACATGAGGAAAGCGTCGGCGGTAATTGCTGATAACATAGAAAATAAATTGTCTCTGGTCCTCGTTTTTGTCAAACTTTTAATGTAATCTCCAATTAATTTTACGGCTCTTTTGGCGGTGTCATTAACGACTTTCAATTTTTAAATTATGGTGTATGCTTCTATAAAACTATTGTTACTTGACCAATCTGCAGGAACGACTGTCGAAAAATCTACGTTCAAGTTAAATCTCTTAAAAAACTTTGTTGTTTCCGTGCATACAAAATGGTGTGGATACAAATGTTTACCTTTTGATGTAATTATCGTCATTATTTCCTATTCGATGTGAAAAAGAAGCGGTATCGGGTATAAAGACCTGCCGAAAAGGTCGAAAAGTGGTTCTACACTGAATAATGATTAAATTCTATTGATGAAACGTTTTATGACCAAATCTATTTACTTTTGAAGGGTATTCAGGATTAGTAATGTATCATGAAACTTTATTCAAATGCTTTTCTTCGTAGAAAAGAGTAACCCTGCGCTTAGATTAACCGTCCTTATATTTGGATGAAAATCGTAAGTTTTCTTTCATAGATAGGTAACATTATACTCATTTATGATAGGGCAAAATGTCACTATTACGAACGGGTTTTTATTTTGCAGAAAGTATTTTTTTCCGGTATTGCAACGGATTGGCGGAGGAATATGTCAAAAATTCGAAAAAAAGTTGGACCAAGAGTAAATAAGGACAACCCTATTATACAGTTGTCGCGCTAAAGTAACCCCAATGATGAGGCTGCAGAAATTGTTGCAGAAATGTGTATACCCGCAATACCTGCAATAGCAGAACCTGCTACTCGCCACCTAAGGTGGATGCATCATTGATGGATAATAACAAGGGGCACATGAAAATAATACATTCCTTTCCGGAAAAGCTACATTTTATGGTTTGTGGGGTTATACCTGGGTGAGGTCATACAGTTGTCGCGCAGTGTATGTATTGTTTCAATACTTTCCTTTCTTATGTGAGACTTCGTGCATGCATATATTTCATTCGGAGCTTCCACAAAATGATTGCCCGCATCATATTTTGTTCTGCTCCTCTAGTCCGCATATTAAAAAGTGCAATTTGTCACTGCGGAAAATGGGGAGATCGGTACTTCCAACATTTTCTAGTCTTTATTTGAAATATCTTTATATTTCAACCATCCTAGTCACATTAGCTTAATATTACCTACTGGTAATGATTACCAGTAATATTAAGCTAATGTGTAGTATGAAGTACTTGAAATAATAACTTATTTTGTATTTTGAATTATCTGTTCATTATATGTACATATGCATTATATAACTAATGTACAGAAAGGTGCACAGTTCTTAAAACAGAACATAGGACTGAGTAAAAACATAAACATTTCGCGAAACTTGTGTTACTTCTACCGAAGTACAGATTCTTTAAACAAAGATACTTTTTGTCAACGCACCATACAAACAGCATGCTCGTCGAAAGGATTCCATGGCACGGTGTCTGGATAGTGTCCCAACACTTTGCTTTTGTATGCTCTGTCCAGTGGTGTACATTGCAAAGAGTCACCTGCAAAAGACACAATATTGATGTATATTAAACATACTGCAGAATTATCAATGTATATTTTCGTATTCAAAACTTTTTTAAGAAGATACCTTACATATTGTCTTAATGAGTTCGTTCACGTATATGAAATAGAATGTATATGTATGTATATGTATATGAATGTATATGAAAATAGAATAGAAATGTTAGAAACCTTCTTGAGCAAAACTTGCTATATTTACTATATTTATCAAACTATTTCTTGTAAGCTATTGACAGATGAAATAAAATCGAAAGATTTGCAAAATAATTCTTATTAGTAGAAACTCACTCATCAAAATCTGTTCAACAATTTATTAGTTACCATGTAAGCAATATGTAGTCTCTTTCGTATTGTACTAATTATTAAGTCGTCTCATATGAAATTGTGCATTTTCACAGCATTTTCAGGAGCTGTATTTTTTAAAATATAATATTTACTTTATCGAAATACATCCTATTCGCTTCTATGGTTTCCTCCCATCGCATACATAGTCAAAATGTGCCTATTTTGTAAAAATCGACAGAGTTATTGTTAGGGTCATTCCATGCCAATTCGACCAGGCGAAAAACATCGAAGTCACGGATTTTGCTATTTTTTTGTGCATTCGTTTATTACCATCTCGATAAAACAAAACTAATTTCTTTTATTTTTCCGGCCCCTCGTTTATGAGAAATTTAATGTTGAATATTGCAAAAATTGGCCCGAAACCGCTCGCCGCACCACCTTTATATGTATTAGGGTGTCCCATAAGTTTCTTCCGCGCCACGATGTGAATGACTTTAACTGGCTATATTTATATAAACATGTAGGCTTATTTTTTGGCCGTTTAGGGCATCAGTTTCAGTCGTCCCAGAGCTCTTTTAAAGTACGTTTCGTTAGTGACAAAGTCTCTTTTAAGATTTTGTTCTACACTGTTCAATATGTGCACGAGATTTGCACCGTTTACGGGAGTGTTACTACGACTATTAGGACCGTCCGCAATTGGTTTAAGAGATTTAGAGCTGGCAATTTTGACTTGAAAGATGAAGAACGCAGCGACCGCGCAGCAACGACGGATACGGACCTTATCAAGGCTATGCTTGCTGAAAATCTGCGATATAGCGTGTGCGAGATAGTGGATGCCACTAACATTCCCAGGACAACGGTACATAAGCGTTTAATAAAGATGGAATATGCGAATCGATGTGAAGTTTGGGTTCCACGCCTATTGACGCAAACCGGCCTTATGAACCGCGTCTCTACGTGCGACTTGCTTCTCCAGCGACATGAAAGAGATCCTTTCTTAAAGAGGCTTGTCACTGGAGACGAGACTTGGATTTTACAACAAAATGTGCATCGAAAATGCACTTGGTCTAGGGAAAATAGACCTTCAATTGTTGCGCCGCCTGGACTTCATCCGAAGAAAGTTCTTTTGTACATTTGGTGGGACTGGAAAGGTGTAGTCTACTACAAGCTCCTTCCTCAAGGTAAAACGATCAATTCAGCCAAATATTCCAATCAACTTGATCAATTGAAAGCCGCCATAGCAGAAAAACGGCCAGAATTGGCGAACCGACGAGGCGTCATTTTTCATCACGACAACGCAAAACTGCATATTGCGTTGGTCGTAAGACAAAAACTATTGCAGTTTGATTGGGACGTTATATCTCATCCTCCGTACTCCCCAGACCTTGCTCCATCCGATTATTACTTGTTCCTCTCGTTAAAAAATTCTCTCCGTGATAAACAGTTCAAATCCGTAAGCGAAATAAAAACGCACCTTGATGAATATTTTGCAAATAAGTCTCAACAATTTTGGAAAAAGGACATAATGAGGCTTCCTGAGAGTTGGAAGAAGGTAATAGAGCAGAACGGTTCATATATAACACAATAAATGAACTTTAAACAAAAAATATCGTGTATTCATTTCGCATAAAAAAAAAGGAAGAAACTTATGGGACACCCTAATAATTTACAAGAGACTGGTTTCAGTTACACAGGCGAGAGAGATCTTATATTAAAGCTGAAGAATAGGGCTTTCATTTGATGTATAACATGTATAGTTTTCGTTTATATTCTTTTTGTAGGATCCTCCAAACTTTTAGTTTACTATCGCCGAAAATTGAATTTTTGTAAAATTTGAAAATTCACACATATTCTTACATGTTTGCTGAAGGCTCAGTCAAAATTTCAAGATGGTATCTCGATGGTATTTTATTAAAATTTAATATCTTTGCTGGTCATGCAACGATTTAGCGCTAAGACGGAGCATTTAATTGGCCGTTAGAGGCTACAAAATGCTCTGTTTTTTCCATTAATATCAGAAATTGGTTCAATCTCTGTTCTGACTTTGTGTATTTATTATACTTCAAGTCATTGTTAAGATTTTTGCAGGGAAGGTAAATAGCGAGTTAAGCTCGAAAATACAAACAATAACACTATATATATGCCCACGTTAAACACAATGCCCACATATATATATTTTGTAAATTTTATAAAATGACCGGGCATTGTGTAGAATGCCCGTTCGAAAAGACATTCTGCAAAATGTCCGTAACAAGTTTCGGTCAATCTATAAAATGTCCGGTCATTATACAGAATGCATAGAGGGTGGTGGTCAATGTATTCAAACGCTCTGATACGGAAATTAAAAAATGTATTTTTTATTGAGACAATGTAACTCTTGGTCAAAATCAACATACAGTCATTATACTCATACTTAATCATAAGGATCACCCAGACCTAACCCAGATGTGCAAAATATAAAGAAATTATTTTAGACTACATCTTACAGCCTTATGAGGATACCGAGTTTAGGTCGTAACAGGCAGAGTGCAAGCGATAATAAATGAAGATAAAAGAATGTCAACTATGGATTCAACACACTGCCCAACGTACCGTGGGCATTATATAAAATGTCCGAGCCATTTGTAAAATACCTGCCCATTACATACATTGCCCAAAAAATGGGCATTCTACACAATGCCCGGTCATTTTACAAAATGCCCACGTTAAACACATTGCCCGTAACATATATGTTATGAACGAAATGGTTCTACACGTTCGTTGGCGGGATAGTCCCTTACAAAGCTGTCTTGTGTGATTGAGCCTAATGGTGCTTACTAATTTACAGCGAACGTGATTTGAACTTGGCAAACCCGAAATCGCGATAAACTAATCGAAAGGGAAACTGACGCCCGATCTCACTAAAACGATTAGCAGCACTTCCACTGAGGGTGAATCAAGACTGATTGACTTTGAAAAAAGATTGCCCTTTTAAAGGATTTTCTGATCCCAAGCATGGCTTGGGAACGATCATATTCTTGGAAAGGCGGAAGATAATATCTTATTATTATATTATAATAAACACACCCTGGGAGGGCGTTTTCTTAGCATTCTGGGACTCAAGTTTCCAGGCGGTTAAGATGTTTGTCAAGACGCGTAAAGGGTGGTTCAGCTGGGGCCCCTTGTAAATTAAACCATAGGGTCATAGGGCCTGTTTCCGTCATAGATAAAAATGAACTTGGAGACTGCATACGCAACATCATATTACAAGTGTTTAAAAAGTAATCTGCTGGAGAAAGGTCTGAAGAACAGGGAAATGTGGTAAAATTTCATCTAGTAATTCAATTAATTTTTTTACAGTTGTTTGCGAAGTTTGCATCACCGCTGAACTTTTCTTCGTTTTGCAACACCCTTCCCAAATTCAAGATTTATATTAAAGCTTGAAAGAAAAGCCGTAACTGACTGTGAGTCGTGTACACATAACGGGGGGGGGTCGTCCCAAAAAACTAATTTTTTGGCAAAAATAACACTATATACAAACTGCATATTACCATTGGCTTCACGTTTTCTGTGCTCAATGTTATTGGATAGAGAACGTCACACTTTTTCCGTGAACACAAAGATGTGGCATACGTGCGAAGAACACAGTAAATTCGGATGCACTTATATGTAAAATTATTCACCCTCCACGGACTCGAACCCGGCTCCTAACGACGGGAACCGATCGGTTGCCGCTACGCTAAACCCATTACGTGAAATCGTTTGCTACAGAACCGATAATGAATTTAACGAGTGAATTGCGTCTTCAATTGCAAATATCTAACAAATTATTGAGTAGTGGCCCCTATAACCATATATATTCATCAACAGGGAAACTAAATCTACCATCCTACAAAATTTGAACTAAATCCGTGATCCCAAGACCTTGCACTCTCCTTGTTAGTTGGAATGGGAAGTACGTCTGGCGGTCTTGTTCGGGCCTGAAGAGCCGAAACAGAATCTGTTTGAAATGGCGATGTTTAACATGTGGCTCTTAAGGCCAAAGATTTTCCACTTTGTACCATGTTCATATAAAATATCTTGCCTATCTGCAATACTTTAGGAAATACACGCTTGTCCAATGTTTCGCCGGACACCCTGTATACTAAATGAAAATATCTCCTAAACTAATTACTTTTCGACATACATAGATTAATACTGTTTTTATAGAGAAGCACGCGCTGAATCGATTGATGTATTAAAATATATATAATCCCATTTAAAAAAAATAAACGACCTTCAAATGGTCTTTAAGCGCCTACTTACAAAAATGTTAATTACATCGAATAATGCCGCCCTTGAAACCATTCAAGTCTTGTCTGAAACATTTTTCGATATAACTAACAGTTTCAAAAGCATTTCAACTTCACCTCTTAGATGAATCACCCTCTATACGTTGTCCATTATTGTCCATTGAAGAGTAAAACTCTCACTAATTGCTCTCGGGAGCATTTCTCGTGAATGGACACAGCGTTGAGACTACTTGTCCGAGAGCATCGAAAAACTCGCTGCGGGATGATGTGCTGTGTGTTGCTCGCAAATGGGTTCGCAAGTTGAGAGGTACTGTCGAGAGAAAATTGCGCAAGAACTATCCAATGGACACTTAGCTTTACTGTGGCAAAATTTGTTTTTAACGATTAACGATTGATTTTTAATGTGGACTTTTCGCTTTTCCAAACGATAAGAATAAAAGAGAGAACTTGAAGAGCATGTCAAGGGGAGAGGCCTCTTACGATTTAATTCGGTTCTTTGCTTGCAAAGCAGGTAATTTGCAATTGTAACCGTCACGTCGATACTTTGAATTTAATATTTAGTTACCATTTCGTTGTACTCATTTTTAAATTCAAAACGTGCGGTCACAGATGATTGATATAATGTCATAGTGAAATACAAGTAAAAAATCGTTAAAAATAATCTTGACATTATATTATATTTTGTATCCATCTATCTACATATGTGTACATATGTACATATTATATGTATACAGAATGTTCCAAACCTATGTGACATTCCGCAGTTATCGGGTAAATAAATTGAAAGGTCTTTTATCATTTTTTTAGTTGCTGTTTCCCTTAGGAGTAATTAAAATAAAAGTTTCGATGTATCAATGTTAATTAACCCATTTGCATCCAAGAGCGGAATATCCCGCGATCCGCGACTGTCTACTATCACCAAGAGCGAAATATTCCGCGAGCCCGCGACTGTCTACTATCACCAAGAGCAGAATATTCCGCGAGCCGTGACTGTCTACTATCATTAATTATTGTATAATAGTGAAAAATACTGAAAAATGTAAAATGCGATGTTTGCGATGTAACATTGTGTATCAATCGTTTTACACAGTAAAGTTTAAATAAACTCCTCGAAAAATTTGGATGTCGATTACTGCACATAAGACCCCGAACCACGCGCGGTGATACGGGACAGTCGTCAGTTCAACGCCGCTGACGTTTGAGTACGGCAGCTGAAGTAGACGCATGATGCAAATGGGTTAAAAATAAGTTTATTATGAAATTATAAATATTTTGCTTTAAAGAAGTTTTTTTTCCAAAATAATTTTCAAAGCAACTTTTTTGGCAGGTACTTCGGCGCAACGTGTGTGTTTAATATTTATGCGTGAGGATCTCGTAAACCTGATATTTTGTTTATTGTTTATTGGTTTTACGCATGAACTACAGGGTTATTAGCGTCGTTGAACAGACGTTGTTCCCCTATACTTTGTCCATTAGTTTTGCTTCTTTGCAAAAGCCAAGCAAAGGGTCTAGCCGGGTAAGGTAGTCAAAAGTGCCCTTGAACCAAATTGGACTTGCGATAGGTCATTCGATAGCTTATAAAAAAAAACAATCTGTGCCAAGTTTCAACTTTGTATCTCGACTGGGGGGGTAGTAAAGGACAAAAAACGAAAAATCACGTTTTTGTTCAATTTCTTTTACAATTTTTCATACGAATATGTGGACCCAAGCATCGTTAAAGGAGCATTAGCAAGTTTCTTCATTGATATAAAATGATTTGATAAAGAATCCCATATGTTTAATATATATATGGAATGAGTTGAATTTATATAGTGTTATTGTTAGAACTTCCGAGTTTAACCCACTTAAATAGTGGGTGTGATCTACCCCCAGTTTCAGGTTGATCGTCGATTTACCGGACACCCTGTATATAGTGTTATTGTTAGTACTTCCGAGTTTAACCCACTATTTACCTTCCCTGCAAAAATATTCGGTAGCGACATATCTCCATCGAACCGTTCACTCCAGCCGCTCGGAGTGAACATCATAATTACGGCCCAAATTCAAACGTAGACATTTCAACTCGCCCTGGACTCGTAACACAAGTTTTCAAATTTATTTTTCCACACTATGCTGCTTTAAAATTCAACTCATTCCATTTCTAAATCATGGATACCTAGCCACATAAATTTGGTTAACTCCATTGTTTCGAATTTCGTTTTGTATGGATATAAAATAAAGTGAACTGTATTTTCAAAACTTTTAAATTGATTAAATCTCTCCTCAAAAGCGTGTTTTATTTCCTGTATAATCATTAAATATTTTTTAATTGCATTTTCTTGAACGTCAAGCATATTTTCAAAGATTATTGTGTTTTGAAAACGTTTTTGTAAAGATGTCAAGTTTCGTCATAAATATTTTAATATTTTCAAACATCATTAAAACAATTTGTCCATTTCCTTGAAGTTTTTTATTCAGTTCATTAAAATACTGAGTGATGTCGCATAAAAACGTAAAATCATTTAACCAATCTATATTTGAAAATTCGTCAAATTTATTGTTTTTTTCATTCAAAAAGAGCTTAATTTTTTGTAATAAAATGACAAACCGATTAAGAACTTAACCGTAACTGAGCCATCGAACATTGTTGTATGTCAAAATCCCTGAATACTGGCACTCAACTTTCTCTAATAATGGTGCAAATTGTCGTTTATTAAGACCTCTTGCGTTTATAAAGTTGATGACTTTTATTACAACTAGCATTATATTGGAAAATGTTTTTAAACCTTGCTTCGCAAATAGAACTTGCTGGTATATTATACAATGAAATTCAATCAGAGAATGTGTAATATTTTACTTAAGATACTGGGTAAAACCAATGTTTTTCAACGGCACCATATTGGGTGCACCGTCTGTTGTTACAGAAACAATTTTCTGTAGGCCAATATCCATTTCTTTAAATGCAATATAAAATTCTTTAAAAATATCAAGACCGGTACACTTACCTTTCAACGTTATTAGTTTCATTAGCTCTTCTTTCATTATATTGCCTGCTTTATATCGAGCAAAAACTGCTAATTGTGCATAACCATTTAAATCATTACTCTTATCTAAAGCAATTGAATACATTTCTGCATAATTTAAGTCGTTATGTATTTGCGAAGAATGTCGGATGACTGTACTCGAATACGAATGTTTTCAAGCTAAGGGACTTGTTTTTGAGTATTAAGTCTAGACAAGCCCTTAGCCAATGTTTACACGAGAATAGGACTACCTTCACCAGGTCGAGTCATAGCCTCTGATTCACATCTGGCAACATGTTTTTGACCTAAGGGTCTTGTTTTGAGGAATAAGCAAGACAAGCCCTTAGTCAGCGGCTACCTTATGACTTGGCGACCGTCCTCCCCACCACTACATTTTAGTATTATATATATACCTCAAACTCTAGAATAAAGGGGAATTCGACTTAGTCTCTAACCAAGTACACACGCTGTTCAATCTCTGTCAAGTTCTACATAAAAGTTCAACTAATTGTAAGATTCAACCTAGTGAAAACTCAGAGTCAATATATTTGTTGTGTACTGCGACTAACCCTCCGGTATCCAACAACAAATATTTCTTTCTAATTCTATGACTCTATCTTCAATTGTATTGCGACTTATTGGTTACTCATTTATACGCTTTATAATCAAGTCTTTTTCTTTAAAATCTGAGAACAAAGTAGCACTACATTCTAAAAACGCTTATTTTAAAAACTCTCCTTCTGAAAGAGGTTTCCCGTGGCGAGCAATGCAATGGGCAACTTGAAAACTAGCAGCTGTAATGTTATTTTTTGGAATCAAAAAGCTTTTTTAAAAACTGGTTTGTGAATGAATCTCTTTTTTCTTTTGTACAAAATATGTTCTTCTTTCTTCATCTGTTGGAAGGCCGAGATTAGAATGCAATTTTTCAAAATGTCTTTTTCCATTGTACGTACGCGAAGTGACTTTTTCGTTACAAATTACACACACAGTCGTTTTATTCGTTTCAATTACACCATATTTATCAAATCATTCTGTTTGATATATTCTGGTACTTGTATCGTTTGTTTTTATTTTTTTAACCGGCGACATAGTACAGGGTTACAACTGTGAGCGAATGTTATTGGAGGATGTTTAGCTCCTATTTCCGAAGCGCCACTTATCTCTGGCTGATTACACTGTCCAACACACAAAAAATGTTGTAACAACGAATATGCGATTCTTATAGATTTCGACGTGCTGAAAACGAATCCGCAAAAAATCAATTTTGAAAAAAAGGTACTTTTTGGTCCTTTGAACAAGGACATTTTCTTCGTAATGATCCACAGATTTTTTAGCAACAAATAAAAACTGTTTAACTTATATACTTACGTCACAAATCTTGTTCAAAGGCCCAAAAAGTACCTTTTTTTCAAAATTGATTTTTTAAATAAATATTCCTTTCACGACATTAACCCCGTGTACAGATAGCAATAAAATAAGTTATTAACGTACTTGATATACATACATACTATATGTAGATGAGAAACTTTAATAATAAAAAAAAATAATTATGTTGTATTATTAAGCACTTCTAGACGCGTGCGACAAGACTGCCATTTAGTTTAGCACTGGTACATCTTTCCGTTCTACGATGTAACGAATATGTATGCGCGTCAAATTTATGACTAACTGTCAGGAGTCATACACGCTTCGCGACAAAAGAACGAAACACGACGTTTTACGACCATGTACGTGATACGCAAGTCCAGTGATACGATAGAAAATTAGCTAGCCAATGTTCACTTGGAAATATTTTTTTATCAATTTCGCATTAAATATATAAGTTACGATAAATGTGATTATGTATAATCACCACTAAGTTTGGTAAATGTGATGAATTCTCGAATATTTATCAAATTAATCGGTGAGTTTATATAATTCCCAACTCGTAATGGTGAATGTGATGAAAGTCCGTTACTCTTCGTTATTGGCGGTCTTTGTCGATGTCGGATGCACTCTCTTTTTTTCTTACGCGGTCCCTTCGGTGAGCACCGAACGCACACGTGTCGCGATCGGACTTTGTCCAGGATTCCGCTCGACTATAGCCCGTTCATAGTGCCAAGTCCTACAGTAGTATTTCCAATTTCGTGCCGGCTAGACGTTTTTTCGTTACCCTCTCGTATTTTATAAAATATTGAATGATGGCTGCGTTAGGTCTGTGTTAGGCTGCACACCTATGAAAGCTGGCGCAGCCAATTGGAGGAGCCCGGCTCCGGAGAAAGGACGGTGAAGGCCGTCCTTCCGGTCCTCCAGCAGGCGCTGGAGAGGGAGGGAAGGCTCACCTTCCGAGCATGGTTGCTTCGGTGAGTACCTGCATAGGATCGGAAGGGAGCCCACCCCGCAATGTCATCATTGCGGGGAGGACGTGGACTCGGCGCAACACACCCTGGAGGACTGTCCCCCTTTTGGGCTGCAGAGGGCCGAGTGCTAATCGTAAGCATCGGAGCGGACCTGTCGCTGCAAGCCGTCGTCAAGGCGATGGTGAGCAGCGTGGGGTCATGGGGAGCCGTGGCCTCCTTCTGTGAACAGGTAATGTCACAGAAGGAGGCCGCGGAAAGGGCCCGCGAAGCCGCGGACCCTGAAAGAAGGGGGCGAAGGCGGGAACGAAGGCGGAGACGAAGGGCCCCGCCTCCGCCACTTGACGCGGCTATTTAATAGCCGGCGGAGCCACCAGGCAGCCATGAATGGTGGTTCCAAGGTGGGGGATGCAGTGTCGTGGACGCACTGCATCCCCAAAAATCAAAACTCGAACTGGGCCTTCTCAGGGCCGCGGGTGCTGGGACCACGATCAGAGTTCTCTACAGAGCCTCGGGGTCCCCAAAAGCGCCAGGGCTGAAGTCCACCGAGGGGTTTTACACGGTAAGAATCCGGCACTTACCCCCCCCCCCCCCGGGGGGGGGAGGCCGGGGTGTCTATGAAGATTTCCCCTCATATAAAAAAAAAGGTCTTACAAGGAGAGTGCAAGGTCTTGGGGTCACGGATTTAGTTCAAATTTGGTAGGATGGTAGATTTAGTTCGCCTGTTGATGAATATATATGGTTATGTGGGCAACTACTCAATAATTTGTTAGATATTTGCAATTGAAGATGCAATTCACTGGTTAAATTCAGTTCTGTAGCAAACGATTTCAAGTAATGGGTTTAGCGTAGCGGCAACGGCTCGGTGTTCCCGCCGTTAGGAGTCGGGTTCGAGTCCGTGGAAGGTGAATAACTTTTTTTTAATTTTATGTCTATTTTCTCATATAAAGATACATAATGGAGTTTAAATAAATTGGAAATGAAATGTCTTTAATGACTAGAAACCTTATAAGAGTTTTATTTGTCAATATCATTCGTATAAGTACAGAATAATATTTATTACAAAACAATAAAAGCATTTCGCAAGAACTGAACAGGAGAAAAGCCCTTTAACTGCCAGAGTCGTGCGAAATGCTTTTATTGTTTTGTAATAAATATTATTCTGTACTTATACGAATGATAATGACAAATAAAACTCTTATAAGGTTTCTAGCCATTAAAGACATTTCATTTCCAATTTATTTAAACTCCATTATGTATCTTTATATGTAAAAATAGACATAAAATAAAAAAAAGTTATTCACCCTCGACGGACTCGAACCCGGCTCCTAACGACGGGAACACCCAGCCGTTGCCACTACGCTAAACCCATTATGTGAAATCGTGTGCTATAGAAATGACAATGAATTTAACGAATGAATTGCATCTTCAATTGCAAATATCTAACAAATTATTGAGTAGTTGCCCACATAACCATATATATTCATCAACAGGGGAACTAAATCTACCATCCTACCAAATTTGAACTAAATCCGTGACCCCAAGACCTTGCACTCTCCTTGTTAGTGGTGACTATATATAATAACCGGTAATTACACATAATCACCAGATTAACCCCTTGGCATACAATGACGTCTGGGAGGCGTCATTTGTTTCACGTGTCATTGTAAGACGTTGACGCCGACGGGACGCAAGAACTGTCTCCGGCGGACAGGAAAAATGTCATACTTTACAGAATTACTTATCTATTATTTAATACTATTATTTCATTATTGTCCATTAATATTGTGTGTCAATCTTATTAAATGATATTTAACATTGTAAATATTCTGTTCTGTTTCTAAGCTTACATAACCGTTCAGTTGAGCCAAATTAAATAGTATTTTTTGGACCCATGAAATTCCGTTTTATTTGTATGTCAAGGGGTTAATCGCATTTACCGTAACATATATACTTTATTTTGTAATATTTTTGATTGTCTGTTCTCTCTTTTATTATATAAAACATAAGCTTATAAAAATCAACGCGTGGGTCATTTAAAAAGCCTGCGTGCGTCAGTGTCTGGCCCGTGGGTCATAGGTTCACTGGCGTAGAGTATGGTACACTCCTGAGATGCTCCTACAAAAACGATTGACGATCGGCATGACGTCAAACGTCGACGACCACGAGGTTTTTTTATCGAGGCGGACACTTTCTGACATGTATGTCAGATATGTATGTATTGCCGACAAAGTGCGGCCGCCAAAGATTTCGCAAACGAAAGCCTCCGTCCGGCGAGATGGTTTTAGCGCGAACTTCACCTTACATTGTAAGCGGCGTTACAAAGTTCGAGACTTCTATAGAAAGTTAGCTAGATGTTATTAATTAGTATTATCTTAACACTTTGCTGTTTACTGAATAAAGTTTTATATAAATATTACAAATCTCAGAAGTGGGATTCTGATTCGAATGGGTCTAGTGAAAACCGTGAGATATTCACCTACGATTGTATTTTATTGTGTACTGTGATAGTATCCACAAGCAAGTACCGGGAGAAAAAAGAACGTGTGAAATTGTCGTCGAGAGAAAGACGTAATATTGCGCATTTTAAGAGAAGAAAAATGCTGAAGAAACCGCACGACTTTAAACTTGTCCAACTTAAGGATGCGTTGTTGAGGAAAGGATTGCCTGCTTCCGGAAATAAGACAGAATTGATTAACCGATTGCAAGAAGCGGATCCAAACGGTGAGTGGATGCGCGAAATGGGAATGGCTGAATCTGAAGCTGAAACCACCTACGTATTAGAAGAGGCTCGAGATTCACCATTACTAAATGTGCATGAGGCAGTGGCAACTAGAAGGAGTACGGATAGAAATGAAGATTTGTCACGCGAGAATTACGAGTGGCACAACGAGAAATTGAGATGCTGCGTAATTCACCGCGTGTCGACGCAAGTACTTCCGAAGCACAGCCAAAAATTGGGATAAAGACTGTCTGTGATCTCCTAAATGATTTCGATGGTTCAGATAGCTGTTCATTTCGAAACTGGGAGAAGCAAGTAAGATTATTAAGTGCAACGTATCATTTGGATGACAATGTATCAAAGGTGTTGGTCGGAACGCGCCTCAAGGGAAAAGCGTTCACCTGATTCCACTCTCGTCCGGAACACCTTGAAATGAACGTGAATCAAATTTTGATTGAGATGGGAAAATTATTTGATCATCGTCAGAGCCAAGTAAAGCTACGAAAGCAGTTTGAAGAGAGAGTGTGGCAGTCTGACGAAAAATTTAGTGCCTATTACCACGAGAAAATTATTTTGGGTAATCTGGTACCAGTGGACGAAGAAGAAGTGTTGGAATATGTAATCGACGGTATTCCCAATACCCAATTGAAAAATCAGGCGAGACTTCAGCGGTTCGAGTCTACTACGTCTCTGTTAAGCGCATTTGAAAACATTAGTCTAACGGACGCAAAAGAACGAACAAGGCAAGAGGTATCGTCAGCGGATAAGGAACAGAAGGAAAGAAGATTCCGGCCCCAAATAAAAGCACACGCCACGAACGCGACGTCCATGGATACGTCACTGGGGAAGTTGAGGTGTTATAACTGTAGTAAATTTGGACACATGGCTAGAGACTGTAGGTCACCTCAGCGAGAAAAAGGTGCATGTTTCAAATGCGGCGAGATGGGTCATATGAGTAACAACTGTAAGGGTAAGAAAAATTCAGCGCAGATTAACTGTATATATAAAGAGTCTCAAATCACTAAGGATTTTAGAAAAACGATTACCTTAGAATTGAAGCATTCTGGCTTGTGTACGAAAATAGAATTAGATGCACTCATTGATACGGGAAGCCCAATCAGCTTCGTAAAAGAAATGTTCGTCGCGAATTGTTTCATTAGTCCTAACAATGTTGCCGACACTCAATTTTGCGGCATAAACGGTAGCAGATTAAATATAATGGGAGCCGTTACAGCGAACGTGTATTATGATTCATCTGGGCAGACAGATATATGTATGTATGTGGTATCGAATAACACGATGTCCGCGTCCGCTGTGTTAGGCAGAGATGTGTTGGAAAGATTTAATTTGGTGTTAGTCGTGCCGCCAGTCGAGATGAAAGAATACGCCGAAGCTGACAGTGAGATTTTGAATATCAATACTTACGAACCGACGGTCAATCTAACGGAGACCTTAATAATAAATGACGAAGTATCGCACGAGACCAAATTGAAACTTAAAAGTTTGTTTGACACGGAATATATTCAACCTAAGCGTCCGGAAAAGCCCAAAATTAATGCAGAGCTAAAATTGAGAATAAATGATATAAAACCATTTAAATTTTCACCGAGGCGTCTATCATATATAGAGAAAGATGAATTGAGGAAAATTTTAGATAAGTTATTAGAAAAGGACATTATTAGGCCAAGCGATTCAGAATATGCTTCACCTATCGTTCTGGTGCGTAAGAAGAACGGCGAGTATCGCATGTGTATAGACTACCGTGTGTTAAATAAATACGTCGCGCGTGATAATTACCCGATCCCGATTATCGAGGATCAATTAAATGTCTTAAAGGACAAGAAATATTTTAGTATTTTGGATCTCAAAGATGGGTTCTTTCACATAAATGTGTCTGCCGAATCTGTGAAATACACTTCATTTATAACTCCTTTTGGCCAGTTTGAATTTATGAAAATGCCATTCGGGCTGAAGCCAGCCCCCACCAGATTTCAACGATATGTAAGTGAGGTATTAGCTGAACTAATTCGTTCTGGTGATGTGGTAGTATATATCGATGATTTTTTAATTGCCACAGATTCAATTGAGCATCACTTTAGTGTGTTAAGACGTGTATTTCGCTTAATGGTCAATACTAAGCTTAGTTTAAGAATCGACAAATGTAAGTTCCTTTGTACAAGTGTTGAATATTTGGGGTATTTGATTACGTCACAGGGCATCAGTCCCACGGAATCGGGCATTGAGGCTGTTAGACGATTTCCAGTTCCACAGAACTTACGTAGTGTACAAAGTTTCCTCGGGTTAAGTTCCTATTTTAGAAAGTTTATTGAAGGGTTCTCACTTATTGCAAAACCTCTGTACGACTTGCTTAAAAAGGAGGCACAATTTCAGTTTACTGAAGTAGAGTTACGGGCTTTCGAACAATTAAAATTAAAATTGGTATCCGCGCCAATATTAGCCATATATGATCCTCGTGATTCCACAGAGTTGCACTGTGATGCGAGCTCTCTGGGCTTCGGTGCAGTGCTGTTGCAGCGCAAAACAGACCTTAAATTGCACCCAGTATTTTATTTTGCTAAGCGAACAACAGGCGTTTAAAGTAAATATCATTCATTTGAATTAGAAACCTTAGCGATAGTGTATGCTCTCAAGCGGTTTAGGATTTATTTACACGGTATCACTTTCAAAATTTTGACTGATTGCAATTCCTTAAAATTAACTCTACAGAAAAAAGATATAAACCCCCGCATCGCGCGATGGGCACTAGAATTGCAGACGTTCGATTATACAATAGAGCACCGACCTTGTGAACAAATGAAGCACGTCGATGCCCTTAGTCGATCGGTTGGTATCATGGTTGTTGAGGATAACTCGTTCGAATATAATCTGGCAATTTGCCAGACTCAGGATAACGATATTAAGGAATTAATGCGAAAATTAGAGAAAACAGAACACCCACAATTCGAAATGGGTTAATCTATCCGAAGAAAAATGCCGATTTATTGTTTTATGTACCGCAAAACATGGAGAAAAATATTTTATTCAAATATCATGACCAAATGGGTTACTTCGGTATAGAAAAGGCAGTCAATACCATATCAAAAAGCTACTGGTTTCCAAACATGAGGAAAAAGGTAGAAATGCACATCAAAAACTGCCTCAAATGCATATCATATTCACCATCCTCTGGTAAAGCAGAAGGTGTGTTACATGCCATTCCGAAAGGCGAAATACCCTTATCTACGTTGCACATTGACCATTACGGTCCGATTGATAAAAATTGTGCGGCGAAAAAATACATTTTTTTAATTGTTGACGCGTTCACCAAGTATGCGAAATTGTATGCAACCAAAACTACTTCGAGTAAAGAGGCTATATTGTGTTTACGCGGTTACTTTGCGAACTATAGTAAACCTCTTGCAATTGTCTCGGACAGGGGTACGTCCTTCACATCGCAAGAGTTTAAAGAGTTCTTGGATAAGGAAAATGTGAGGCATATCCTAATTGCTACAGGATCTCCTCAAGCGAACGGTCAAGTGGAACGAATAAATGGAACGTTAGGTCCAATGCTGGGCAAATTAATTGATAGTGGTGAGAAAAAACATTGGTATGAATCGTTACAAGAAGTAGAATACGCGCTAAATAATACAGTAAGCAAGGGAACAGGTGAATACCAAGTAAATTATTGTTTGGTATTGATCAAAGAGGTCAAGTGAACGACGTAATTAAAGAATATCTAGACACATCTGTAAATAGTGACGATTCGAGAAATTTAGGACAACTTAGGACTAAGGCGTCCGAAAAAATCGTCGCGTCCCAGAATTATAACACAAAGTATTTTAATAATAAGCGAAAGGAACCTCACAAATATCGTGTGGGTGATTATGTAATGTTACGTAATTTCGATAGTACGCCCGGGGCTCCCAGAAAGCTTGTTCCTCAGTTTAAAGGTCCTTATGCGATCATAAAGGAACTTCGCAATGACCGGTATGTAGTGAGTGATATAGAAGGATTCCAGAATACCCAAAAGAAATACCAAGGTGTTTGGGAACCCAAAAACATGCGACCTTGGGTGATGACGGAGCGTACTGAAAATAACCTTATATAGTTATATTGTTCTGTACTATGCGTATTGGATTCGTTTTATATGTGTTAATTTAGTATTAGATAAGCGTTTAAGTGCAAGCGTTCGAGAGACTACTGATTCTACCGAAGATCGAGGGCGATCTTTGGTCAGGATGCCCGAACTGTAATATGATAAGTTACCGATCACGAACACACGAAGATCTGCAGCGGTCGCTCGATAACTTTCGGACAGGTTCGTCCCTGATCGTGATCGCGAGACAAAAAGCGAGCAGTATCTCCTGACCCTCTGAACCGAGTGTACGGAAAACGCCCTATATGTTTTATGAATAAAGTTTTATATAAATATTACATATTCCTGTAGCTTCCCGCGTATGCCACTTTGCGACTCACGGTAACTATTATATCATAATGTACCATGTTAGAAATGGAAATCAAATTCATCCTTTCACTTTACATTGGATTTTATTTTTATTACAATAGCTTAAGAAAAACAAATGTTTAGGAAAGCTTGATTTGCAATGGGACGAATTTGATTTGCAAAATTATGAAAATGAACTGTAAATGATTAATGTGGAGTGCAAAACCTGTAGTATGTCTGCTAATTTTTATTGTGTTATCATCGTCAAAGTTCTGACTACATTTTTCATATTTTACAACTTGTGGGATCCTTTTGCTTCATGTAGAAGATTTTGTCTGCAATACTTTAGGAAGTGAAAGCTTGTCCAGTATTACTGAGAACACCCTATATACACTACCGATCATAAGTACAGTGAATCCTCCCTTACAATCCATAAAAGCGGAATCGAAATAGGCCTATTTGGGAAGATGCAGAATCGGTTTGCGAACCGCGCAGCTGGTCTTTAAAGTTCGCCAAACAAGAGCAAGGGCAGCGAATGAAACAGGAAGACGAAACAACAGTTGAGACTTCTTATTGTTATAATGCTTTTTCTTATAGTTAACTTTTTCATAGAGGAAAATATAACATTATTGATGAGATTTTTCAGATGAAAATGAAACCAAACATGATATAATTTGGACCACACTTACTTATTAATACTTATTGTGTAATTCACTAGTGAATTTTGTTCCTCGACTGGAAACAACAGTCAATCCCGAGTCTACACACCCAGGTGTCCAAAGCAGTGACGGACGCCAACATACTGACGACCTCAAGGATCACCCCACTGGTAGGTTAAACAGATACTCTTCAACTTTTGGCGCCTCGTAATTATCCTTGTACTCAATATCCCTTAGAATGTTCCAACCACAATCGCTGACCATTTAATCCCCTCTAGCGTGCCTCTTCAAACCGATTTCTGAATAGAATTTATTTGCAGGCTAATAACACTGTCCAACAAAACAAAAATGTTGTAACAACAAATAAGCGATTCTTGTAGACTTTGACGTGCTGAAAACGAATCCGCAAACCGTTGCTCTCCAGCAGCTACCGTTTTAGACAAAATAAAATTTGAAAAAACGGTACTTTTTTGTCCATTGAATAAGATTTGTGACGTAAGTATATAAGTTAGACAGTTTTTATTTGTTGTAAAAAATTCTGTGGATCATTACGAATAAAATTATATGAATTACTTTTGCAATATGGACTTGCAAATATGTTTAAACATTAGTTAAATTTGGCGGAATACGCCACGCGCGCTCATTTTTCGAGGTTGGTTTCAAATTTTCGGAAAAATTAGACCTCTGACGGGGATTCAATTTGCTCTACGCGATAGAGTAGACATTCCTCTTTGAAAGGCCCTCCCAAAATATGCGAAGCAGACTGTGGTGTCGTAAATAAAAGCCAAAAAGTCGAGGAAGTCACGGTCTGTCAGCAGGGGTTCTCAGACCCCACATTTATGACGCGCTCCACTCCGGTATGTGTCCCCCAAGCGCTCACAAAATCTAGAATAGCACCTTTAAAAACAATTAGATTGCCCAGATTAGAGCTCTGCGGAGCACTCACTTTAGCACAGCTCATGGATACAGTACGAAAAATATCCAACTTAAGATCAGGAAGCAATATTATTGGACCGATTCCACGATAGCGCTTGCTTGGATTGAATCTCCTCCAGATGGAAAACGCTCAATGAATCGCACAGCCGAGATTCAAAGATTAGCAATAGACCCTCCGTGGCACAAAGTGCAATCCGCAGACAAACCCGCGGACTTAATCACTCGCGATTGTATTGTACATCAAGCGCTTTGTGTAATAGTGAGCTTTTGTGTACTATACGAACATCACTAGTATCGGTAACCTCTCCACAATTGGGTATATTCTCCAAAGTTTCAAATATTTAAACAGCGCAGAGGAAGTTAGACAAGCTCGCTTCGCCCTTGTTCAGCTTACCCAGTTAGAGCACTTTTCAGAAGAAATAGAGAATTTAAGAAAATCGAATCAAATACACCGGTCTAGCAAACTTCAGTCCTCGAAACGATAGGATTAGTCAGGATGGGCGGAAGGATTACCAAAGCCCCAGTTCCATATGACCAAAAACATCCGATGATATTACCAGCAAAACATCCACTGAGAGAATTGATTATACGACATGAATACTTAAGATCACTGCATGCAGAAAGCCAACAGGTGATAGCGTCAATTCATTCACAACATTGGCTCATATCATGCAACGGGACAGTAAGAAAAATAAAAACAAAATGCATTTGTTGTTTTAAAGTTAAGCCAATAACCGCACAGTATGAAATGTGTGACATACCTGCATTTAATACCTGCGGCGTCGATTATGCTGGGCCATTATTTCTAAAGGATAGAACTCGCAGTCGTAACACGTTCAGAGCATATCTATGTTTTTTGTCTGCTTTTCGACAAAGCCAGTACATTTAGAATTAGCCACTGATCTCAGCATTGAGGCATTCATAAGCTGTCGCAAACGTTTTAGTGCAAATGTGCCGCACAATTCATTGGCGCACATAATGAGCTGAAGGCGCATAAGAATTTATCAACACATAGGAAGCACATAGATCAGATTTCGAATTATCTTAGTAAGGAATTCGACTAACGATTCAACTAACGAAGGAATTCAATGGCATTTTATTTCTCCTCATTCACCTCATTTTTGAGGTATATGGGAAGGTACTGTAAAATCCGCGAAATACCATTTAAGACCAGTCATAGGCGAGCAGAGATTAACGTATGAAAATATGTATACTCTCCTCACGCAGATTGAGGTATGCGTGAACTCCAGACTATTATCTCCTTTATCCACCGATCCTACCGATGCCAAGCCCTTCACACCTCGTCATTTTTTGATTGGTGATGCACTAACCACGTTCCCACAACCAGACCTGAGGAAGATTCGACAAAATAGACTGTCCAGGTATCAGCTACTGCAGCAAATGCTGCAATACTTCTGACAACGATGGCAAAAGGAGTATCTACACACACTCCAACAAAGATGCAAATGGCGGACTAACTGTACACCCAGTCCCAAGGTCGGGCATCTAGTGACCCTCAAAGAAAACAATCTTCCACCGCTACATTGGCGACTAGGAAGGATAGAAGAACAGACAACGTGATTAGAGTCGTAACTATCAAGGTCTCGCATGGAGTTCCCAAAAGACCAGTCAGAAAGATCTGGCTTCTACCCATGGAGGAAAAGGCCATGTGCCATCAAACTTTAGGACTAGATCTCAACCAGAATGCGGAGCGTACGGACGTTAGATCGACGAGGTTTCACTAGTGGGAAAATATTTAGGTATTCTTCAATGAATTTCATAACCCTACAGGGATCATTCTCGTAGTTGTGAGTCTCGACCCTGTTAGGCATTTATCCAACGCGGATCTCCGCTGAACAAGCGCAACAAACCCAGGAACAGCAAAACCAACTTATATTGTAAGTCAAAACCAAATCTAAATCTTTAATAACCAAATTCTTGTAAAGTAAAGATTCTGAGTTCAAGTTACGTGAAACAACAACACTTGTATATGTTCAAAGTATGATGTTTTAATATAACATATGAAGGAGCGGTGTCGGTATCGATCAGCGGATCCCTCGAACGAACGAAAACAATCGAGGATCGACGCCGCGATGCGAGCGGTAGTCGTTAAGAAAGCTTTGAAGAAGTCGGTTGGAATTTTTACCCGTCATCCTCGATATATGTAAAATTAGCGTTATACATCAATATTTATATTGTTAATAAACGTAGAATTAAAATCCTACATATATTCAAGTTAACCTTTACCTAGATTCAGATTAAATATCCTTTTCATTTATATTGCTACGAGAACGTATCAACCAATCCCAACAATGTTCCGCAGCCGCTCGGGGAATATTAAATTAAATATTAAGTCACATAGAACCTAAACCCACCTAAGACCTAGTGTTCGCCTGTGTAGCACATACAGACAGTTTCACTACTATCCGTGTCGTTACTATGGCACCGTATCACCATAGTTCATACGGGATTGTTTTACGAAATTGTGAACTTCCATTCAGTGAGGAACTGTACCAAGTACGGAATTTTTCATTTGGCAGTTATGTCTCTATCTAATGACTCCCTGTTCAGCATAGCCTGTGCAGCAACGTTCATTAAACCATTGACTTCTCAGTGACGCACCGTACGCACACTATGATCCGTTCACGGAAAAACTCCAACCAAACCAAAATTAACCAACAAGTACCGAGAAGTTATAACCATAACCTCCACCACGCACTTATCCCTTCTACATACGCTACATTGAAGGACTGTCCGGAGAAAAGGAAGTCTACGGCGCTGGTTTCGACCTTGACGTCGACAAATTTGGTGCAAGCGACGGCGTTATATCCACCATACACGGTACCATTAACGTTTACTGCACTTGACGAGAATGGTAACCGCTGTAAGTACACGTTCAGTGCGATAAACAAAACTATGCACCGAAGAATTTAAGATTACCGACCATAAGAAAAGATCATGATTTCCGCGGAATTAATTGTTCCAAGTTGCGAGTCTTAGGAATTTTCGAAATTAATGTTAACGTTTCTGAGATTGAACTATGTATGAAATTTCGTGTCGTACCGGACGATACCATGAGTCACGCCGTTTTGCTTGAGAGGGATTTCTCTTCGAATTCATCCGGGAAGGTGTTATTAGGTAAAGATATTCAGGTTTTGAAAGCCGATTCTGAGCTATCGGGAAGCGAAACAGTTTGTGTGAATGAATTATTGCATATTGATTATCTGGATAGACCCGTGAAAGCGAGCGACACGTTACAGATTAACCCGAATATTAAGAATAACGAGGCAGAACAAATAAAGAGTCGGAACGATTTTGAGTATGAATCCAAAATTAACCCTTTGACTGCTCACTGCTCTAAGTTGAAGCGCTTCGCGTGAGCGGCATGCGGCCCTTTTATAGCCGTTTGTTTATCTCCTCCCTCCTTCTACGCCAAGCCATCTATTTAAGAAACTAATATTACATTTGATTACCTTCAACTAATTATCTGATTTAATTTTAGCGAATATGACTACGTATTAAGTGCATTAACCTTTTAACTGCGGCTCACTCTCAGGGAGAACCGTCAATGCAAACGGCGCGATATTCACATATCAGTCGCTGCGACTAGTTGTCCACTGACTACTGACCAAAACGGTACCCAGAGTGTTGCGCACTGAGCGTGATCGAGGATCCAATTGTAAGGGTGTAACTTCCTTATTGGTGCCCTCGATAATCTTACTTTGTTATTTGAATAAGATTCGGTTTATTGGTGGGAACGACAATGTAATCCACTGACTTTAGTAATATTATATTTATTAGTCAACTATTACTTATCTACTAAAATGGTTATTAGTATTAATCTCGGGCGATTTGATACTTGTTTTTATCCTCTGTATGGTTCGAAGTAATATTGCGTTCTTGTTAAAAGAATTTTCTCGTGTCTATCGGGTGTCGTTGGGAAGCGTTTTAAAAACAATCGAAATCTATCATTTGGGTCACGAATTTTGAACAATTTATCTTGACAGCTTGATACCTCGGGATTGCTAAAATGTAGGCACTGCATTAAATTCAAAAATCTGTCTCCAGGCATAATATTATGAAAACTGTCAGTTTTTATAAATTTGGGGTTCGACCAATATTCCGAATAAGAAGGGTTTTTTACGCGTCACATTAACAACACGGTGCCCAAAAAAACAATACATTTCTTCTATATTAGTATTGTACCATGCATTTATTTGTTTCTTCTACGGTGAATTTCACTAAAGATTCTGGAAAAAATAATTGAAAATAGTCTAAAGGTTTCGACATGTTATGCAGAGGTGCTTTGCATCCAGAATCTTTTGCATCAAAATTGTGTATTTTCGAACTTAAATTTTGAGCCGACCAATAGATGTCCACAAATGGAACTGCCATTGTAAATACGTTGCCATTTATTCCTTGGTGGGATGTTTGCGATTGTGAAACATCTTGATCTCCATTTTCTGATTCTGAGTCAAAACTCAATAAGCGCAAAACGCGTTTCGTTCTTTGTGTAATGAAATTCTCTTCTGAAGACGAGGAGAATGTTTTATTAGGAAACACTACTTCTTCCTCTTCACTACTACTTATCTGTAGACGTTTTCTTTTCTTCTGCCCATACATTTTGTAGGGTATACTATATTATTTAGAAAAAATAACGAATGGATAAAATTAGAAAACTGATCACAAATGGAAATAAATAAATACTTACATATGCAGTAAAGGAACAGTTTAATACGAGTCAGTACACGATGTGATTATACGAGAATGTACGTACGAGAGCAGTGGAATTGAACTGAAAAATATGAAGACAATTGACTGAACAATATTGAAACAATTGCCAATATTCAGTTGCTATGTTACATAGAACGATAAATTCAATGTTGCATCAACTGGTGACACAGTAAAGGTTTTAAAGTAAGAAAAATGTAGAGGGCGTATATTTACGTCTTTCATATACAGTAGGACCTCGATTAACCGGTTCGCTATTATCCGTGGTCCCGCTTAACCGAGGTCTCGGTTATCGGAGGTCTCGTTTATCCGGGGCCTTCTGTTTCCTAGAATTTAACCCTTGTTTATATTTTACGAGTCTCCCTTGTTTATACAATATGCTTTCTTCAGTTTTTCACCGCATTTTGCATCTTGTAGACATTATTACTGCTACATATATTGTTAACGAGTAAAAAGCGTAAATCACATCGAAGTCAGATAAAAACCGCCTAACGGCAAGAAGATGTACTACAAGAAAAGGTATAGAAAATGCATTTTACTTAATGCCCCCGGGCCTCGATTATCCGTTGGGCCTCGATTCATCCGGGCTGCTTTTCCCCCGGTTAAGCCGGTTAATCGAGGTCCTACTGTATATTGATAGGACTTGCAAGAGCGTATATATACGTCTTTCGTATATATTGATAGACTCGTGAGGGCGTATACACAATACCGCTCATAAGTATTCGAACGCCTTCAGTGTTTAAGATGTTTGGAGGTTTCGATTATGAAAAAGGGTTTGCATTCGCTTCTGCTTTGTAGGATGATAAAATGACAACAAATACTAATATCCATGATAATTAATTTCTTTATTTTGTTATTATTTTTTTGCTAATTAGCGTCCAAACGTATTTCGTCTATATGACCGCCCTTAGCGCGTATGACGGCCTTACAAATCTTAGGCATTCTAGCCACTAATTTTTTTAAAACTTCTGAAGAAATTTCACCCCAAGCCATCTGCAACTTCCTCCATAGATCCTCCTTGCTGGTAACTGGCATTGTTCTTACTTTTCTATCCAATTCGTCCCATAATAGTTCGATTGGATTTAAATCTGGTGATTGTGGTGGCCAGACCATTCTTTTGAGAATTCCTGCGGTTTCCTGGTCCCCTAAATATCCCCTGCATAATTTAGAGGAATGCTTGGGGTCATTGTCTTCCTGGAAGATGAATCCATCCCCTACGAGCCAGCGTCCACAGGGTACGGCGTGGTTCTCCAGGATGCCGAGGTAGCCTTCTTTGGTCATTCTGCTCTCAATCCTGACCAAATTTCCGGTCTTCTCATCGGCAAAACAGCCTCACACAATTATATTTCCTCCCCCGTGCTTAATTGTGGGGATAAGGCACGATTCCAACATTCTTTCGTGAGATCGCCGGCGAACGAATATGCGTCTCTTGGAACCGAAGATCTCGAATTTTGATTCAGGTCCATAAGACCTTCTTCCAATCTTCTTCCGTCCAATTTTCGTGTTCTCTAGCCCAAGCCAGTCTTTTTCGCTTGTTTCCTAGCCGGAAACATGGCTTTCTGACTGCTACCCTTCCAATAAGGCCTGCATCCTTCAAGCGCCGTTTCACGGTTGAAACTGACACAGTGGTACTTCTACGGAAATTTAATGATTGCCTAATTTCCGGTGCCGTACGCCTTCTATCACGTTTAGAATGAATGCGAATAAACCTGTCCTCCAATTCTGAGGTGCATCTTTTGCTTCCAAGCCTTCTACGGTTACCCACAGTACCCGTAAACTTCTTTTTCTGCACAATATTCCATGCGGTACTCGTAGAAATTTTCAATTTTTTAGCTATTTAACGAAAGGAATAGTCCTCGAATAAAACGCAGACAGCAGACTGATTTTCAATCGATACTTCCTTGGTTTTTGGCATTTTCGGCAAAAAATCAGTGAACTTTTCGTGGCAAGCGGTAAGAAACAAGTGATTGGGACAAAAAAGTATCCCGTGCTTATAAGGGTAATCGGAAGCACGTAAAACTAAAATATTTAAATACAGAATCCTTATGAAACTATAAACACAAAACATTATTGTCGCTTGCCACCTTTACTGAACACAAAGTAGAGGGAAATACCCAACACCGTAAGGGCAATCACGGGCCGTACCACAGCAGGTAATTTAAAACACGTGTTTTATTACACATTTACAATGGGAAATTAATGGAAATTGTCCTCATTCTTCTTCAATTGAAGTACCTGATCAGGTACGGTTTATGGAACGTGTCCCTGGTAATTAAGACATCAACAATTTAGAAGGAATGGTCAAAAGCCACGCCGTTCGAATACTTATGAGCGGTAGTGTATACGCCTTTCGTAGTCAAAGGGTTAAACTATGTGTTTACATTCATTTAAATATACTAATTATTAGTTATTACTGTAGGATTGCGCGCGCGCGTACAGGGTGTGTGGATCTTGGGAGAGGCGTCGATCGTCTTTTGGATCGATCGAGCACCTCAATTTGAACACCTCTTATAAAATAAACAAATTAAGAGAAAAAAATATTTCCTTCCTTTTTGCCAACACATTGCACTCCCTAGTGAATTATTTATTAAGCAATAAATGTCCGTATCATAAACGTCACAAAGCCTATCGAGTTACAACCCCACATACAAAGCACTTTTCACAAATTGTCACTTTTACTCGCCGTGAACGGCCGTAATAGCCCGTCTCTCCCTTTTACCTGCGCCTCGTTGCCACCCCCGCAGGTAAAGATCTAAACGTACGAAAATCGATTATGTGTAGCGAGCGAGTGCTGCACGTAGCAAAACTAACATGTAACAATGATATTATGTAACCAAATTTTCAATAAAGTAAGATATGGATAGGATTTGGTGAAAGCGTAAATTACCGGAATTAGCTCCTTACGCGTATTAATACGAATATCTTTGCACCTGAAAGGGATAAGTGAAAGATTCAAAGCATTTTCAAATCCGGACTAATCAGGAAAGTTTTTAAAACAATTGGCACGCTTAGTGTATTATACTTTTTTTACAAGACAAAAGGACAAAGTTAGATGATGGTGAAAAGGCAGAGTTGAAACGTGAAAAGAACCATTCTTTTCTGGATGTCTTATTTATACCACTGAAAAACTGTTCCCTGTGGAGCATTGCGCGTCTTTTCTTGAACATTATGGCAAAAACAGATTGAAAATAGTCCTTCATTTGTGGCAACGGCAGCAAAAAAACTGTACGGAGGTGCGGATTTTCATAAAAAACACAAAACCGCCAATATCTCGAAAACCGTGAGAGTTTCACTAGACATGACATAACAAATTCTAATAGATCAGGGTCTGATCCACCCCCAGTTTCAGGTTGATCGTCGATTTACCGGACACCCTGTATATAGTGTTTGTTAGTACTTCCGAGTTTAACCCACTATTTACCTTCCCTGCAAAAATATTCGGTAGCGACATATCCCCATCGAACCGTTCACTCCAGCCGCTCGGAGTGACCAAGAAGAAATTACAGCCCAGTCTAACGTAGTAAGACATAACTCGCCCTGGGCTCGTACCACAGTAAATACTAAATTATTACTCACTGAAGTACAAATATGTTAATTTCTATATATCAATAAGTCAAGTTTTCGATATTTTACTATTAGTGGGGAACCACAAATTTGACCAGTTCTCTTAAGCGGAATTGTCTATGGAAGTACGTTTTATCGTGCGATCTTCTACGTTTCGTGAAAATATTGCACATTCGTCAGTACAGAGTTGGCAACTATTCCTGCCAAAATGACTAATTGTCAGCATCGCCAGCGCTTTGCTAGGTGCCACATGAAAAGTGCGAAATGTTATCGTTGAAGAGGAAACGTAGTAAAAAAAGACCTTTATTTTGTTTACGGGTCATGAAGTTAATGGAAACCTACATGACAAGGAGTGTTTTAAGTTTCCCTTCGCAATCTTCATCCATTTTTGGAAAATAAGAGAAGACAAAGGGGAAAAACACGAAAAAAGCTGAGCTAGCACAAATGACTAATAACAGATAAGCACCGATAAAAAAACACTAAATCTATGGTCTAATTTCTATAAATTATATAGCCCTTTACGCAATTTAATGATGATGAATTTATGCGGCGTTGTAGTAATTGTATTATACTGCAACTAATGATGTCTGGAATGTTTCTTTATACAAAACAAAATGATTAAATACAATTTTATTTAATAAAATGTACATAGTTTTTATGTTTGTTCTTTAAAATGAGGTTTAAAGTTTGATACTAACGTAGCTTTCTGCTACAGTTTGCCGAATCAAAATCAATCGAAGACCAGGGATGGCAAAATTATTTATGTCCATCAGACCTTATTTGCAGAAAAATGGAATTTTAATACTAGCCCCCTTCACTTTTCGCCAGTACGGCTGTTTAAATAAGTAACCAGTAGTTGTTTCACCCGATCACGAGCCTCATAGTTAATTTATTTTTCTTGAGTCTACCGAGTTTATTTGACCGGCGTGATTCGAAAAAGAAATACAAAACTATAGAGGTCCAATAACATGACAATGATTGTTTTCGTCTAGACCGTGGGAAACCAGAGATCGGCACGTCTGACCGGTACATATTACCGTTTGAAGACGTTCGAATTCGCGAATAGTAAACGGATATGAGAGAGAGTGAGAAAGAACTAATAGTTTGACGAAAGCGCCGCGTAACGAGTAATTACTCGTTCGCGCTTGCCGACGACGGTGTAACGTCGCAGACGGTCAGTTCAATTTCGAGAGTCCTCAGCAACAGTTCGCACGGAGCGCATCGATTGTCGATCGTGCTCCCGTTATAACGAACACTGCTTTCAGCTCAACACCAGCAATTGTGAAACTGAATCGAGAATAGCAAACGACAATTCGTGTTGACTCTTCAGCACAATAGCTGCGCCTTTTAGTAATTTAGCGGTCTTTACCCTGAATTAGTACTGGGGCGAAAATCGGTGAGTTCACCTGGTTTTCGCCAACCATTGTTATTCGACGTGGGAGCGTCAGGAGTCCACTCCTTGGATGACCACTGGTCGGCGGAGCACTACGTTAGTTGGCGCGCTATTCTATACTTAAGACCCGCTACTCGTTCTCTACCGGGAATCGCCTTGGTGACGTTTAGAGAAACCAAAGAGCGACCGGAGAGTTTCGATACAGCTGTGTCCAGGCTTCCTTCACGACGCGGCGTGTTGAGGAAGACGGGTTAGAATTAGCGTTGGTCCACTCTTACTCCACGCCAAAGCGTGTTGAGAATGAAACGGTTAGATCAGCCTCCGTTGTCAGCCACCGGGACTAGTTACTAGTAACCGTGGATCTCCCCGCTCACGGAATCCATACAGGAGATTTACAACCTCCGCCTTGGTTTTCCGTTCGAGGCAATACGACTGTGCGGTCGTTGCACTAAAGATTTCATTGCGTAAATCTAGCCGACCGCCACGATTGTGTTCCTGAAAAAGACGGAACAGATCGGCCAAAACAGTCGACGCGTGGCTTACCGTATTTAAAAGCCACGCATCAGTACACGCATTAGCACACACAGCACGGTTACCGTTGCTGTTTAAGTGTGCGCGTCAAAACATTCCCGAGACAGAACGTTAATACGATTATCGTATTGTAGGTGATTACACCCGTTCGTTCTTTTTCTGTTGTTCCAGAGATTACTACCTAGGACAACCAGGCCCGCCGACAGCCAGGCACGAGAAGTTAAATTCTTGCGTTCGGCAAACACTTTGTATTATACAGAGCAGAGGGTCTGCAATAAACGACTGTCCTTTTCAGGACAGTCAAAGGGAATCAAATGCATATTGGTTTGGAGTTACATTTACCCACTCTCCCTCGTCCGGACCGGAGGAGGAAGTTTCACTTCCTCCAATATCGGTTATAGTTGGCCGATATTTTAAACAAATTTCAACAACGGCAAATATTTTCTCTGTTATACTCGTAACTGCGGACAGGTTTTTCGCTTGGAGCAATCCATATCTCTTTTGCCCTGATAGAGGGCATTTTACTTCAATTTTCGCAGAAAATGGATATGAATGATCCATACAACCCCCCCCCCCCCGCCCCCAGAGCTTTAATTGTGACACTTATTAATTAAAAAAGTTGCAGCTCTTTCTAAGTAATTGAAAAAAATGTTAAGCTCTTTACCATTCAATGCTGATTTATTTAACGTGCTTGTAATATGTGTTGTTACATAAAACGACTTTATTTAACAGTATACAGATCGTTATCATTGTTGTTTTAAATTAGAAGTTTGAATTATTATTAAGAGAATGGATCAAAGTCCAGTACAGTGTAAAGTACATACAAGGTAGTATACAGTGGATGATAAGTGTGCTTAATAATAAGAATTAAGAATTAATTATCCTAGAGACTATATTTTTAAAAGGCAATTAATTGCCATGGAAGAAATTAACTCTATCCGAATATTCATTTGCTAAACAAGTAATCCTGTGTATAGGATTGCGCGATGCATATAGTGTTTGCCGCTTCCTAATTTGCTTAGGTGGAGCATAAAGATTAATGGCTTCGAGAAGACCTGGGCAATCAATTTCACTATTAATAAGTTTGAAAAGAAACGAGAGGTCTGAAATATCTCTACGATCTTCCAGTGTTAATATGCGAATAGTACGTAAAAATGGTGAGTAACCATAATCGCGAGTTGACATTCATATGCCCATTTTGAACGCTGCAAATCTAATGAATTTGTGTTGAATTCTTTCAATGGCAATTTTTTATTATCACACGTTGGAGACCATACGACTGAAGCATATTCTAGTTATGGTCTTATGTTGGATGACTCTATAGGTATGACTATCAATGTTTTTCAGCTAAGGGCCTGTTTTGAGCATCTAAGAAATGTTATCATCGCACATAAATAAATTCGTTATGCGAACTGATAAGCTATTTCAGCCGGTGCATACGGGGACGCATGAGTTCATCTCAAATTATTCATATTTTTTGTTTGTTTGTTTTATTCCGGCCTGGCCTAAAAATATTCTAAACATTTTGAAATTTGAGAATATGTTTTATTTTTCACAAAAATTACAATTTAAATAGTCAATGGTCACTACTTTTTACGCATGAAGACTATACTCGTCATAACACAAAATCCTGTCACTCCTCCGTGACGAGTATAGTCGCCAATCACAGCTAACTGGTTAAGTACGGGGCCTGCGAGCGACGAGACTGACTCCGCTTTTACGCCTAGTGCAGAAAAGTCGATATTACACTTGTATTTTAAAATAGTTTAAGAAGCCCTGAGTTTAGCCTTAGATGTCAGAAGTGGGATAGACCAAAACTTTTGTCTTTCATATTTCTTGTTTTTGGTATTTTTCCCTACTTTTTTTCCTTTTTCTTTCTTTTAAAAAACTTTACGACGAACTAAAAATGAGCCGCTTCGTCGCATCGGTGAGCAGGAGCTCTGACGAAAATGTGCGTGGCAGAAGCGACTCTCGTTCGCGGAAATACGTGCGCGATCGTTCCGTCGAGAGCGGACGTCTAATGTTTTCACTGATGCCTACAAATCCGGCCCACAAATTACTTCATTTTTAACACACTGCATTCGTCAAGAAAGGGCTTTCTAGAAATTTTTAACCCTTAACGCTCCGACTTTTAATTGTGGTTATCGACCGGCAACTCCAACTTATTCTCATCATACTTCGACTTGCAAAATTTTAAGTGTCAGATTTTAAATACTACAATGGCGTGTAAATAATAATATTCAAAACAATCTTTATTCATCTTAGAAGTAATATAATATTCATTATAATATTTATATTAATTATAATTTAGATGTGTTTGATGGGTATCGGCTATAGGTAGACCAAGTGTAAAATTTAAACTTCTTTATTTTATCGTCGATACGTTTCGGCAATGGTTTTTTGCCCTCTTCAGTCTCAACTATGATTCTGTGTGAAAAATATTAACTCCTATTACAATGCTATTATAACTACAATGATGTAACTTATGAAACTAGTAATACCTATGTTAACTACAATATGTACGCAAAAAATTGAATAAAATGTGACTTACGAAAGAAGTCATAGGATTTTGGTATTCTGCCCTAGGTGCTAACAACGTCTTTGATGTTAAATTAAGACTAAGGCATATATTTAAACTTAAGATTAACTGACAACTACGAAGGCGGAGAGGAAGGACAAGGATATTTATTTACACAATTTGTCGTCACTGAATCGGTTATGTATTTTTGAACGTTTGCCTACTGGACAGTAAGGACACAATCCCGCATATATTCTGTGCGACCTAATGTCGGTAATATCGATGCATTGAATCGATCAGCGGAAGTGAATGGATTTACGTATCACTTACTATCCAGCAACCATCACAGTACGTTCTTAATCGCGTGGACTGGCCATTCATAGTAATCTTAGATTTTCGAATATAATCCGGTGTGTGACTGCAACTATAGTTTATAGGTAGGTAATGTGACGCATCTTTTGTGTTAATTGTGAGAATAGTAATGGTCTGCAATGGGGATTTTACATAGAGAAAGATAGATGAGTTTATGTAAGTAGGTAGCTGATGAGGTCAGTGTAATATTAGGTGCCCAACTAAGTTCGTGCGGTTTTTCCCGCGCGGACCACTTTATTGCTCCTAGAGCCAATGTTTTTATTGCTTTACCTGATTTACCTTTGGGAGGTGTTAGAGGAAGTCAAAATGAGTCAGTATGTAGAAAAAAATCGCCGTGTACACTTCATTTTTGTCTATAATATTACTTCCAAAATGACCGTGTCTAACGACGTAATTCCTGCATATTTGCTTTATGAGTTCAAACTTGGAGCCAAGGCTGCGCAAGCGGCCAGAAAAATTTGTGTGGCCTTTGGGGACAGTGTATTAAGTAATCGCACTGCGCAAAAGTGGTTTCAAAAGTTTAAAAGTGGTAATGAAAGCCTCGAAGATGAGCACGCGACGGGCGGCCGATTCTAATGAATAATCAAGTTTTGCAAGTGGATATTGAGAGAGATCCCAAAATGTTGTGCAAAATGCTTGCAGTCAAGCATGGTATGTCTGAAGAAACGATTAGGAAACATCTACACACTATAAGTAAAGTGTATCGTGTAGGAAGGTGGGTTCGGCACGAACTTACCGAGAGCCAGAGGTGCCAAAGGGTAGCGGCTTGCGTTTCCCTACTCTCACGGTTCCAAAACGATCCGTTTTTGAATCGTATTCTTACTTGTGATGAAAAATGGGATGCAATGGGTCACATACACAAATAAGAAGCGACCTTCCTACTGGTTAACACCTGGGGAACCTGCTCCATCCACTGCAAAACCGGCCCTTCACCAACAGAAGATTTTGTTATGTGTATGATGGACAACAGCCGGAATTGTTCATTTCGAATTTTTACAAAAAGGCCAAATGATCACCGCGGACCTGTACTCCGCTCAGCTTCAAAAAGTACAGGAGGAATTGAAGAAAAAACAACCGGGACTTGTAAATCGGAGAGGTGTACTCTTGCTTCAGGACAACGCCAGACCACACGTTGCAAATTAGACCCGAGAAACAAGTTGCAACCTCGAATGGGAAACTTTAATTCATCCTCCATATTCACCGGAACCGGTGAATTCATCGGTACCAAATTTCGTCTCGTTTCTGGACAACGAAAAGCGCACGAACTTAGTTGGGCACCTAATAGTTAAAATGTAAAAAAGCCTACATTATAAATAGATGTATAAAAAATATATAGTAATATTTAAGAATACTTTATGTGAATAAAATACCAAATGTGAATTAAAAAAGTGCATATATGCATCAAATAAAGTGTTTCTAGAGCGCCCAAAAATGTGCGGGCCATGGAAGCGCGTTGAGCGAGCGGAGTACGCAATGTGTTAACCTCGGACCAACAAATATTAATATTAATTCATAATAATAATTGGATAGCAGAACGTTTGGATGTTAGGGTATTCGGATACGGAAAGCTCTATTTCATGTCCTATTTCATGAAATATAATAGTTAAACGACACATTTTGTTGGCCACTTAAAACCGTGTTGCATCAAACGAAATAAGTGATAGTTCGAAGGAACAATGTCTGGATATTAGGCAGGGTGAATAAGAACTTCGCAGCCTAAATTCGAAATGGTTTCAGCGATGACTGCAGTATGCGGCCGAGCATTATCGTACTTCAAAATTGACTGAATCGCTTTGTTTTTGCTGCCAATTAAAATAAAGAAACGTTTTTGGCTGCTGGATAGAGCTGGTCGACGATCTTTTGTTACAACAAAATGTTAAACATTTGGAGGACGAAAAAAATAGGGTAAAATATAATCTTGGTACACGCTACCACTATCTACAAAGAATCCGCAGAACTTAGTTAGCGATCTAATATTATATATCAAATGAATCCATATTCTTCAACTTTAAGATAAGATCACTCTCAGCTCTGTATCTGAACCGAGTCTCTTGCAAATTCCATTTAAAATTGGTGCAAATTTCTCAAAAAGTGGTTGTCGGAAAAATAAAAGAAGTCGGATTTTTTATATAGAGGTGATAATAAACGAATACACTAAAAATCAGCAAAATTCGTGACATCAAGGTCCACCTTATCCATTTTAGTGGCCGATTTGGCATAGAATTGCCCACGTGTCAAGTTTAACAAATAAAAGTTAAGTAGTAGGTTCTAAATATTTGTAGAATACCGGAAGGTGTATATTTGCAAATTATTATAACAGCGTTTCATTAGCCGAACTTTTGTTAACGAAAAAAATGAGAATGTGTGGAACTATAAGGATAAATAGAGGTTTTCCTAACCTAAAAAATAAAATATTTGCAACGGACAGAATCCACCTGCCTGTGGAAGGGTGCCGTGTAACTTTTTCACATTTTGAAACGGGTCAATTAATATTTCTCAATTTTCTCCCAAAAAGGTGCCCGCTCTCACCTTTGTGCATGCTATAAATACGGTCCATTCTGAAGGTGCGATCTTAAGTTAAACCTTCCCGCAAATCGGTAAAACAATTACCTGTATTATACAGGGTGTCCAAAGAAGTTAGGATACGATTGTAGGGGTTTGTAACATGCACCAAATATTATTATTTGCGAAGGTTATTAGACATTTTGGTAAATATCTTATGTTTGACGGCAACCGCATTTTTCTATAGCCTAGACCCAAGTTAACTAATTGCTGATAATCATTTTTAATATTAATAAAAAAGGGTGATTAATGAACCATTTGAGTTTGGGCTAAATCTATGTCCGACCGCAGTACGGCGGTCGGCAACGCTTGAGTAAAGTGAGCGAGTGACAGTTATAGTATAATACGTATTTTTCTAAACACATTTTGCTCTATATCTCCGAAACTAAAGCCGTACGGCGGGCATATGTATCCGAAAAAGTTATTCAAAATATTGACATTGACAACATATTTCAAGATCAGCGAAGTCGGTGAAGGGTCCCCTTTTCCTGATAATTACCAAAATGTCTTATAACTTCACAGATAATAATATTTGGATCCATGTTTGTTAGGATAAACATTCCACTTTTTTGTTTGTTTTAATGAGTATTATAAGCCCCTAAAATTTGACGCCATCTTTTATGGGCACCCTGTATAATATAATATATTATAATATGGTACAATATACATAAAATATGTTTTAATCCAAGTCCTCATACAACTCTAACAATAAATATCTCATTTACATTAGGATGTAGTTTTTACATATGCCGTTACTGATTAATTACAATTATTAGAAGGTTTCATTCACTTTCTTTAACGCATTTAGGATACACTTTATTAAATAGAAATAAATCAATGTAAATTGTGAACAATGTAAAATAAAATATAGTATTTTAAGAGCCACTCGTGAAAAGTGATGGTTCCTTCCGGTTTGGAGTTGTGAGTATATTAACAAAATTTTCAATAAAGTAAGATATGGATAAGATTTGGTAAAAGCGTAAATTACCGGAATTAGCTCCTTACGCGTATTAATACGAATATCTTTGCACCTGAAAGGGATAAGTGAAAGATTCAAAGCATTTTCAAATCTGGCCTAATCAGGAGAGTTTTTAAAACAATTGGCACGCTTAGTGTATTATACTTTTTTTACAAGACAAAAGGACAAAGTTAGATGATGGTGAAAAGGCAGAGTTGAAACGTGAAAAGAACCATTATTTTCTGGATGTCTTATTTATACCACTGAAAAACTGTTCCCTGTGGAGCATTGCGCGTCTTTTCTTGAACATTATGGCAAAAACAGATTGAAAATAGTCCTTCATTTGTGGCAACGGCAGCAAGAAAACTGTACGGAGGTACGGATTTTCATAAAAAAGACAAAACCGCCAATATCTCGAAAACCGTGAGAGTTTCACTAGACATGACATAACAAATTCTAATACATCAGGGTCAGATCTACACCCAGTTTCAGGTTGATCGTCGAATTACCGGACACCCTGTATACAGGTTGAGTCAACAACTATGATCACCTCAAATAACTTGTTTTCTATTGATCGTATCAAAAATATTTGTAACGCATTTTGTTGTATTTCGCCCCATCAGATGGACGCAATTTCATTTTTGAAAATGTTATATTTTCCGAAATCTCAAGGTCACCTTAAGTTTTTTATAGGTCAATGTGCTTTTTTTACTGGTATCATGTAGCCGATGAAAAGCTGAATCCAACGACCTATAATAAGATGACCTTGATTTTACCTTGAACTTCCAAATTAGGCCGTATGATTTGTCCATTTTTTATCGAAGGGACATTAAATGCTCAAAAATACGTAGCATTACTAAAGGAAACCTTACATCCATTGTTGGAACAAGTTTCCTTGAATGTTCGTCGAAGAATGTGGTACCAACATGTTGCGTATGCAGCCCTTGGCCGTGGGGGTTATCTAAGTTACGACCAACGGAAATGGGTCCCATGGTCAGGGGTCTTATTTATGGAATAGACGCGGCTGCGATGTTCGGGGGACGGAACCCTCCGGGAAACTTGAGGCCCATACCAGATAAGCGGTGCACCTTGGGGTGGATTTATGACCTTCCCCTTTTCCTTTTGTTTTTCCAAGAACTCAGCACATTTCACCCACCCTTTTTCCTTCCGCCCTAGCCACAAAGTTTCCTTTAAAAGAGCAACTTTCCACCGTGCCAGGCAGTCTTGAAACACCCTTTGGTGCAGTGCGGTTTGAAGTTTATAGTCAAGTGTGCCCAAATTCCTGGACGATCACCGAACACAGGGCCAATAATATCCGCCGTGCTCAGATTGCAACTGAAACATTCGCTCGGGATAGATAAGCACGCTCAGGACTCGACACCAAACAGTATTGTAAGGGACATTCTCGCCAACTCATTTTAAAAAGTCTGAACAAAGAATATAGTATCAAAATCTTTAGTTAACGAAGAGTACGATATTTCACCTTCCCTGCTCCATCATTCAGTATAGAACATCACCATCGAACCGTTCACTCCAGCCGCTCGGAGTGACCAAGAAGAAATTACAGCCCAGTCTAACGTAGTAAGACATAACTCGCCCTGGGTTCGTAACAAACTGGTGACAGCGGTGGGATACTCTTTAGTTGAATCCTAATTGCAGGGAAGGCATTTTCTTTTATTCAAAATGTTTGAGAACGGCTCATCTTCTTTTAACATGAATGATTTGTCCGCATCGTTGGCGATGATGACCAGACAGAACTGTATCCAAAATGTAGCATTCAGTATTCCGGTATTTGATGGAGAAAATCCCCCATTATCGGTATTTGCCCAAGCGGTACAGAATGGCTTAGCGCTCATTCCTAGAGATAGTGAAACACAGTATCTAGCCGTGATATTATCCAAACTCACGGGTGCCGCGAGACGTTGCGTTCTGGAACTTCGCTTTGAAAACGTGGAAGCTTTACTAAATTATTTAAAAAAACGATACGCGCCGGGTAGGGATTTAGCTTATTTCCAAACCGACATCGCTAGGTTGAAAATTCGCGAAGGTAAAAACCTCTCCCGATATATCGATAGGACTGCTTATTTATGGCACTCTGCACGTACCGCGGCTAAGGATCGTTACCCCACGCATAGCGAAGAAATTATTAAACAAATAAACGACGACGTGATCGAGAATTTTCTGGATGGACTCCCTAATGAAATCGGTTGGCGAGTGCATTCGACAAATAAGGAATTGCGAACCCTCGAGGATGCTTTTGAAGCAGCTTTAAGAGTTGAATACAGAAATCCTAGTAGGTCTAGAAGTAGGGAAAAGGAGAGGTACGTGTCTTACCCCTCTTCGCCAAGCCCCGTAAATTTTCATCGTTATCGTAGTCAACAAAAATCGGAGTCTGACGAAGAGTCTCCGATTCGAAGACACCGAGCATCGGCAATGACGCTCCTTCGAAGACCGCCCTCGCGGGATGTTTCGCCCGCCCCTGTTTCTGATTATAAACATGAAAAGGAACACGTGGGGAAGCCAAAGAATTTGGCGAAATTATTTTGTTGGAAATGCGGAGCAAAGGGTCATGATGGAAGGACTTGTAGGGAAAGATCCAAATCGCCGAGATACGCCCGAAAAAACGGTCATTTAAACTCCAATCGCGCTCATCGAACCGACGAGGCAATGAGCGAGCGAAATCAATCTCGTCGAAAATTGGTAAGATTCGCCCAGAAGAGAAACCAAGGATCCTCATCAAGGAATCCCCTAGCCCAAAAATCAGAGTCAAGGTTCCCGAATTGGAAACGGGGATGGGAGAATTCATCATAGATGGAGGAGCCCCAGTGAATTTAATTTCACGAAATGCTTTGGGAACCAACGCCGATATATTCCATCGAGGGAGGAAATAGAGATAACCGGTCTGTTATTAATACCTATCCTCACGCTTGGAACAACCATTCTAAGCCTTAATGGTACATCGGCCATATTTTACGTTGTGGAGGACCTACCGATACCCGCGGATGGACTCTTGGGTAGCTCGTTCTTACTACAGGAAGAAGTAGAGATATCGTATTTTCATAGGACAATAGTTTTACGGGACACCCCCACAGGCCATGGAAATTCTGTAACTTCTACGAGTACGATAAAAGGCAACCCTCTGCAACGAAGACAAAACACATTATACCGGGTTGAACCATTCAACAAATTCCGGTAAAAATCACAAATACAACAATTAAGGAAGGGTACCTGCCTAGGCTAAGGACGCCCAACAAATTATTCATTGGAGAAGCCGCGGTAAAAAATAACAATGGCGAATGTCAAGTTCTCGCCTGCAACACAGACACGCAGGACATCGAATTTGAAATTGAACCGCACGATATCACTCCGTATAATATTTGTTCATCCTCAGACGAGGAGTACTATTTAACTCAACAGGAGCAACTCAGTGATTCGCGTAACCGCACTGATCAAATTAAGCGCAACATGCATCTGAATCACTTAAATGCCGAGGAAAAGGAACTTTATTGTATTGGGATTGGTAGAGGAATTTTCCGACCGATTCTTCCTACCTGGCGATAAATTAGGAAAAGCTAAAGATTTTCAGCACGCACTACACACGACCGACGACATTCCGATTAATACTAGACAGTATCGGTATCAACCGGTGCATCGCAAGGAAATCGAACGGCAAGTAAGCGCAATGCTGAAGGAAGGTATTATTACGAAGTCCATATCACCGTATAACTCTCCACTATGGATAGTACCGAAGAAACCGGACGCAGACGGAAACAGACGTTGGCGAATGGTTATCGATTTTCGGGATTTAAATAAAAAGACGGTAGGCGATATATATCCCTTACCACAAATTACTGAAATATTGGACCGACTGGACGGCGCGAAATATTTCTCCATTTTTGATCTGGCCAACGGATTTCACCAAATCGAGTTGGATCCAAAAGACAGGAGTACGACTGCTTTTACAACGCCTTTAGGACACTACGAATACGCCAGGATGCCTTTTGGTTTAAAGAATGCACCCCCCACCTTCCAAAGATTAATGGATCAGGTATTAACTGGACTCCAGGGAGAGGAATTATTCGTCTATATAGATGACATTGTTGTTTACTCATCATCATTGGAGGAACATAGAATCAAAGTAAAGAAGTTACTCAAGCGTTTCAGAGAGCATGGTCTAACCCTACAGACTAGTAACTGCGAATTCCTGCGGAAAGAAGTGGCTTACTTGGGTCACATAATCTCTTCTGAGGGTGTGAGACCCGACCCTAAGAAAATCCAAGCGGTTAGAAATTTTCCTGTTCCGAAATCTCAGAAGAATATCCAGCAATTTTTGGGACTCGCAGGTTACTACCGACGTTTCATACAGGAGTTCTCATTCAAAACCAAACCTCTAACAAGCTTGTTAGGGAAAGGAAAACGGTTCAAATCGGAAGAAGAACAGCAGCATAGCTTTGAGACGCTACGTAATGAATTGTGTAATCAACCTATTCTGCAATTTCCGGATTTTGGCCAACCTTTCATAGTGACGACAGATGCTTCGGAAACCGCAGTCGGAGCAGTTCTTAGTCAAGGAGACATAGGTCAAGATTTACCCATAGCCTACGCGTCGCGCGTATTGAACCCCGCTGAGAGGAATTATTCAGCCACCGAAAAAGAGTGCCTAGCTATGGTCTATGCAATTAAGCATTTCCGACCTTACCTTTATGGCCAAAGGTTTACCTTGGTGACGGACCATAGGCCATTAGTATGGTTGCACTCAGTCAAAAATCCCACTTCAAGACTCGTAAAGTGGAAATTAAAACTCCTAGAGTACGATTATCATGTGGTTCACAAGGCCGGTAAAATAAACAAAAATGCAGATGCACTCTCCAGGAACCCAGTGATATGTTTGCCGCTCATACCTCGAGAACGGAATAAGGATCCAATTTAAAGGATTGCAATTACAAGCCAACTAATAATACTAGTACAATAGGGGAAAGGGTATGCGCGAGTAAGAGGAAAACGCGGTCCACAACCTTCTATAAAGACGTTGATTCGAATTCTTCCGATGACCAGATTAGCGCTCCCTCACCAAAGCGATCATTTGTCAACGTAAGAAATTCACCAATCATTGCGGGATCAAACCGAAGGGTACTACCGAGCCTGGAAATGGAAAAAACCCTGGAGGACGAAACCTTTCGTGTCATAGATATACCACCCAAGGGATTCTCTACCGAATTGGAAACAACTAACTACCTTGATGCTTCCCGACTTCGTGAATCGCCAGCATTAATTAATTTTGATCAGGAAGTAAATAATACTGTGGTCGAACCAAGAAGACTCGATGAACCAAGAGATGGAATTATCGAATTATTCTCGACAAATTTACCCTCCTCTTCGGACGAAGAGGAACCAATGAATGATCAAGGAAATTTATTGCGCTCCCCGATTCCGGAAACCAATGTACCTTGTCTCAAACCAATCCTCACCGTAAATGAAGAATCAAGTATACAACCAGGTAATTTGGCACCCTCGAGTCATATTGCAAACATAAACAGTTTGCTCGGGGTATTGACTTCGGATATGTCTGAGTACGAAAATAGCGAAACGTCCAACGATAGTGATTCAGAAGAGGAACCAACTACAGATCCATCAAATTATCACAGCAAGAATGTTGTTCTATCTTCAAATGGACTTATCTCCGAAAAGGGCCACTTGGCTCATTTCCTGTCAGCAGACTGTAGCTTAAAACACCCAATCGGTAAATTGCAATTTGAAACCCAAAAATTAAACAGGGAAAAACTTCTGGAAGGAAAACCCCGGAAAGAAACTATACTGGTATCCGGTAACGACCGATATAAAATATTTAGTATTGTAGCGTCGAAACACCATTTTGAAAGTCCAACCATATCTGAAATCACGATTGGTTTAAATAACCTTAAAAAGGCTCTAGTACGATATAAGGTACGTTATCTTCGCATGTCCCTCCTAGGCGACGGACATGATAATATTCAACCATCCACCTTCTACAGTCTAGTAAAAAATACGTTTAAAAATACCAATATAAAGATAACCCTGTGCGATGCAAAAATCAAAACACCATTAGAGGCAGACCGAGTGGAATTAATAAGGGAAGCACACAGTAGTTTAATCGGTGGCCACAAGGGTGTCATTAAAACTTACAACCGCTTAAGGTCGCGATTCAATTGGCCCGGTATGCGTGCAGAAATTCAAAATTTCATTAGAGAATGCGCTAGTTGCCAAGAGCAAAAGTTAGTACGGGCAAAAACGCGACAACCTATGATTATTACAGACACTCCTTCGGAACCGTTTGATAAAATCGCGCTGGATAGAGCGGGACCTCTTCCGGAAACTCCCAGTGGAAATAGATACATTCTGACCATGCAAGATAATTTAACCAAATATTGTCTTGGTGTAGCCATCCCTAATATTCGAGCCACTACCATTGCTGACGCGTTTGCCAGGAAGTGTATATCCGTGTTCGGCACACCTAAAGCCATTTTAACTGACCGAGGAACAAGTTTTATAGGGAAATTAATGGCAGAGAATTTTAAAATAAAGCAGATATGGGTACCACGTCTGGGTACCGTCCACAGACGAATGGATCGCTTGAAAGGCGTCATATAGTCCTAACAGAATATTTGAAACATTTTATGCACAAATACGAGGACTGGGACCTACTAATCCCATTTGCAATGTTTCCCTATAATACCTCTGTTCACGAGGCCACTAATTTTACTCCTCACGAATTGGTTTTCGGTAAATTAGCCAGGACGCCAAGTTCATTTCCGGATGGTGAAAATCTTAAGACATACGGAATTTATTTAGAAGAATTAATAATCAAATTAGGAAAGATTAGAAATCTAGCCACCGATAACCTAAACAAAGCTAAAGTCCGTTCGAAGAAATATTATGACGCGAAATCAAATCCTGTGAAATTTAACGTAGGAGATTTCGTATATGTTCAGTTAGAACCTCGCATTAGTAAATTCGATCCCCACTACGTAGGACCATACCGAATACTGGATGTTACGGATTTGCATAATGTGGTGTTGCAAACTCCCAGTCACAAGACTATAGTAAAGCACTAAGGACAAGCTAAAACCCGTTTACCTTCCTGACGAGTGCAAAACAGTTGCAGAAATCTGAACATGGAGAAAAACTCCATTTTAACCATTGGCCTGGTAATCCTCGCCACCATAACTTGGATGACGCACGGGAGAATTAATGACTCACAACCCACCCAGTCAGTCATCAACAAATTCTCAAATAACCCAGGGATTTACTTTGAAAAATTAGCATCACTGCATTTATATCATACACAATGGAAACTGGTAACTGCTTTGGAAATCGAAAGTTTTCTGGAAACGGTACCAAACCTATCCCAATACCTCAATCTGACCACAGAAATCTGCATTAAACATAAAGTCTCACCCTGCATTAGTGAAGAAACAGCAGAACTAAAAAACCTTGAACAGTACCGTACCCTCCTTAGCTCACTAGTAAAAGGAGACAGAGTACCTGTAAAACGTTCTGTACCCCTGGGATTTGTTGGAGACATCAGCAGAGCGCTTTTCGGAACATTGACAGAGGAGGACTTGCAACAGTATAACCAGGAACTGGATAAGCTCTACGACAGGAATAATCAATTCTCCTCCCTAGTAGCTAACCAGACTCAAATCATGCAGTCGGAATTCAACCGAATCCATCAACAATTCTTAAACTTTTCAAGAGGAGTAGAACAACTGGCGGTCCAGGTGAGAAAGATATCCGATAGCACCGAAGAAATGGCCGAGGAACTCGACCGGATGGACATAATCAACCAGATGTGGTATTGGTCATCGTAGGTGAAGAGGGAGGTCGACAACTATATTGTCAAATTTAATAATATTACTGGACGCCGTCCTTTTTACCAAGCAAGGAATGCTACACCCAGCTATCTTAGCACCAGCACAAGAAATAAAGGAGAACACGAAATACAAATTCCCTCTCACCACAAAGGAGCTAGAAACCGAACAAATTGGGGAGGTAGCAAAGATAAGGACTTACTTCGGAAAAAATAGGATAATTCTGGAAATTTCTGTACCACTTCTGGATCAAGATAGCTAGACGCTCCACAAGGCGTATCCATTGCCTTTCACCCAAATTTATGGAAACACCAGCGTCGCCGCGTTCATAACACCGGCCACGACGTACATAGCCGTTTCCACCGACGAGCAAACCTGTTTCACCGTCGGTGAGGAATATTTGAGTATCTGCTCACAGCATAAGGGTCAGTATCTGGGACCAGCAATTCAACCCATTTATAGCTCGCAGGGAAAATTGACCTGTGAGGCGGCATTGTTGCTCAACCAAGCAGCCACGAACTGGGACCAGTGCGACGTAAGGATTTTTAAGCCCAAGAACCTCTTAATACAACGGTTGCGGTCACAGCAGACCTGGTTGTACTATGTATCGACGGAGAAAAGAATACAGACCACCTGTAAAGGGTTTGCCACCGGTTCAGAGATCTTAACCGGAGCCGGAACCATACGGATACGGCCACAATGTGCGGCGGTAATAGGGTCAAACAGGTTGACTTCTTTGGAAACCATTAGGGCCACCGTAGAAACCGAATACTTGGCGGCTGTTTCCCTAAACATCTCCACCATGATACCAACCAACAACGAACATTTACATAAATTACTGAACGCAAGCCCGGACATTATCCTATATTTGGGTAAGCTGGACGGAAGCTTCTGCAACACAATCTTTGGCCGAAATACAACAACAGGCAAAGGCATTGGAATTGCATCACCGCACATTCCAGCGCATCCGATCAGCGGTCTACGCGGGAACGGGGATCGGGGCTATCCTTTTGATATTGTTGCTAATTGGGCTTAATTACTGGACGCACTTAAGAAAGAGTTGCAAGAAACAACCAGCAACTCATCCTCTGGTGATGTTCCGGGCAAAATCCGAGTCATATCCTCCGAAGGATCAATTCACGCCATTCTTGCAACCGATAGGCCTCACCTCATCGGGAATAGAGATCGTATAATTCTATCCTGCAAATGTGTTCTATTCCAAAAATTATAATATAATATGTATATTCAACCAGGACCATCAAACTGCCAGTACCCACATATATAAATATATGTGGCATATAAATATATGCGCACTGACACTCACACACTAAAGATAAGGACTCTCATCACACCTCACCTGAGGTTACCTATTCCGGGCGAATGTGACGGAAAGCATCGCGGTCCAGCGATGTTTCATTTAAAGGGGGAGATGTTGCGTATGCAGCCCTTAGCCGTGGGGCTTATCTAAGTTACGACCAACGGAAATGGGTCCCATGGCCAGGGGTCTTATTTATGGAATAGACGCGACTGCATTGTAGAAAAAAATCCAATTCTTCCGTTAAAGTTTATATTTACACAGATGTCGGAGTGAATCTGGTTACATGGATCATTCTTCTTATAAATTAGGTATCGGATATGCGATACGCAAAATCGATCACTTTTTTAGACTTTTTCGAGATTTCGGCTTTCGGTGGACGTATCCGAAGGCGATTTATTTCAGAAATTTTTGAAATTGTCGGGGGTAAGACTTTCGATACACGTTTCTTTTTTAAAAATTATCTCCGGAATCGTGTTGATAGAGGATGATTTGATCACCAAATCTACGAGAAACGATAAAGGTTTTTTACTAAAAATACAAATGGCACAAAAACAATATTTGGTGCTATTCATTCGTATATTTTATAAAGAATTAATTGTAAAAACGAATTAAAGTTAACCGCGCGTACTCTTCGCAATGGCTGGAGGCCGTGTACAGTGCACCGGGTACCTACTGTAACGCCTGCCTCTATTAACTCAGAAAACCCAAATACCATTCGTAGTATCTTTGTAAACTATTGAAAAATCACCTAGTATTCCTAGAATTCCCTTTGTTGAGTTGTGTTAATTTATTATTGATATGTATATTACCTCGTATATACTGCGCGAGCATGCTACATGAATGTTTGTTGGATAAGTAAATATTGTTGGAATTAGACAAAAGTAATGCCAATTCAACAAACCGATTAAACAAACTAAAACAAGTAAAGGTTTGTGCAATATCAAGGGATGTACTAGAATCTATCACAATCTAAAAGAATGTACAAGACTTTTCGATTTGTCTATTTGATAACTTTGTCCATCCATTCCTTACGTTGGACGTTGGATTCCCTATATTCCAATGAGAACTCCGTCGAAATGCCACGGTGGTCATTATTTTACGACTCAAGAAACATTGTGATCGCATCCCCCAATACCAAAAAAAAGATCATGATCATTTGTTGTTGTTCATAAGCGTGCGCGCACGGTCGTGTCGTCCAGAGCTTAAAGTACTCGCCTTGACTGCGATTAATCCCCCTATTTTACCTAAGAAAATACACTTGTTTATGGACAATACTTGTATTACATATTATGTAATCACAGACACAAAATGATTGAAACGATGAATTCTTTAACCAGTTAACTGCGATCGACGTGTATACACGTCAGATCGAATCCCTACTGCAGTGCGATCGACGTGTATACACGTCGTCTAAAATAAAAAATTACCATTGACTATAAAAACTCGAAAATTGTATAAAATGTGATAAGGATATTATTTGGTGGTATGTGTCCTTTATATTACCAATACAACAGCTATGTGTTGTAGGGATAGAGGCAGTAAGGGAAGAATATTTCTTTATTCGCGGTTTGCTCAAAAAATGGAAAACGCAAAGAATCAGGATTTTGGTGTATGACCTGCGAAGTGGCACTCTGTGTGGTACCTTGCTTCGAAAAATATCATAATAAATAAATTGAAATTTTTTAAATTATTTTGTTTCTTTAATTTTATCCCATTCTTTTATGTATTTGATTATTTTTTGACGATTTTCAAGTTTTCAGTAAGAATAACATATTCAGAAACGAATTGTTAATTTTTTTGTCAAATACAAATATAATCATTCCTCATTTTTTGTAAAAATTTATAGTAGGACCATTTACCCCCCTGCGTTTGACGTGTATACACGTCATTGCTTGATTTTAACTCCGCACCCTGCGGAGGTTTTTTGAAATTAAATTCCACAGTTAACAGGTTAAACATTTTATAACTCGTAGTAAAGTTGTTTAAAACAGATCAAATGCAATTTACCACATGTATATTATATATACGGTTTGCATTCTGAACTTGGATATCAGAAACATGCCCCAGATTTGCACAATTAATACGCCGCGTACACTAATATTCACTTTATATTTTAGGAATAATTTGTTTACTGTATATTATAATAGTTATGAAAAATTGTCTTTTTACACCATAGCATCGAGTTACTGGTTAACCCTTTTTCTTTTCCGTAGTCACCTGCAGTAAATCTTGTATTCAGCCGAGTTATACGAAAAGTCGTGATCGAACTATCTGCTAAAGAGATTGTAAGCTACTATAGAGAAATTACTACAATCTGTGAGCAAGTTTGATCGGAGACTGTTTATTCTCGACCTCGCCCCGTGGAAGTTGGGATACGAGCTCTTGGAGACACACGTATGTATATTAAAAATCGGGCAGTCTGTCGAGAGTAGGCATACGGAACGGACGAGGACTAATTGTAAGATTATAGACCTTAGTCCTTAGACCTTACAGATCGTATTTCAGATTATCAATAGAATTTTCTACCTACGATGATTTATGATTTATCTCCACTTACAAATTTTGAGAAACGATCAATAGTAAAAATTGGAATAAATGAGTATTTGCCGATTTAATGTTTTGATCTGCGATCCATTGATATATTCAAATGAAAGATGAGATACTAGTTGATTTTTTAGAAATACAGTTTATGCCTCAGCACCGAAATATATAACAACCTAATGAATAATCCATTTGGCTGTATGCTGTGAAATTTTGTCATATTTGTACAGCATACACCAATATTATTGGTTACAATTGGCTTAGTAATAAAATTTATTATCGAGAATTGCTCTCGAGAGCATTTACCACGAGTGGACACTGCGTTGAGAGTAACTGTGGGAGAGCATCGCTAAAGTCTCCGAGAGTTGATGCGTTACGAGTTGTTCTCAAATGGTGCAGCGTCGTATTACTCTCAAAGAGTTACTTCCCAAACTTGCAGAAATTTTGTTCTCCGGAGAGTACTCTCGGAGAGTTGCTAATGGCTGGGCGTATTTTCGGACTTCACGGGTGGCGATACAGACTAGGCTATATTCGTTGGGTCCGCAAGGTAACGATCCCAATAGAGATTTATGGTGTGGTTTACTAATTTGAAAGTTAGAAAGCGTAATGTCACCATTACGCGTTCGTAATCAAGAATGGCTTTTCTTAATTTCGTATCTTTTTTGCGAATACTGGTCCGATTTCGTATATTATAAATTGAAACTGCACTGCAAGTTCCCGTGTAAGGTATACGCATGGTTCTAAATCTTCCTTACGAAAACTCCATGTCCTGACACAGCAACTTTTCTTTCTGCCTTGCTTTTGTCTTTTTTTATAAATGATGTGAGCAATAATCAGGACCCTCAATTTCTGAGCATTGATGATCACACCTTAGCCATATACTCTTGCCTCACCCATATCTCAAAGCAAACTGCAGAAAGCGAGCCGAGACAAAAAGCAAGATGACTCTGCCGAACTCTCATTGTGAAACGATGAGACACGACCCTGATAATGAGAATTCTTCTGGGAGTAAGTCAAAATTCTCGAAGTTATGTACTCTCAAATGGATACACAATTTTAGAGTACTCTCGAAAGCAATTCTCGGAAGAAACTTTCAAATGGACACTTACATTAACTTTATTAATTACATTAGCTTTATGCGAAGGCCCCCCCACCCCCACCCCCCACCCCCCCAACTGGCGTATACGCCCTTGAAACACACCCTCCCGTCACCAATTGCAAGCACATTTTCAGACCTTGTTTTTTGGCATGTGAATAGATTAGGGAGGTGCAAACTCAACATTCGAAAAAGATTGTTCGGCAAACAGTGAATGAGAGCCACCCATGTAAGCATGTACGTTGTATGGTATTTTATATTACTGTCTTTATAAGAATTATTTCACAGGTAATATGACTACAGGAAAAGTACATAATATAACCTGACGTAAAATCTCCATTTGAAAATAATTCATAACTGTATAGATCATATTTCTCCTCGTTTACTAAAAAAAATCATTAATTTGGTACATTGAACAGCCTATGAATCTATATCGATCATAGTTTCCTTAATTAGACATTTTTCAAAATTGTTCAAGTACTTTAAATATGTGTTTTCAAGTAGAAATGTAATTCATTCGAAATGTTAGGAAATTATTAAAAATTAGTGTGGAAATAAAAATAGAAATAATAAAAACATTGATCAATGTTCACATCAAACACGTTTTACAAAACAATAATATTTCTTAACAGAAATGCACACTTGTTTGCAGGTAAAGGACCTTATATGATATAATCACATGATTAATTTTTTAAACTATCATTCGCCCTGAAGATAAAGCGTGGAGCTAGAATGATTCCGTAACTCGTTATTTTCCGTTGACATTACCCCGTGGCAAGCTTCGGGAATTGTTTCACGAGGAACAATACCTCGCTTTTTTCCCATGGAAAATTTGTATGCGATGTTGCCCTCTTGGAAAGTTCTTGTTCGTGTGCTTCCTGTGCGAATAAAAATAGAGGGCACTGGGGAATTGTTCTCGCATACCTGTTTACTCAACTTTTCAAAACCTTAGTAGCTACAAATGCGTTTTGATTCTACGGTCTCGTCTGGCACATCATGCTTTCTACGTCCTCGAGCGACGACAATGGACAGTATGTACGGATTTTCGTGCCACTTCGAATCGTCCAGCAAGATTATTGGGTATAAAAAATATCCTTTCTCTACATGTACCATAGTGTCATTAGAAACTTCCAATTCGTTGAACCAATTGCTTCTTTATTAACACTGGAACTACGAAAGTCGTCAAATGACGGGTCCGCGCAATTTAACCCTATCGGTACGGAAGAGCTGGCCCCGCAGTTATACATTCGCTGTACGAGGAAGTTTTCCACAAGAGTGGTTGCACTGTACGGCAGTGTAGGCCGCGAAAATATGTTTTGCTGCAAACACAGTGTGATGCTTTCATTCCAAGTATCGCCGCTTACAGTGGACATTCATAGAAAGCTCGAGCCCCTGGTAACACACGGCATTTATTTGTACCTTGATTAGTAATTGTTATAACAGTATGGATTGATTAAACCATTAAGGACATTCAGGAGCTATTAAACATCGCGTACTACTATTTTATTGGGATACAGGATATCGCAACTTTTTATACGTCATTTAATTTTTTAGAGCGTTCTGACCAACGCGAGGGGTTTCCCTTCTAAATATCACTCCGTCGTCCCCAATTTTTAATTGAAAATATTTCAATTTTGAAGGACTTTTGTCGCTGTAAGTTCTGATAGTGACATTCTAGGATGCTGATAAATGAAGTATTGGAAAGAAAACGCTGTTTCGCTTTCCAATTGTGTACCACATGTTTCATTTGGTGAATGCCGACTTTAGGCGGCGGTCGTACCCAGAGAATGTTACATGGACGCGGACTTTAGGCGGTGGTCGTACCCACAGAATGTTTCGTGGATACCGACTATAAGCGGCGGTAGGACCGAAAGGGTTAATAAAGACATTCAAAATTTTACAATTTTGAGATTCCATTTTCTGAGATTTTTTGGAGCTCACGTTGTACAATGGATGTAATTAAAACGATATATTAATTTTCTCCATCCATTCTCATTTTTAAGGATGTATACGTGAATGTATTAATATAGCTGAATATCTTGTCCGTAGTTCTAGTGTTAAATATTGCTTCGGATTTAGGATTATTTTTATATTCGAAGTAAGTATATGAAAATAATTTGTTCACATTTTTTTACCAAATATATCTTATCGTCATTCCATACAACGCATATAAAAATCACATTAAGTATAAATTATTTATATCGCATAGAGCCATGGTATACATTCTTCTAAACAAATTTTCAAAATTGATATGTAAAGTAATAACATTAAATTAGGTTGAAAAATTAGGTTGCAGATCATATGTCAATTGTAGAGTACAGGGACCATTGCAATCTCTATACGAATCGCAATAGAAATGCTAGAAATAAAAGCTCAAGCGACAAACAAATAGAATATTTTGATAATTATTTAGCTTTGTCACAACGTTATCGTACAATAGATAATTATAGATAACAGCATACGATTCCTTTACAAAGCAGGAAAAGGTAGTAACACTTCAAAATAATAATATCATGAAAAAGAAAAGACATAAGTAGGAAATTGCAAACACAACGTAGTTAGTTTGTGATTAAAGAAAAGATAAGTAAAATTTGTTCGTAACTGAAAACTGCGACGTAAATGAAAGATAAGTAAAATTTGTTCCGCACTCAACTTGTAGTAACGTTTGTATAATACATCATTAAGATACTGTTTTCTTCTATATTATATATCCTAGTAAAAATAATTCTAACCAATGCAGAATATAAATTAGATGAAAATAATACACACATCATGGCACGCTGATGTACATTTCACCATGAATCTAATTTACTATTTGACAACCGGTTTACAAAACCGGTGATTCTTTCCAAAGGAAGTGAACCCCGGTTCCGATGAAATCTCATCACCTTCGAGAATCTTTCACGGTTGGGGCAGCATCTGTAGCAGCTGTTTGCAGTACAAGGTATCTTTAGAATCTTCCGGTTTCTTTGTCGCAGGAGCACCGAGTCTCAGGATGCTGCGTACCCGGTTTTTCGCCTCTGTTTATTCGTATTCTTTGCTAATACACTATGTGCGGGACACGGCACGGGCACTACTCATACTCCAATTTTTATTACGATTTCGTACTCGAGAACTAATATTTTGAAACCTGTTCCATAGATTCCAGTAAGTTACACATGTGAAAAAATCGGGTATTAGTAAGTATCTTAACGTAGGTCCCACGTAAAGGGTATTAATACCCGATTTACAAAGAGGTATTAATACATCTCCCGCACATACTGTGCTAATACAAAAGCTCTCACTGTGAACGACCTACACACCTTTCTTCCTAATTTCTGTTAACATTTTACCCTAACTTCGAATTCTTCATTCTCCGTGTGCTTACGTTGTCATGCATTGCGGGAATAACTAAAATCTTCATAAACTATTGTGTTTCTTTATTTGGCAAAGAGCATGCACATTATGTGGTGAATGAAGCATTAAATAAATGTTACGTGCACTCAAATTCGTTGCACGTATCAAATCGTTTTACCCTTACCCTTTAACTTCGTTCATATTTTGTACTAAATAAAATTTTATAGACCTTATATTTACTAAACTATATGCTACATTAATACTTAGTTGTGCCTTTCATTTTTTTATTTCTCTGTTTATGTGTGTATAATTTAAAAGGCTGTCAAATTTAAAGTAGTATATGATTATGATTATAAATAAAACTAAAAGTATGAATTGTCGGATGACTGTACTCGAATACGAATGTTTTCGATCTAAGGGACTTGTTTTTGAGTATTAAGCCTAGACAAGCCCTTAGCCAATGTTTACACGAGCATAGGACTATCTTCACCAGGTCGAGTCATAGCCTCTGATTCACATCTGGCAACATGTTTTTGACCTAAGGGTCTTGTTTTGAGGAATAAGCAAGAGAAGCCCTTGGTCAGCGGCTACCTTATGACCTGGCGACCGTCCTCCCCACTACATTTTAGTATTATATATATACCTCAAACTGTAGAATAAGAAAGAATTCGACTTAGTCTTTAACCAAGTACACACGCTGTTCAATCTCTGTCAAGTAACACGTACATAAAAGTTCAACTATTGTAGGATTCAACCTAGTGAAAACTCAGAGTCAATATATTTGTTGTGTACTGCGACTAACCCTCCGGTATCCAACATAAAATTGGTGTCAGAAGTGGGATCTCCGACACTTATTCGGTCGCAATCTGGAAGTAGCAACTCCACACCGGAAGATAAGTGGCAATTTTTATTGCTAATCGGAGACAATTAACAACGGCAAGACGGGGACGACAACCACAAGCGGTAGAACTCACTGGTTCATTCGACTCCAGCACCGACGTGGATCATCGTCTTGACGAAGACTCTGAGGGAATTCTCACAGTAAGTGCTGAACTGCTAAATACTTTTGTGTTGCCAAAACTTGCATATATCCTCCTAATTCTAAATCCTAAAATCCTAACTCTACGTTCTTAAATCTTAACAAACTCCAAATTTCGAATTCTTAAAATGACAAAAAAAAATGTCGCGATCAGATAGATCATACGCTACCGGAAGCGAGGAAGACCGAACTCAATCAGACAGGCTCCCTCTTGAATTCTTAGTTCGTTTGATACCTGATCGGTTCGACGGCGATAGACGCCAAATTCGTAGTTTTATAAAGCAGGTTGACGCTGCATTTGAACTAGCTAAACCAAATCAAATTCATCCTCTGCTAGCTTACGTTAAAAGTAGGATAACGGGAAAAGCTAGAGATCAAATTGACGTTCATTGCAATCTAACTTCTTGGGAGGAAATATCGGAACTATTGTTTAAATTATACCAAGACAAAAAAAGTTTTGACCATTTAATGCAAGAATTAAATAACATGAAGCAAGGAAATAATGAAAGTGTCTCGGAATATTAGCAAAGATTAGAAGATCTCTCGTCCAGAATGCAAGGAAACATTTATGCCAATAGCTCAGCAAGCGATACAACGTTAATCGGACGAATTACCATGGTAGTCGAAATGACGTTAAATAGATTCATCTACTATTCACATCCTTTAATCTCGCAAATGTTACGATATCGAGACTTCACAACAATTAACGACGCATTCAACGCCGCAATTACCGAAGAACGAGTTTTAAGATTAAAACGCGACGTTCAGTCAAAATGTAGAATCTGCGGCAGAACTAATCATTCCGCTAACGATTGCTACAGAAATGCAAACCGTAACAACCCATTGCCAATAAATTTCAATAATAGTCCAAACCAAAATCTTACGCATAATAATCAGGCTACAAGCTACAATCCTAATCCAGGACCAGCAAATAATCTGCAACAACCTAAAGTATGTAATTATTGTAAGAAATCGGGTCGCGTTATTAGCGAATGTAGAAAGAGACAGTATAATAACGCTAGGAGAAACCAACCTCAAGCCCCAGATACCACTCCGGTTCTTACTAGCAACCCACAAGCTTCATATTCTCAAAACCAAAATCAAAATTTTCGGAACACTCATATAAGTTCCGATCCACCAGACCAATTCAGACAACACCCTCACTCACAAGAAACGACGCACGAAACGACACGATCATTCAACCACTTCCTACAGTAGAGATTTGTTGTCTAGACCAGAATCGGATAACCTAGCATATGTTTTATTCGAGTCCATATTCTCCAATGCCGAAGACAAATTATTGAAATTTCTAATAGATTCAGGTGCTGCCGTTTCTCTAATTAAATCGTCTAGTTTACAAAATTTTCAAATTACAGATTCTAATCCAATTATTTTAAACGGTTTAACTCCCAACGCACCGGTTCAGACGATGGGAGAAACAACCATTCAATTAGAATTTCTTGAGAAATGCTTCGACGTACGATTTCAAGTCTTAAATAGTCCTACAAATATCCCATTTGATGGATTATTAGGTAGCGACTTTCTCCGATCAAGAAAATGTAATATCAACTATTCTACCTCTTCGATTTCTATTGACTCTATACCGATTCCAATACCTATGTACATCAACACTTACCAACACGACGACACCCATATAGTAATTAACCCAAGGTCGGAAACCGTTATTTCAATTCAAATAGAAAACCCTCAAAACCTAAAGGAAGGTGTCATATTATCTCAGGTACTAGATGAGGAACGAACCCTAATAATTCCGAACGCAATTATCAAGGTTCAAAAACAGAGTCGAGCCTTAATCACTATTGTGAATGCAAGCACGTATCGAAAAAAAATACCTGCACCTATTTTAACTTTAGTACCTTTATCTAGACAAGCCCAAATTTATAAATTAGCTCCAGAAGAAGATAACAATCAATTAGAGAATAGATCAAAAGTGCTACTTGAGCACCTTCGGCTTGACCACCTGAATTGCGAGGAAAAAAAATCTATTTTACAAATTTGTAACGAATTTCATGACATATTTCATTTGCCATCTGATTTATTGACAAGAACTACTGCGGGTTTCCATGAAATAAAAACTATTGATGAGCAACCAATACATACCAAAACATATAGGTATCCCGAAATCCATAAAAACGAGGTGAATAAGCAAATGGAGATAATGCTGCGACAAGGCATAATTAAACCATCCACGAGCCCTTGGTCCAGTCCCTTGTGGATTGTTCCGAAAAAAAACGGATGCATCGGGAGAACGTAAATGGCGTATAGTCATAGATTATCGCAAAGTTAACGAAAAAACGATAGGTGACGCGTATCCACTCCCGAACATCGAAGACATATGATATAGTTATATACGGTTCTCAGTTAGAAGACAATAACCGCAAACACTATTAAGTGTTTTCTCGCGACTACGCGAAAATAATTTGAAACTTCAACCTAATAAATGTGAGTTTTTAAAACAGTCATGCGAATATCTTGGCCATTTAATTACTAATAAGGGAGTAGAACCAAACCCACGGAAAGTAGAAGCCATAAAGACTATGCCAAGGCCAGGAAATCAAAAACAGATTAAAATGTTCTTAGGTATGGCAGGGTATTATAGAAGATTTATACCTAACTTTTCCACCGTTGCAAAACCTCTTACCGAGCTTTTAAAAAAGAACACAAATTTTGCCTGGTCCAACGAACAAGAGAATGCCTTCCAAAATCTAAAACAAAAACTAATAGAGAAACCTCTTTTACAATACCCTAACTTCTCCGAACCGTTCGTTCTTACCTGCGACGCATCAAATGTAGGTATCGGCAGTGTACTTTCCCAAGTAGTCGAAGAAAAGGACCTACCTGTCGCGTACTATTCTAGAACCTTAAATAAATCCGAACAAAATTATTCTACCACGGAGAAGGAATTATTAGCCATAATAAATTCTGTTGAGCACTTTCGTCCTTACCTATACGGACGTGTTTTTACGATCTATTCAGATCATAGGCCACTCCAGTGGTTATTTAATTGATTAAGATTAGACGAATACCAGTACGAAATCAAGTATAAACCAGGACGTATTAACTCCAATGCTGATGGACTTTCCCGACTCTGTCCCAAAGATCAAGAGCTTATTAATTACACCACCAAAGGACTACCTTCTTATCAAGATTTTATAAAATTCCATTACACTAATCAGACCGTGATAACGTTCGAACAAGAAAATACTCCAATAGCGAAACTCAGAACAGATCCGATCGTTTTATTATGGTCTCAAGATCTAGACGAAGAAAACCAATATTCTGACTATATTAAATCTAACTTTGATATTAGCACTCTTAAGCCTAGCATAAACGGAATTTCGAAATTAAAGAATCAACTTCAAACTATTTATCTTTTATATCCATTAAGTATGCATTTTGATAAATTAGAGTATAAAAATATTTTTGAGTCACTTCAGAACCTGAAGCAGGAATTAGAAGATAAGGATTTCATCATAGTTCCTCCGAATAATCACACGAATATAAAATCTCAACAACTTCACGAAATGTTAAAATCCCTATATCCGATGAACAATATAAAAATATTGAATACCTCAAGGATCATACCAAAGGATCAAAGCGAAATCGAGAACATTTTACAAGAGAATCACGACAGTATATTGTCAGGTCACTTAGGTTTCAATAAAACCTACTCTAAAATCAAGGAAAAATATTATTGGCCAAGTATGAAAACGGATATTGAGAAGCACATAAAAAAATGTCATTCGTGTCAAATTAATAAAACTAATTTTAAACCTACTAAGCAACCAATGGAAATAACAAGCACTTCCGAAAAACCATTCGACCGTTTAGCTTTCGACATCGTAGGACCACTACCTCTTACCGAAGCAGGAAATCGATTTATTTTAACAGCTCAGGATGATTTAACAAAATTTTGTCTTGTCGAAGCGATCCCTAATCACGAAGCTAAAACTATTGCAAAGGTATTAGCCAAAATCTTTCTTAACTTCGGGATCCCTAAAACGTTTTTAACCGACCAAGGTTCAGACTTCATGTCCGATTTAATAAAAGATTTGAGTAAACTTTTTAAAACAAAGCACATCTCGAGTACTCCATATCATCCTCAAACTAATGGATCACTCGAAAGATCTCATTGAACGCTAAAGGATTATTTGAAACATTATATTAACTCAACACAAACTGATTGGGATGAATACATACACTCTGCAATATGTAGTTACAACACATCTATCCATAAATCCACACAATTCACAGCATACGAACTCTTATTTGGAAGGAAGGCCTACCTACCCTCGTCTATTGTTCAGGAACCTAAGTTACAATATACCTACGATGACTACGTGAAATCGTTACAATATAAGTTAAACGTTTCCTTCGAAATAGCTAGGAAAAAATTGATCAATTCAAAAACGAAATCCAAAAATTATTATGATAAAAGATCCAATCCGACAGAATTCTCAATTGGCCCGGTTTTGTATGCATTTTTCAAAAGCAGACAAAACCGGGCCTAAACAAAAAACTCTCACCTAATTTCAAGGGTCCTTACAAAATAACGAAGGTACATACAAATAATACCGTAGAGTTACAAATAGGCAGAAAAACCGCGAGATACCACACTAATATATTAAAACATTATCAAATTCCAGATGATCGCGCCAACTCTCCTATTCCTTCTACTTCCTAGTTTCATAAATTGTACCTTCTATACTAATAATCCCATTGACCACACCAGTGGCCTCTTCTACGATAAGCTTGGTATCGCGCAAAGGGTCTAGCCGGTTAAGGTAGTCAAAAGTGCCCCTAAACCAAATTGGACTTGCGATGGGTCATTCGATAGCTAATGAAAAAAAAACAATCTGTGCCAAGTTTCAACTTTGTATCTCGACTGGGGGGGTAGTAAAGGGCAAAAAACGAAAAATCACGTTTTTGTTCAATTTCTTCCAACTGAGTGCATGAAAAATTTTGAAAAAAATTAGTGGCACGTCAGTTAGCGATACACATATTATAGAATTTTTTCAGATTTTTATGTTGCAAATCCAAGCTGTGAAAAATAAAAAAACCCCAAAAATGCCGAAAAATGCCGATTTGGTATTGAAGGAGTTGCAGAACTATAATTATATAATTTGGGTAAGTGGGTATATGTGATAGTATTGCTCTCAATTTTTTTTAGATTTTTTGATTAGGTGCGCCGTAGTTAAAAAAATGAAAAACCGGGTTTTTCGGCGTTTTTTGCGTGTCAGATTGACTTATAGGTCGAACTTTCGTATTATTCTCTATTAAATAAGTGTTTGTGCAGTAATCAATGTTTTTGCATGCAGCAAAGCAATATAGGAATTAAGGAAACTAAATAAATAGAGAAAATTGGAATTACTGCGCTATTACAGCCTAGAGCGTAAAGAATATTTTCAAGTGGTTCGGTGGTCCCGTGGCAAAGCGTCACGCTGTTGAAACGCTGCGGACTTTTTTTGTAGGTTCGCATCCCACTTAGGTTAATTTTTTTTTGCATTTCATTTTCTGAACTTTTAACTATATAACAACCGAACTAGTTTAAACATAGTTTAAGCATATTTTTTAAATGTCTTATATTTAAAGATAAACATGCGCTCCAAAGTCATATTTACGTATAGTACAGATTAGAATATTTCAAAAATATGCTTAAACTACTTGTAAACAGATATTGATATAGTTCGGTTGTTATATAGTTAAAAGTTCAGAAAATGAAATGCAAAAAAAAATTAACCTAAGTGGGATGCGAACCTACAAAAAAAGTCCGCAGCGTTTTAACAGCGTGACGCTTTGCCACGGGACCACCGAACCACTTGAAAATATTCTTTACGCTCTAGGCTCTAATAGCGCAGTAATTCCAATTTTCTCTATTTATTTAGTTTCCTTAATTCCTATATTGCTTTGCTGCATGCAAAAACATTGATTACTGCACAAACACTTATTTAATAGAGAATAATACGAAAGTTCGACCTATAAGTCAATCTGACACGCAAAAAACGCCGAAAAACCCGGTTTTTCATTTTTTTAACTACGGCGCACCTAATCAAAAAATCTAAAAAAAATTGAGAGCAATACTATCACATATACCCACTTACCCAAATTATATAATTATAGTTCTGCAACTCCTTCAATACCAAATCGGCATTTTTCGGCATTTTTGGGGGTTTTTTATTTTTCACAGCTTGGATTTGCAACATAAAAATCTGAAAAAATTCTATAATATGTGTATCGCTAACTGACGTGCCACTAATTTTTTTCAAAATTTTTCATGCACTCAGTTGGAAGAAATTGAACAAAAACGTGATTTTTCGTTTTTTGCCCTTTACTACCCCCCCAGTCGAGATACAAAGTTGAAACTTGGCACAGATTGTTTTTTTTTCATTAGCTATCGAATGACCCATCGCAAGTCCAATTTGGTTTAGGGGCACTTTTGGCCCCCCTTAACCGGCTAGACCCTTTCTAACAATAAACTAACTCTGTTAAGTCATATTAATATCTCTTATTTAAATTATGCACGAAGAGTCCTAAATACTAATTATGAGAAATCTCAAAATCTTTGTGGTATGTTATTAAAAGATAAATCTGAACGAAATTCAATTTTTCATTGCGAACAATCGTTAAAAACTATAAAGGAAGAACTGCAGGCAATAGATAATAAAAATGAAATTCTACACAACATGATAGGCACCGAGCCTAACAATCGCAAACGACGTGGTCTTATTAACGGTGTATCCTATGCAATTAATTGGTTATTTGGTACTCCGGATGCGGGTGACGCAGAATTCTATACGAACAGCATTAAAATGCTCCTAAACGATAATAAACAAACCCAGACTCTTTTAAAATCACAGATTCAAATTATTTCCAGCACAATTAGAAACTTTCATAGTTCCTTACGGTCCCTTAAGGATAGTGAAGATCTAATGAATTACAACTCGAAGCGTATTAATGAATATTCCATACAAACCAATACTCTTCTAACTCGACTTGCCTTAGAATCCTCCTTAATCACAGAGCAAATCTCAACCTTAATTTCGCTAAATAACAGATTATCAAATGAACTATCAAAATTCATAGAAGCCATAAATCTCGGTAGATACAATATAGTTCCACCTTTAATAATAACGCCTAAGATACTCCTGGAAGAATTAATTAACTATAAAGGTGAATACGATTTTGTCGTTAGACCAAATAGAACGAACCTACCGATCTTTTACAAAATGATGAAAATTCAAGCTATCGTGACCGACGACATAGTTATATTTGCCTTGAAACTACCACTCGTTAAGAGAACATCCTTCGAACTATATCATTTAATTCCTCTTCCTATCCAACACGAGAACTCTTCTATATTCTCCTATATTATACCCAAGCACCCGTACCTCTTAATCTCCTTCTCGAAAACCCATTTCTCCTTCATGCAAGAGTTGACCGAATGCACAACGTATTTAAGCGGAAAGTACGTTTGTGAGAACATCCCGTCACTCAAACAACGGACACACCGAGTTGCGAAGTCCATTCGCTATCGCCTCATGTGGACCGGCTACCGGATGACTGTAATACAAGGACATTCCGTGCAGCGATAGAGACGTGGAAATCTTTGTCCAATAATCGTTGGATCTACGTCCTACAGTCACCAACGACGCTCACAATAATCTGCACCGAAGATCACATGGAGGACATTGTATTACATCGGACTGGAATGCTCCATCTTGCTAACCATTGTAAGGGTTATTCTAACACCTATGCCCTTGAAGCAACCAGTTATTCGGAATACAATGTAACGCATCACGTTCCTTCTATAAACATAATAGAGAGCGATTGTTGCGTGGTTTCCGCTGAAAAACGAAAACTTAACACTACCCAGTTAAGACCCATTAAACTGACGAACATTGACCTCTCAGACCTCAAATATGCCAATAAAAAACTGGATGAATTCGATCAAATACTGACAAATCGACTCAAGGAACCTTTTATCGTCGCGTACACTCATTGGTATACCATACTATTGTGCGTAATAGCTGCTATAGTATTTTTAATAATATGCGGAAATTGCTGTCGTTGGTTTGGATGTCTCCAAATCCTTAAGCGACTATTCTGCTTTACACAAAATTCAACTAATGGCGAAATTATACCACCCATCATCAAAAATTTCGTCAACTGTACCTTTGATTCAAATATCCACACCGAGAACAGAGAACTATCAAGAGATATAGTCACCTACGATACTAAAAGAGCAAGGAGGACCAGTAGAACACCAAGTCAACCGAATCATAAGATAAGATAACCCGAACGATTCAGAAAGTGAAGATACCCTTCCGCCGTTGCCCTTACAAAACTCACCAAAAAAGGAACGCCTTAACTTGAAAAGCCGTAGGAGTATTACTCCTATATAAGAGAGATATTAGACCTTAAATCTTTATCGTTAATTAATATGTAAATTTTCATAATTACAAGTTAAACCTTATATCATGTAAAACTAATGTAAAAACTACAATTTTGTCAACCTATATTTAATCGAGTAGATATTAAGTAATTTTCAATATTTCTACATTTAGTTATTAAATCCCATTACTATCATATTTGTAACCACGTAACCTTTAATTTTATCACAATTTTACAAAATGCTAGTCTAAACTACGTCTGGGATCACCAATCGTATTTCTATATATCTACCGACTGTATCTTTGATAGATTTATTAAGCGCAGTCATCAAATGTAAATATTTTCTTTTCCGAAGTCTACCGTCTTCAGACTTAATGGGGGGAGGTGTCGGATGACTGTACTCGAATACGAATGTTTTCGAGCTAAGGGACTCGTTTTTGAGTATTAAGCCTAGACAAGCCCTTAGCCAATGTTTACAGGAGCATAGGACTATCTTCACCAGGTCGAGTCATAGCCTCTGATTCACATCTGACAACATGTTTTTGACCTAAGGGTCTTGTTTTGAGGAATAAGCAAGACAAGCCCTTAGTCAGCGGCTACCTTATGACCTGGCGACCGTCCTCCCCACCACTACATTTTAGTATTATATATATACCTCAAACTCTAGAATAAGAAAGAATTCGACTTAGTCTTTAACCAAGTACACACGCTGTTCAATCTCTGTCAAGTAAAACGTACATAAAAGTTCAACTATTGTAGGATTCAACCTAGTGAAAACTCAGAGTCAATATATTTGTTGTGTACTGCGACTAACCCTCAGGTATCCAACAGAATAAAAACAGGATTCTTGCGAACAAAAGATATTAATGGATTAACACAGCCACGGAGTAGAAATACAAGAAAACAGACGAAGGAATAATATGAATTTAATCCATTAAAATATTACAGTATGTACACTAGGGTGGCTCTTATTTGCTCTTGGTCGAAATTTTTTTTTTTCGAATTTTTGACGTCGATCCACCGCAGTCCGTTCCAATGTTGAAAAAAATTAGTTGTGCAAAATTTTATTGCAATCGGATAATGGGAAGACGTACCGCAAGTGGATTTATTATTGATAATCATCTCGCGGGCCCGCTTTCTTGAAGCGAGCGCCTGTTTTATGCCCTACGCCAATGTAGGCTTCCCAGGCCCTAACGCGCACTCGCTATCTTTGTCGCACCAATGGTAGCAACCGCTCCATTGGTGTCAACGCTTAGGTTCTGCGGCGCTGCCTTGAATTATTGGGAATTTAAAATTGTTATAAAAGCGCAAATAACGAGTTTTATAATACGATACACTTGCAATTATGTACGCAAGTACGAAAGTGCAAAGGCCTAGTGGACTAAAAACTACATAAAATAATAAACCCACTAAACTTTATGCTATGAGTATCGAAAATTGTTCTCAAAGGTTTTATTACTGTTGGATTTATTACACGAAAGGTTCTAATTGTAAGATACAAAAATGATCGATTCTTTTCTTTTTGGAACGATCAAAAGAACCGAGCCGCGTTGCTTACATTGTAAGATGTTTATGCTAACGGTCGGGAGACCGATAGCGTCGTTATTCCTCTGGCGTTTCAGCTTCCGTTCGACAGATTCTTTTGAAAGAGCAACAAGACGTACCTTTACTTTAGCCGTTCCGAATAATAAAAGTATATTCTCTAGTTTTTAATTCATTGTACAAAGTTATTTCCATGGCCTAAATCCCGATAGGTTATGGGCCCAGGAAACGCAGAATTTTAATAGTGCATAGTCGTGATAAATATAAGAAGTGTAGATATAAGAGAAACTATAATATTTATGGAATATATATGTGTGTGTGACTATAGTTTAAATAAGTGACTATAATATATAATTAGTGAACTAACAAAAGTGCAATAAGTGAATAAGAACAATGAAGAGTGTTAAGAGAAATATTAAAATGTTCGATGGGGAAAAATATAGCATATGGGAATTTAGAATCCGTGCTGTGCTGAGTGAAATGGACCTTATCAAAGTTGTGGACGAAAAAACTCCGCAATATGAAACTGAGGCATGGAAGAAAGCCAATGGCACTGCTAAAGGAATAAGCGTAGATTATTTAGCACATTCCATGCTGGGTTTTTTAACACCGAATAATACGGCACAGGAAATTTTTAAAAAATTTGGACAATCTGTACGAGCGAAAGAGCCTCGCCACCCAGTTGGCTCTTCGTAAACAACTATTAAGTTTAAAATTACAAGGCGACATAACGCTAATGAAACATTTCATGATATTTGATAAATTGATCTGTAAGAATAGGCGACGGAGCCGAGCGTCGTGTTATATGTAAGCACGACTGGCTGGCAAGATCCGTGCCGAGGGACCAGCGCCCTTATCGCTGGTTATAATAACGAAATATGTATGGGGACCAGTGATGCCAGTACGTGGGATTTTTCCCACCCCTGCGCACTACCTAATTCTCAGTAACGTATATACTTCACTCAAATATGGGGTATCGTTAGACCCCCGTGACAATTGAAATACGGTAGAAATACGGGCCCCTTACGCGTATCTACTGTTGCACATACATACGTCCATGGAAACAACCACCGTCGAGCTGTGACGTCAGCATGCGCATGCGCACGCTGGGAGAAAATCCCACGTCCTGGCATCACTGAGCACGGGGCCCAATAATCAGTCTTATGCGAACGTTTGGAGCAGACGCATGAATAAAATCGTATGATAGAACTTACTTCGGAATTAAATCTATTACTTTTCTATATCCCCATCGTCATCCTGACCTGTGTTTCTTACAGATTGGAAAATAATTAGCAGCAGGAGCGAAGTTAGAAGAGACTGACAAAATAGCCCACCTATTACTAACTTTACCAACATCTTATGATGGTGTTATAACTGCTATAGAAACACTATGTCAAGACAGTTCAACGTTGCCTTTTCTGAAAACAGGACTATTGGATCAAGAGGTAAAACTAGTGACTGAAAATACTGAAATGAGCACCAAAATACTTTGCACAGAAATGAAAATAGACAAATCAAGAGGGCACACAGTACAGCATAAAAGAATTTACCACAATAACAAAATGAATAAATTTGAAAACAATAAAAAGGCAATAACCGGAAAATGCTATCAATGTGGTCCGAACGGTCATGTGAAGGACTGCTTTTATTTTGAAAAGCAATTGGACTATAAAACAAAGGGTAAGAAAAGGACCCTAAAGACAGTGCAAACAATTCAGCAGCAGGTAGGGGATCAAGGCACGTCAAACTTTGCATTTATGGCCGAAGCCCATATCTTGAACGAGGAAAATGCAGAGACAATTGAATTTATATTGGATTCCAGAGCATCGGACCACATAATTAATAAAGAAGAGTGTACGAAGAATTTTAGGACATTAACCACTTCGGTACGAGCGTCGACTGTAGTCGACGGCCACAGGTGACCCCACACAGCCGAGCGTCGACTATAGGCGACAGCCAGGAATTTTATATTATCTCTGCAGTTGCGGAGTGTTCGCTCGCATAATTTTAGTTTCGCTCAGTCCATCGCCCAACATGGTTCTGTGACGTTTTTACATGTGTAAAAGAGTAATGTAAAACAAGCTTTCAGTGTTTCAAAGCTTATTTCGTCACAGATCTGTCGATGAACGAGGCAGCGTGCGGACGGTGAGTGCCGGCTGTGGGCAACGTTTCGTGGCAGATAGGCGCCGTACCGAAGTGGTTAAACCCTCCAATCAAGATCTCTGTAGCGAAAAATGGAACATATATAACTGCAACCAAGAGGGGTACATTAAGTGTCGTCAGTAAACTGGGTGTGAAAGGAGAACTACAAATTGTCTTGTTTTCGCCTGACGTACTGTATAATTTATTATCAGTTTCAAGAATGCAGGCTGCTGGAATTACCACTATTTTTTATAAAGAAGGGGTAAGAATAATCAAAGAAGGTAACCCCCTAATAATGGGTAAGTCCTCAAATAATCTGATTACAGCAGACCTTTTAATTGAAAATAGTAAAATAAAATATGCTAGTAAAGTATACAGCACAACAAGATTGGACTATGAATTATGGCATCAGCACTTGGGGCATATTAGCAAAAACAAATTTCTAGAATTGAAAAATAAGGAAATGATAAATGATTTGGAATTAATTAGTAGAATAACACCAAATGATAATTTGTGTGAAACCTGTATAAAAGGCAATCAGGAACGGTTACCATTTAATCAAAGAAAAGATAAACGACATATAGAAAGACCATTATTCATAGTGCATTCAGATGTTTGTGGCCCTATCACTCCTTCTGCTATAAATAATAAAAATTATTTTGCAACGTTTATCGACCAGTATACTCACTATTGTGTCACGTATCTGATGACGTATAAATCAGAATTGTTTACGGTATTTAAGGATTACCAAGCTAAAAGTGAAGCTCATTTTAATTTAAAGATGGTTAATTTATATTGCGATAATGGAAGAGAGTATTTGTCAAATGAGATGAAGGACTATTGTGTTGAGAAGGTTATTAGCTATCACTTGACTGTTCCACCAACCCCACAGTTAAATGGTGTAGCTAAACGCATGAATAGGACAATAACAGAAAAGGCTTGTTCGATGATAGCGGGAGCAATGTTAGATAAAATTTTCTGGAGTGATGCAGTTCTTACTGCAACGAATTTAATAAATAAAACTCCAAGTAGAGGAGTAAAAGAAAGTAAAACACCATATGAATTGTGGCATAATAGAAAACCGCAAGTAAACTATTGAAAAATATTTGGTTCTACTGTTTACATACGTAATAAAATCTGTAAAACAAAGTTCGACGAAAATTCGTGGAAGGGAATACTGGTAGGATACGAACCAAATGGTTATAGAGTGTGGGACATGGAAACAGAAAAGTATGTAGTTGTAAGGGGTGTAATAGTAGACGAGACGAATTTCTTGAAAAGCAGGCCTGTAGCATGGTCTGAAGAGGCTGTTTCTGAAAGCCCTCAAAATAAAGTTGATGATTCTGACAATTTGTCAAAGTCAACAGAAAAGTTTCCAAAATCTGATAATGAGAAACCAGATAGTGTAAGTTTAAGAAATTCGTATGATAAAACTGATGTTTCTGACGGTGAGTCAAAATCAGTAATATCGGTAGAAAAATCTGATGCATTAGATCCCTATGGCAAAACTGATGACAATGTCACAAAGTCAAAATCAGTAGTACTGCCAAAGAAATCTGATAATGAGAAATCAGATAAATCGAGTTTTGAAGGCTCGAGATATGATGGCGATTATTCTGTGAAAGAAACAGAACAAATTATCCATAACAATGGACCTTCCTCTCAAAACAATCCACAAGATAAACGAGAGTATTTAGAACCTAGAAGGAGCGAGGAGAATCAAAAAGCCTCCCCATATCTCTTACAATGAAAATAATGTACTGGATGAATATTTATTAAGTGCTACGACAATAGTATGCAAAATTCCTGCTTCGTATCAGGAAATTAAAAGTAGAGATAATAGAGATATGTGGGAAGGTGCTATTAATGAAGAAATTGATTCTGTTTTAATCAATAATACTTGGACTCTCGTGCCGAGACCCGAGAATAAGAATATTGTTGATTGCAAATGGGTATTTACAATTAAAAACGATAAGTTTGGAAACCCATTAAAATATAAGGCTCGTTTGGTTGCAATGGGATTCAGTCAAAAATATTTAATTGATTGCAACGAAACATTTGCGCCGGTTGCCCAGGGGTACCAGTTTTAGATTTGTAGTGGCTTTTGCGAATCAGTTTGATTTATTAGTACATCATATGGATGTAAAAACAGCGTTCTTAACACATTCCGTGCCATGTGGGGCGTATACGACCCCCGCTGCACTTTCCGTTCAGGCCATTTGCAATTCTCATTGAAAAACAAATGATTCTTAAAAAATGAATTGTAGCATCGAATATAAACAACTTCACATCACGTATATAGCGTTTACTGGAGTGTGGGGCGTATACGCCCCACGCGGCGAGGGAGTCATTTTTTTGACTCTCTTCTGTCAACTCTGTCAAACAGAAGACATTTATCGTCGTTCAGTCATTTATTCGCACGCCGTTGACGCAACAATTACTGTTTGATTTAAGCTGGTGTTTATTTAGTTCAGTTTATTCGTTTTTGAAGTGAAATCAAACGAAGGATATATAACATACAGTAAGTATATACTTGTGTGCTACAGACAAATATTTATATAATTTTTACCTCTGACAGTGATATGTCACTGTCAGAAGTTATAGCAAGACGCCGTAGGATCGCACGCACAAGTTCTGATGATGTTTCAACAGAAAGTTCAAGCGACATAATACCTTTTCATCGTCTTTCTGTGCGTTGCAATATAATTTTATCAAGCAGTGAAGACGAAGAAGATCAATCGAATATGATCAACAATTGTACAAATGCTTCTTCCACGGACTGGTCTAATCCTACTGGAAACCAACCACAGCTTACGCCGTTCGTAGGTGCACATGGTTTCAAACTATCAAATTGGAATTATGAAAATGTAGGAGACATTTATTCCTTGCTACTGGATGATAGAATCCTTGAAATTATCGTGACAGAAACCAATCGATATGCGGAAAAGATGATGCTTGAGAAAACGTCATCGCGGTTGGAGAAATGGAAACCAACAGATATAACCGAAGTGAAACGATTTTTTGGGCTCATAATCTGGATGGGCATCGTAAAACTTCCCGAAATTCATTTATATTGGTCCAAAGATGCGGCATATGCTCAAAGTCTTCCCGTTTCGGTGCTATTAAGGAATCGTTTCGAGCTTTTGTTGCGAATGTTGCATTTCTGTGACAATGAAAATGAAAATCATGACGATCGTTTGTACAAAATTAGAGTTATAATTGGCATCCTCAATGAAAATTTTCAAAAGTACTATGATCCAGGCGAAATTGTTTGTGTCGATGAATCTTTGATTCCCTTTCGAGCTCGTATCGTATTCAAGCAATACATAAAGCAAAAACGACACAAATACGGTATTAAAATATTTAAATTATGTTCGGCACCAGGATATACAGTCAATTTTCAAATTTATTGCGGGAAAAAATCAGACACAGAGAAAACAACGCCTACAAATGTAGTTTTGTCATTGTGTAAAGACATATTTGGTAAAGGTCATACAGTGTGTACCGATAATTGGTACACAAGTGTCGACTTGGCTAGGCAATTAATTGCCAGAAATACTCATCTCATTGGAACAATGCGGTCGAATCGCCGCGGCATTCCGAAAGATTTGGTTGCAAAAAAATTAAAGAGGAACGAATATATTGCAAAAGAAAGTTTGGATGGATTGACGGTACTCAAATGGAAAGACAAACGTGGTGTCCTTTTGTTATCTACAAAGCACTCTGACGATACGGTCGTTGTACGGAAAAGGGGGTATGACTGTGTCAAACCAAAAATTGTGATAGATTACAATGAAGGAAAATCATACGTAGATGTTTCTGATCAAATGTCGTCATACTGCAATCCTTTACGGAAATCCGTAAAATGGTATAAAAAAATTATGTTTGAACTTTTTTTAAATACTACTGTTGTAAATGTGTGGGTAATATATAATAGTCTCACAAACAGTAAAATATCAAGCGTTGAATTTCGAAAACAATTAGCTATGCAAATGATGTCTCGCGAAGATAATAATTCTTTGGGCGTAGTACCAAAAAGAGTTCGTCATGAAATTAAAAAAAAGAACGGCAAATTTGATTTGGTTAGAAAACGCTGCAAAATTTGCTATGAAAATAATGTTAAGAAGTTTGGCTCGAAATTGGCAAAAAATTGTACCAAAAAAATTGTAACATTTTGTGATGGTTGTCCAGACAAGTCTCAGTTATGTCTCCCATGTTTCAACAAAGTCCACCGCAATATGCCTTTATAATTGTAAATAAATTTGTAAGTAATAATATTAAACATGTTTGAAGTAAAATGTATTATTTTTTATGCATTTGGACTTTATTACAATGATCAAGTAGGAGCTTGTAACTCGTCTGTTGAAGTAAACGTTAGACCTTATGATTTTTAAAACAATTCATTAAAAATTAAATTTATTGCTTTGTTGTCGCATATTAAAATTTAAACCTTTTTCCTGCTAATTATAGCCTTGCAGTATAGAAAAAATGTAAAGCATACATCTTAAACGACTTTTTTTAAATCTTTAAAGTGTGGGTCGTATACGCCCCACGCGGCCTGAATGGAAAATCTTCGAAAATTGCCGTGGCACGGAACGTGTTAAATGGCACTTTGAAAGAAGAAATTTATATGAAAGTACCTGAGGGAATTGAAAATAAGGGCGATCAAGTTTGTAAATTAAACAAAGCCTTGTACGGATTAAAACAAGCAGCAAGATGCTGGTTTGAGGAATTCGAAAAGGCTCCAAAAGAAAAAGGATTTGAATATTCCCCGGTCGATCGCTGTATTTATATTTTAAATAGAGGGAATATTACCAAAAATATTTATGTAGTGTTGTATGTAGATGATTTAGTAATTGCTACAGCCGAAATTGAAACAATGAATAGTTTCAAGAACTATTTAATGAATAGATTCCGAATGGTCGATTTAAAAGGTATTAAATTGTTCTTAGGTATTAAAGTTAATAAATATAATAATAAAATAACTTTAGATCAAAGTGCGTATATAAGAATAATCTTGAATAAATTCAATATGGAAGATTGCCAGGCCGTAAGTACTCCTCTCGAAAACAAACTGGATTTTGAAGCTTTGAATTCAGATGAAGAATACGATGCACCCTGTCGAAGTGTTATTGGCTGCTTAATGTATGTGATGGTGTGTACACGACCCGATTTGTGTACAGCTATTAGTATATTGAGCAGGTATATGAATAAAAATAATAAAGAACTTTGGAACTGCCTGAAAAGAGTGTTAAGGTATTTGAAGGGTTCTAGAGATATAAGATTAACGTACGTAAAGGGAAATTATAGTGATATTTTGACGGGTTATGTCGACTCTGACTGGGGAAGAAATGATAATTCGGACAGGAGAAGCACAACTGGCTTCTTATTCAAGTTATTTGAACGATGCACCATATGTTGGAATTCGAAAAGACAGTCATCTGTGGCGGCTTCGTCAACAGAAGCTGAATATATGGGTCTTTTTGTGGCCGCGTTAGGGATGCACTATGGTTAAGAATCTTAACCAGGGGTGGTCTTCAAACTTTTACGTACGCGGGCCACATTCACTGACGCTGTCGGACGCGTGTCGTACTGACGGCGTCACGCGATCGAGCGGGCCAAAACCTAGCACCGCATACATATACATACTATGTTTCTTTGGAACATGACGCGTACCCAATATGAACCAAGAATAAAACACATTTTATAGAATGTCTATATAGTTTCATTCGTATTACAGAAAGGAACTTTTTATCCAGTAACCATTTTTTATCATAAGTAACGATTCTTTCAAGGTATTTATATTGTAGGTTGCAATTGTTGCATTATAGCTCAGTTTAAATTAATAAGTGAAGAAAAGCCGCAACTGAGTCGAGCACAATATACAGTCCGCGAAATTTCTATAAAGCCACTTAGTTTTGTGTGGATAATTTTCCGTCCCGGAATCGTTACATTATTTTGTAATATTGCTTTGTAATCTATGTCTTGTAAAATATAAATGTTAAAAATTTCTAGAAAGCCCTTTTTTGTCGAATGCAGTGTGTTAAAAATGAAGTAAGCGCGCGGGCCAGATTTGTAGGCATGAATGAAAACATTAGACGTGACTGCGGGCCATATTCACGTCTCGGCGGGCCAAATTAACGTCCCGGCGGGCCACGGTTTGGAGACCCCTGGTTAAGATCATTGGCAGCCAGTATAAATGTAAATATTTTGAACCCAACTGTAATCTATGAAGATAATAATGGTTGTATAAGCATAGCAAGCAATCCAACGAGTCATAAGAGATCTAAACATATAGATATAAAATACCATTTCTCTAAAGAACAAATAGAGAAAAACGTAATTAAGTTAAAATATATTTCTACAGAGGACCAACTGGCGGATATGCAGACGAAACCACTGCAGGTGGCGAAATGCAAGAACTTAAGATTTAAAATAGGCCTGGTGTAATTGTTAATTATACGAAATGGTCTGATTAGGTTTTTTTCTGGGTTTCTCTAATCCTATGCAACATATGTTGGACCCTATGTAGTTTCCAGAGAAAACGAAATAAAGGTGTGTCTTTGCTTTAAAATAATCGATTAATTTTTGCGGAGGCGTGTTGGATTTATTACACGAAAGGTTCTAATTGTAAGATACAAAAATGATCGATTCTTTTCTTCTTGGAACGATGAAAAGAACCGAGCCGCGTTGCTTACATAGTAAGATGTTTATGCCAACGGTCGGGAGACCGATAGCGTCGTTATTCGTACCTTTTCTTTAGCGTTCCGAATAATAAAAGCATATTCTCTAGTTTTTAATTCATTGTACAAAGTTATTTCCATGTCCTAAATCCCAATAATTACAATGTTAGAAACAAGATTTCATCAACTAGATGAAAGTGTACATTGTACACCGCAATATTTAATGCATTATAAAAAAATGTATTCGCATTGCAACATTCAAGTATATAAAGCGAGGAAAACAATTGGTAAAAAAAGACGCATTTTCCTTTAAACGCCGCATCTGTTTTTGCCTGATACGTAAGTACGTTATCCCATACAAAGAAAGTAAGCTTGTTAGATTAACGGAGTAGGGGATTAAGCAAAAATGTTAGTCAAAGGAAGACTTATCTCCTCCTCGTTCTTATTTATCATAGATACACTTACTTCGGTAAAGGGTCTAGCCGGTTAAGGGGGTCAAAAGTGCCCCTAAACCAAACTGGACTTGCGCGATGGGTCATTCGATAGCTACTGAAAAAAAACAATCTGTGCCAAGTTTCAACTTTGTATCTCGACTGGGGGGCGGGGGGGGGGGGGGTAGTAGAGGGTAAAAATAAAAAATCACGTTTTTGTTTAATTTCTTCCAACTGAGTGCATGAAAAATTTTGAAACAAATTAGTTTCACGTCAGTTAGCGATATACATATTATAGAATTTTTTCAGATTTTTATGTTGCAAATCCAAGCTGTAAAAAATAAAAAACGGAAAAAAATGCCGATTTTGTATTGAAGGAGTTGCAGAACTATAATTATATTATTTGAGTAAGTAGGTATTAGTGATAGTATTGCTCTCAATTTTTTAGATTTTTTGGTTAGGTGCGCCGTAGTTAAAAAAAATTAAAAACCGGTTTTTTCTGTGTTTTTTGCGTGTCAGATTAACTATTACTCGTGACTGCGAACTGCGTACTAAGGACTGGCTATACGACGACTGAGAGTTGAGCGAAGCTCCCCAGGCCTTTTAACCCTCCCAATACTGTGCCGGAGTCAAAAATGACCCGAGCGATTCAATCCAATGTCGAAGTTGTGTGTGTCATCGTCTTATCTACCACTACATGTTGTGTCGAATAAACATACAATGTACGTGTGCCTGCTTCTTCTGGGCTCGGAAGGTTTCCAGTCAATCTATCATAGAGATTTTAAGGAGAAAGACGTGTGTAAATTCATAAGTTTATTCGACCAAAAATTTCATTTTTTGTTATTTTTATTGCTGACATTCGACGCAAACGAAGAAAATCTTACGTTGTGCTCGTAATCCTGATGCGAATGAATAAAAAAATTTTATTTTTTATAATTTACGGTTTTTTACTAAACATAATCCCAATTACAACAGCATAAGAAATAAAAAAGAAGAAAAAAATTCGGGGGACCGTCACTGTGAGTACAACATGGATGAGAAACTTGGCTCGCACGAGTGTCACTATGTTAGTACAATATCGGTGAGGGCCCCGCATAGTATTGGAATGTCGGTGTGGGTCAGAATTGACTCCGGCACAGTCCGTAGTGCGAGGGTTAATACATTAAACGCCACGGCGTTAGACTTTCCGTTCGGAACCGGCCGCAGACTTTAGGTTCGTATTACAAGTCCGCGCGTGCGGTCCTTGCGGCGCACTAATTGTGAGTCGGTGAGTCGGTGAGTCGGTGAGACGGTCGAGTCCAAGCCTGAACGGAACGGCAAGCAAAACGGTGTTACGGTATCAGCCAAACAACTTGTTTGTGCCTGCAAGATGATGACGAGTCAATCCTCGTCATCACTTACTTACCCTGATGCACACTACTCGTACTTTGAACCGAGTACGCGTCACCAGTGACGCGTCAACAAAGCAAGAGAGATGAGCTGACCACGGGCTACCACCCCTTCAAAATCTATAGGTATAAGGGTGCGCAAAAACCCCGAGACGTCAGACTTCTGAGCTTAGTGTTACTACCAAGTACTCTGTACGCAGTTTTGTGATATACATATACATACTATACTACGACGACGCCAGACGATTCCTATAAGTCTGTTTCTTTTAATAAACGTTCCAAGTGTTGATTTGCAAGAAGGGAATTGGATTATTTTCCCTTTCACCAAATCGTAACAACGGGCTGGGCACTTATATAACGTGTTAACCAGTCAGCTCAGCCCTTTTCAAAGTGTGCACTTAACCCATTTGCATCATGCGTCTACTTCAGCTGCCGTACCCAAATCTCAGCGGCGTTGAACTGACGACTGTCCCGTTTCACCGCGCGTGGTCGGGGTCTTATGTGCAGTAATCGACATCCAAATTTTTCGGGGAGTTCATTAAAACTTTTCTGTGTAGAACGATTGATACACAATGTTATATCGCAAACATCGCATTTTACATTTTTCAGTATTTTTCAGTATTTTTCAGTATTATACAATAATTAATGATAGTAGACAGTCGCGGGCTCGCGGAATATTCCGTTCTTGGTAATAGTAGACAGTCGAGGATCGCGGAATATTCCGCTCTTGGATGCAAATGGGTTAAAAGTGACGCAAAAAATGAAGCGATGACGAGTATAGTCGTCAAGCACAGGGTAAGTGTTGCTGTTAAAATATTGAATTAAAAATACAGTTTTATTTTGTAAAACTAATAATTTTATTACTAATATACATTCGTTTACTTGGCATAAACATATATATTTTGCATAAAAAAAGGAAAAAACAAGAACAATAGTTATAAAATGTTGAATTTCAATTTTTTGTTGGAGAGTGATATTAACGAAAGCAAGGTACAATACATAGCAATACATATGTACAGTACTTCGCAAGTCGAACACCAATATCTAGATTCTTTTCGAATCTTATTTTTGAAACAATATAAGCATCTTCGTGTGGGATTACTTTTTGATGATGTGCTTGGTATAAAGAATGGTAATAAAGAAAATGTTTCCCGATTAGACGTGTAGGGTCAATTTTAGTTGGCCGAGCTCGTGTTGATGTTACAGTCTGAATTGGATACGATGCAATAGTGTCTTCAATGCATTTCATCAAAAAGTTTACTCGTGTTAATTTTCCATGGTTCTTTTTATATAATACTTTGTTCACACTGTACAAAGTTTTTTCATAATAAATATTTATATATTTTGTTTGTTCGTTTTATTTCTTCTTGGCCCTCAAATATTTCAAACATTTTGAAATTTACGAATACAATTTAGTTTTCACTAAAATTACAATTTAAATGGCCAATGGTCCTTTTCACGCATGACGAGTATACTCATCATAACACAGAATATTGCCGTTTCTCCATGACGAGTATACTCGTCAAACTCAGCTAACTGGTTAAGGGTTCGTATTTTTGTTTTTGATAAAAGGGATATTGCGCGTCATCCCATGGTGCGTCAGATATTTACCTGACTATGTACTTTGGTTAGCCTACAGGATAAGGGTTGCGTCAGATTGTCGATACCATCATGACAACGTCACACAGACGGTACTAAAAATTTCCTCGGTAAAGGAAAGCTTGGTCATTTTGACGATTAGACTTGACTGTCCTATGTTTGCAAATGAACTTCTTTTAATTAATTGTTTACAATTTACGGTTACGACGGCTAGTATGAAAAATATTTTGAAAACAAAACTTTCTTGTTTTAATTGAAAGGTTAGCCTAATTTGCAATTTTAATTCTAATAACTTGAAATTAACGAAGAAAGAAAGCTGTACAAATTTTACTTTACTCTTTTCAAAAGTAAAGTATCTCTGTGCGCGTCTGATATTTGAACATTTGCAAATGCAAAATAAGTAGTTTTTAATAACTGCGTAACTAGATTAGTATCACGATTCTTCTAACATTAATAGCACTAATCGTAAGTAATGATGATTGTTTATATACATAATTATTCAGAGCCGGATTAACCGGCGGCGAGCAGACAATGCACCCTTCGAATAGGGGCGCCAAAATGATCATTTTCAAAAATTGTAAGGGTGCGGAGTAGAAAGCTGCATCAGGGCGCCGGGACCCCTAGAGCGCAATAATCTTATTACAGAAACAGAATTTCATTAGTTCTGATTTCTTATTCCAAGATTTATTATTATAGATATAATAAATGGAAGAACAATTAATGAAACTTAATAATAATAGCAGGCAGAAGAATTTTATTATCATACAATATTATCAATTTACTTAATAATTGACAAATCTCGTATAACAATACATTATTATATAATAATATAATAATACAATACTAGCGTTAGACAGTAGTACAGGGTTGTTTAGTACAGGGTGAGCAAGATAAAACCGAATCCATAATGAAACCGCGAACCAAATCTCACACAACTAGCGCGACTAGCGGATGTATGTGTAACTACTGATAGTTGAGATTGGTGAGCAACATAAAACCGAACCCATGTTTAAATGTTGCGTTTATTATTTATTATTTATTAAATTTGTTATTGTTATACTGAATGCTGCGCGGGGGTGTTTCTCTGTACGGCAGAGTTCGACGCGAATTACACGTAAACGATGTAGCACTGCAAAGTGTGACGGACAATGCTGTTCTCTATGCGAGTATACTGGAATGAAGTTTTTGATGATTAAATTATAATTTTTCTTCAAGATATGATAATATACTTTAAATATTTATACTTATAATATTTATTCAAACGAAAAGCAACAATTCATACCTGACACTGGCGTATCAAAAACAAAGACTGTATATTCTGTCTGTATATTGTTAACACTGTTATAAAACGTTCGTTGTGAAGGCAAAAAAGTGTGAAACAAAACATATGAAAACGATCATTTAATTCAAAGGGTAAGCGAGTGAGCCACTACAGTGGCGCGTCGTGCCTAAGAGGTTAAGTAGCCCCAAAGAAAAAAATCGCAAGTAGACAACTCTGGGCAACGTGGAGACCACCGTCCACTGGTGACAACTCGTTCATTTGTGAAAGCTGCATGAACGAGATTCGGTGAAACGTTTGATGTGTGACACATTGCTCCGTCTTGTTGGAAGAAGCTGTAACCTTTTTCATTATCAGTTAATTGCGCATAGAATTCTTCGAAAATTGTGAGGTAGACTTGTGTATTGACAGTCCGGTCAAACAATATTGGTCCCACTATACGATTACCGGAAACGGCACACCAAACACCAATTTTCTCATCGACGCTCGAATATCTCGTGAGGATTCCTCGCCATCCAATACCTGGCGTTCTGCGAATTAACATGGCCGAATAAATGAAACCATGCCTCGTCTCACATGAAATACGACATCGGGTCTATCTGTCCACAACAATGTTTTCGAGAAGTCAGTTGCAATAATCAATTCCTTTCGGTTTGTCTGTCTCCTTCAGTTGCTGCACAGTTGTAACGCTGTATGGTTTCAATTTTAATTCATAAAGAACTTTACGACAAGATGTGTATTTGACACCAGATTGTTGGGGTAACTTTCGTAATGATTTTTTTTGGGCTGGCAGTAATTCTCTTTTCAATGTCGGCAATGGCCTGTGGAGACCTAACGGAAGGTTGCCTATTTCATTTTGCATTTGAAACCGAACCTGTAGTACGCCATTTTTTAACTAAATGGCGTATAGTACTCTTCGCTGGGATACTGGCATTCGGAAATTTTTCTATCAACTCCTTGCGTGTTTCTTCAAACGATTGAGAACGAATATAGGCCTCAACTATAGCTATCCTCTCCTGGATTGAATAAGGCATTTTACACAAACACAAGCACAACTACACTCACATTGCACTGCACTGCACTGCACTGCACTGACACGTAACCATCTAACGAACGGCAGCAACAATCAGTAGTTACATATACATCCGCTAGTCGCGCTAGTTGTCTGAAACTCGGTTCGCGGTTTCATTATGGGTTCGGTTTTATGTTGCTCACCCTGTATATCATATATATCTCCCTTGCGTATATGCTGCGTTCGCACAAATTGTTTTTCTTCTATATACATGTATGTAAAGTACCCGCCCCTTCACTAATCCTAAGGCGTAGTCATAAGTAAATATTTTTAAGCATTAGAGTTAGTCGGCCACTTTCTCCAAACTCTAAAAGTCTCATCCCTTTGTCATCCCAAGTCATAGTCCACAGGTCATATCCTCAACCTTAGACCCTTAGACCCTTAGACCCATTCCCTCCCCTCACTTTCTATCTCACTCTTTCCTTCAACTCTCCACCCTTCCTAAAATCTATACAACCCACTGCATAACCGGACATTAGGACATTAGATATTCAGTTACGAAATCGAAAACACATTGTTATACTAACGAGTATTGTAAGTCAGTGACAGTATCACTTTTACCAAGTCTGTATCCGATATCGAGAGTGTAACGTGGGAATAATAAAGCAGTGACCATTACATATATGACAACACCTTTTACAATTATGTTTTTGTAATCTAATGTATTTTAATGGGCTTTCCCGTCGAAATAAATATATAAATAAATTATTTTATAAGATAAATGATCTCTATCTATTCACAACTTTATTCAAAATCTACTTTAGGCTTTCTTATTCTGTGTGACGCATGTGCTAACATTTTATAAATCCTTGAATTCAAGAATTAAAGGTTTATATAATAAACCGTGAAGATCAAGAGATTCTTTAAAATACGACTCGCTGCACTGTTTTCTCAATGTGTTCGCCTTACGATGCGTTTTTATTACGATGCGCACAACTCTAAAATATGTATGTAATGCCGTACAACACTGATAACCAACTGACGAGGAGAGTGGGATTTTCATGAGTCGTAGTACAGTCAGAACTAATTCTATTGCGAACAAGTTTTTGGTGCAACGGCCCACGGTTTTTTCAGAAAAAGGGTTTAAAATTAGTCGCGGTTTACGTGAATTTATGCCTCTTTCCCTATACAATGTGATAGTAGCGGAATTGATAACGCGCCTGGCTCACGCCGCTCGGACCAGAGTTCAAGTCCTCGATCAGGCGATAGACGTTTAAACTTTTTTATATGCAAAAATAAGTTAGAACAGTAAAAAACAATTTTCTAACATCGAAAAATATGTCCTTAAAGAATAACACTGTCCAACACAAAAAAAAAGTTCTAACAACGAATATACAATTCTTATAGATTTCGACGTGCTGAAAACGAATCCGCAAACCATTTGTGGCCAGTAACTACCATTTTCGAAAAAATCAATTTTGAAAAAAAAGGTACTTTTTTGTCCTTTGAACAAGATTTGTGGCGTAAGTATATAAGTTAGACAGTTTTTATTTATTGCAAAAAATTCTGTGGATCATTACGAAGAAAATGATATGAATTACTTTTGCAATATGAATTTGCAAATATGTTTAAACATTAGTTAAAGTTGGCGAGACACGCTCCGCGCGCTCATTTTTCGAGATTCGTTTCAAATTTCCGGAAAAATTAGACCTCCGACGGGGATTCCATTTACTCTACGCGATAGAGCAGACCTTCCTCTTTGAAAAGCACTCCAAAAATATGCAAAGCTGACTTCGGTGTCGTAAATATAAGCCAAAATGTCGAGGAAGTCACGGATTGTCAGCAGGGGTTCTCAGACGCGACATTTATGACGCGCTCCACTACGGCATGTGTCCCCCAAACGCTCGCGTGCGCGCATAAATGTCGCGTCTGAGAATCCCTGCTGACGATCCGTGACTTCCTCGACTTTTTGGCTTTTATTTACGACACCGAAGTCAGCTTTGCATATTTTTGGAGTGCTTTTCAAAGAGGAAGGTCTGCTCTATCGCGTAGAGTAAATGGAATCCCCGTCGGAGGTCTAATTTTTCCGGAAATTTGAAACGAATCTCGAAAAATGAGCGCGCGGAGCGTGTCTCGCCAACTTTAACTAATGTTTAAACATATTTGCAAATTCATATTGCAAAAGTAATTCATATCATTTTCTTCGTAATGATCCACAGAATTTTTTGCAATAAATAAAAACTGTCTAACTTATATACTTACGCCACAAATCTTGTTCAAAGGACAAAAAAGTACCTTTTTTTTCAAAATTGATTTTTTCGAAAATGGTAGTTACTGGCCACAAATGGTTTGCGGATTCGTTTTCAGCACGTCGAAATCTATAAGAATTGTATATTCGTTGTTAGAACTCAGAAAAAAAGTCAAAATTTGTTGGACAGTGTAATTAGTGAAAAGTCAAGGACAAATGCGTGAGAAAGTATTTCTATACATTATGCAGGGTGTTTCACGTAACTCGCTCACCCCCAAAAATTCCTAAAGTATGCGTTATATGAAAAAATATTATATACAAAAGTTGCATGTTTCGGGGGGGGGGGGGGGAAATTATTTAGCATATGCAGATTTTTCATAGGTGGGGGCGTTTCGAAGATTTCAAGGTCAACGAGGTTATTTTAAATGGAATAATTTTAATTGTACCAAAATATTACGCTCCAGGCTCTAATAGCACAGTAATTCCAATTTTTTCTATTTATTTAGTTTCCTTAATTGCTATATCGCTTTGCTGCATGCAAAAACTTTGATTACTGCACAAACACTTATTTAATAGAGAATAATACGACAGTTCGCCCTATAAGTCAATCTGACACGCAAAAAACGCCGAAAAAACAGGTTTTTAATTTTTTTTTAACTGCGGCGCACCTAATCAAAAAATCTAAAAAAATTTGAGAATAATACTATTACTAATACCTACTTACTTAAAAAGTATAATTATAGTTCTGCAACTCCTTCAATACAAAATCGGCATTTTTTGCGTTTTTTATTTTTCACAGCTTGGATTTGCAACATAAAAATCTGAAAAAATTCTATAATATGTATACCGCTAACTGACGTGAAACTAATTTGTTCCAAATTCTTCATGCACTCAGTTGGAAGAAATTAAACAAAAACGAGATTTTTTATTTTTACCCCCTCTACTACCCCCCCAGTCGAGATACAAAGTTGAAACTTGGCACAGATTGTTTTTTTTAAATAAGCTATCGAATGACCCATAGCAAGTCCAATTTGGTTTATGGCACTTTTGACCCCCTTAACCGACTAGACACTTTGTTGGGAAATGGTTGACCCAAAGTTGAATGTCTTAATAAAGTTTGACATAATAATTTATTTAACTGATAATAATTGACAAACTTAACGTTAAATTTACTGATAACAACGTTTACATGTTAGTGTATAATACTGAATGTTACAATGCTCGTTTCGGTTCTAATTGATTCTGCTCGAGAGTCGTGTAGAGTTCGGTCTTTATAGAAAAAGTTGAAGCTACGGCCGAAACTCATTGCTTCTGATTGGTGGATAGTTGGTTTTTCCAAAACGGTGGTGGCATGCTATGCCATGCGAAGTGCCGTTTTAGGCTTCCAAGAAATCAGGGGGTTCTGGCGACACAGGTATCAACCTTCGCGATGCCAATATCTGGTCGCCATGTGCATCGTTGACCGGTTAGCACCCAGGTTTAGACTTTGTTTAATGAAAACAAAGGATTTCCCTGATTGACTGTTTTGTGACGGAACGGGATAGTTCCGTGAGCTACTGGATGTGATTAGCAATGAAATGTCTGCAATGTGATAAGTCTTTCACACACGTGCCACACTAATAGATATACTGAAAATTCCGACTACTCGATGGTTTATATAAGTGCACCGTAACACTACACCACCACTTTCATCGACAGTTGCACATTTTCAGTATTAAATTACGCAGCATGTGGATGTATAATAGAAGAACCTTGAAATACAAATCACCGTTACATGAAGTGTCTAAATTGTGAATATTATGAAGTGTGGACATGCGTTGATAAGGAAAGCGAATATCGTTTCATTTCATCGTTTATTTTTCTCGTACTCTAAAAAAAGAAATCTTGAAAATGGGAATAATTTCTCTGCGGCTATATAAATTGTGACCGCCATCTTTGGTTGTTTATTAAGTTTTTAACTTTTTAAATAAGAATTCATTTGTTTATATTATGTCAGGCGAACTTTTTCTATATATTATTCGCACATGTGTATAATATTTATATTTTATAAATATTGATTGTTTGGTATTGTAATTATTATATCTAATTTTTATCTTCAGCGCTTTCAATACTTTATTGAATTTTGCTTTAGGGTATTTCCATGCCAAATAGACCACTACACTGGAAAATTTGGATCTTGATTTTTGGTGTATTCGTTTATTACCATCCCGATATAAGAAATCTGACTTCTTTTTTTTCGGCCCCTAGTTTTTGGGAATTTTCATTTTGAATATTGCGAAGCCGCTCGCCGCACCAACTTTAAATGCAATTTACAGAGCTGAGAGTGATCTTAACTTAAAGATTTCTTATATCGGGATGGTAATAAACGAATACATTACTAACATTACCATGTTAGTGGTCGATTTGTCATGGAATTGCCTTACTTGATAATAAATACAATGTGAATATGATCTAATGTATCCTCACTCTGATTAATCTTAAGGTTCCGTTATGAGCAAATATTTTTATATCTTTATTTTCTCTCTCTCTCTCTCTCTCTCTCTCTCTCTCTCATTCTCACTCTCACTCACTCTTTAGATTCTCCCACAATAACCTTCTGCGAAACCCGAAGAAACCCTTTAGAAAAAAGATTACTAATTCAGAAAAGCCAAAGAGTACAGGTCGAGCGGTACGATTAAGTACAGTAACTCAGCGATCCATTACAATGATATCAAATACTTCATATCAAGTAGTTATGTAGTGGTTCGGTTCAAAAACTCCTGTGTAACAAAACACCTTAATAACTACTTTTCAATAGCAAAAACTACATTGCGGCCGTGTTATATTATCTAAGTAAACAATTCTATTTTAAGTACACGTGGTAAACAATATCATTTACTACACAAATATGTAGATATTGTAAGACGAAGATCCCTCGAAGGGGGAAATGGTGGCAATGGGAGGCATAGCCCCGACGGGACGACAGGCCCCAAGAGGTCCCGGAGTGGGAATGAGCTCTTCACATGAGCCAGAATGTTCGATGTGAACCTGTTTGAGTGAGTGCGAGAACAGCGAGTCGTGAAGGAGCAGTGAGTGAGAAAATAGCGAGCGAGAAACAGCGAGAATTGTGCGAGAAACAGCGAGAAACAGCGAGAAACAGCGAGAGAATTGTGCGAGAAACAGCGAGAAACAGCGAGAGAATTGTGCGAGAAACAGCGAGTTGCGAGCTCCGTGTGCGTGAGCGTGTGAAAGGCGTGTGTGAAGAGCGAGAACGTTGTACTCAATTAGTGAACAAAAAATAAATGTGATCCGGTAGACGCGAGAGTTTATTTAAAATAACCTTTGCCACACAGATTACAAAATTTTTTGCAAATTCATATATTGTCGACCAATTACTACAACGTTGTAAAAAGTCGAGCATTGCAACATTTTCTGCAGAATATCTTAAAAGCTCGAATATTCAGATTTGTGTAATAGAAAAATATTATTGATCGTGTTATTTACTACAATTGTTATATGATGTACTATATAATAACATTATTCTCAATAATTATAAAATTCATTAATTAACATATTTAAATAGAATTATCCATGGACCTCGTGTTCCTATGATATTATCGATAAACGAGTGCCCTATTTATTGCCTTATAAAATCCGAAGTTTTCGCCAATCTATTTATCAATGTTGAATGCATTAAAGTCGCAGCAATAAAAACCATAATTTAAAGTGAGTCAATGCTATCCAATAACTCTCTTTATAAGAATTAATTTATGTGCCTTATTTCTTTACGAGGTATTATATAAACTATTTATTATAAACCGAGTTTTCTGGGACTCAAATGTTTTCTGTGCGACATAATGTGCATAACAGAATATACAACCAACCAAAGACCTTCACTAATAAGAGTGTCGAATAGAACGTGACTAACTGCAGAAGCAGATGCATCTTAAATCAGGACAAGTACAATCCGGGCTACCCTTCTTAACGCTTGAGAGCTCAGAAACAATGCAAGGCAGCGCGGATCGATTTTTCGAAATCGAGCAAATCGCAACGATTACCAGCCTCTGTTGTAAGCCAGAATTTCAAGATAGTAAATTGCAACAAAAAAATCAAAATGTTGTTAGGGAGTTACGTGAGTGAGGTGTGGGTAGTTTTAAGTGGCATTGCTCGTGAATTGTTGTAGCATGCCAGTTACAGTAGTAACAATTGACGGGGCTATTTCAGTGAACGCTTTTATAATTGCAGATAATATAGCCACTGTACTTACTGACGAAGGACTCATTGTGTCTTCTTATCATATTAATTCATTTTTGAATATTTAGAAAGACGTATCTACGTCTTCAATCTAAAATCCGGTAGACCATATGTAAAAGCAAAAAAGCATCCGGAACCCAAATTTATAATACAAATTTTTCAATGGGAAAATTTTCATCTGATAGCCGATCTTAAATCCTAAAACGTTGCCACTTAATGTATGCAACGAAAATTGTTCCCCTATAAGATATTGACCGTTTCCAGACTTTTCAAACACCCTGTATGTGGATCGTAATAGCGAGTTTTCTTTCATAAATGGTTAACAGTGTAATCATTTATGATACGGAAAATATCACTACCCGAACGGGTGCTGTACAAGGTTGGTCTATTGAATTTTATTCTTATACAATGATTGGAATGTCCACTTTTTCTTTGGATTTGCATTAATTAGTTATCTAGTTAATGAAAACTTGTTTCTAACAATGTAATAAAATCATTTAGAACAATTTCCGATACCCATAGCTCAGAGCTTTGTGGACTTATTATTTTATATAGTTTTATTCGTGAACTGAGCCTTTTCCATTCCCATAAGCATATAATGCGAGTGTACTCTAAGATAAAACTCTGTATTTGAGCTGTTATGATAATTTTTCATTCTTAACAGTTGAATGCAGCCCCACTAACGTCGGCCCGACCTCTAATCGTAAGCGTCGACGCCATTGGTGCGGCGAAGATAGCGAGTTCGCGTTGCACGCTGAGAACCCTACATTGGCGTAGGGCACAAAACGCTCTTGAGACACCCCCCCCCCCCCTTCTGTTATCCGATTGCGGTAAAATTTTGTCGAACTTATTTCGGCATTCAAACAATTTGGGAGGGCCTGATGTGACAAGTTTGAAAAATAATCTACGTGAATATTATATTGTATATATGACTGCAAATTTTAGGTTTCGATTATGTAGTTTTATGATATGTAAATTTACAACTGTAAATTTGAATTTACGAAAAATGAACTAGTATTTATACTAAATTATTTACGTTTAATTCTTAAATTAATTTGTATTTACTTTTAAAGAATATCGATAAAGCATCAAGTCGATATATGGACAATTATACTATCAAGTACATCTAAGTACTAGCTTCGAGATTTGGCGTAATTATAAATTTAACATGCGTAATAATGGTTTGTTAGAAACAATTAACTTCTGAACAAACAAAGGCCAGGTAACTGGCCATCCCGACAATTATATATTAAACTACCAGTCTTCCTATTACATACTTCATTTTCTTTTTCAATGTGATATCACTAGTCGCCAAGTTATACTAGTTCGTTTTTATCCTTTTAACTCCAATCCAACTAATTTACATACGCTCCTATATTTAAATGATTCTTTTAGTGGGGACCATTGTTAAGTGTACAATAACTGATTAGTGCTCGTTATTTTCATGTACCTTTTATTCATTATAATGGGAATATCATTATCATTGTCGACCGATAACTTGTTTGATAATCATTAAATATGACTTGTGTTGGTGATTAGTGCACATTAATTAATCCAAACTGTTTCAATCCGCTGCTAAAATAAAACAGCCGGCTGTTTCCAAATAACAGGCTTTCGCCCGCTTTCTGTGAAACGATCCTTTTCGGGTTTCTCTCGGAAAAATAAGCCGAATAAGAGAACAAGCATTTCTCAGGAAGATCCGTTGCTTCCTGTGCACGCATTGTTCGCACATTGAGCAGCTTGACGTGTCGAGTGGGGACACTAAGAAACGACACCGGACGTTTACTAAATTTCCTGTAAACTAACACTAATCACAGTGTGAGACGCTTTCTCTCACGTTTCAAGAGAGTTGTGTTAATATGTACATACTTTTGTAACTAGGTTTTCATTCCACTTACGAGAAAACCCAAATAATATGATTTATAAATCGAAAATACTCTATACTTAGGAACAAAACAATTAATTGATGTATACGAACTGTTAAGTACAACATTACAACATTACTAGGATAAAATACAATCATATAGAATGATACATTAATGAAAAGAGTTTTCAAAAATTTTAATATATACGAAAATAACTTCAAAGTTACATGGAGTTATAGAATGTTTACAGAACCTAATGAAACTGTCTTTCATTCCAATTGTTTCTTGAAGAATTTCTGAAGAATAGGTTAATATTTTGAGACAAAAAGACTAACTCGTCATAATACTAGTGTATTAAAGATGTTTTTATTTCCGGTTTAAAACATCGTTGAATTCAAAGCAACAATGTAAGAAGCGCAGAATTTAATCAGAACCTTGCAAAATCATTCGTCATAAAATGATGCTTGAATTGCTTGAATATTTAATATTCATTTAATAAATAATTAGTTTTGGTAGCGTAACTTGTAACAAGATAAACTAATAACATTTACGGAATTTTGGTAATAGTTATCCATTAATTATTAAATTACACAGATTTACCATTAACCCTTTCGCTGCGGAGTGCTCAGAAAAGAATTCCGCCCTCCGCAGCAGGCGCGATAGTAGAAGGTTGTCCGCGCGATAACATCGTTCCTAAAACGGTGTGCGGAGCCAATTTTGAATAACAATAATAATAGCCAAACAATAATAATAATAAGAAGAACAATATTAGTAATTTTTAATAATCTTTAATAATCGAAGACAAACGAATTAATGGCCATTATTTTGCAGTTATTAATAGCAAAAAATGCAAAACAAATGCACGGCGCCTATAGGGGCTGTTCGCTCAGGAGAAACGTCTATAGTTGAGCGCCTAAAGGCGCTGTTCGCTCAGGGGAAGCGTCTATAGTTGAGCGCCTAAAGGCGCTGTTCGCAGCGAAGGGGTTAATTAGTTCAATAAAGAAGGTTACATAAAATTCGATGACGCCGTAAACGTTACATCAAACGTTGATCATTACTAAGTAATGATATTATTGTAATATGAAATGAACGGAAGAAAATTCGATTCTAATAAGGATTGATCAATCATAGTTCAGTCAACAGCGATCACCTCTACAAGAAAAAATCAAGGAGAGGAATGTATATATGTACATTAGTTCCGATAAAATTATGCCCACCGATGTATGTATGTATGTACGTCTAGATATAAAGCCACCTAGGACAAAAAAGTTTGGGAGAGCATTTCTTCCAGAACACCGAAATATGAATCTGCATTAAAAATGCATTGCTTCGAACAGACTTCGCATGCTTAGTATTATTTCTACAATACGATTTCTTCTTAAAAAGTAAAATATAGTGACGAAGCTTGGGCAAATTATCAATACATTAGGTCACAGTAACGAAGCCACGAAACTCTGCAACCCGCATTGCTTTAACTGCACGTGTCCCTCGCGTGTAAATAATATAATAATCTCCGTCCCATGCGAACTGCGCGATAATAAGAGCCCCAAAATAACGAGAATGCAATTAGCTATAGAAAAGTAACACTTCCATCGATGTAATTTGACAGAAACAATCGGCCATTGGAATTAGCTAATTTCAGATACGCCAGTGTTGCACAATAATGCGATTTTGCTGCAAAACTTACACAACATCGTTGCCGAACATTCTGACAAGCACGTATCAGGAAAAGAAAGTCGATCTCGCGAATTCGGAGTTGATTTCCCCATACAAAGAGGGAGATGCAATATGGGTTAACGAAACAAAATTAAAAGGGTACTCATAGTTAAAAAACGAAATATGTTTTTGACTCACCGAAATATTTGTCCGGTTCGAGACCCGAATCCTTATCCAGTCCGCATATTACAAAATAATCTGCGAACCTCTGTGGATGTTGTTCTGGACCACGAAGTGTTCCCAGGCTTCCGTTCATGATTTTAATTGGAGAATCACAGTCGACCCGCCTCTCCAGGATACGCACAACACTTTCACGACAGTGATTTCCACATCACAGACTTCCACGGAACTGTCATTTTACGCGAAAGCGAAACAACAGCTGATGTGTTGTCGCGTACAAAACACAAACCTATGCAGAGTGCGGACCTTCCGCCGCAAATAATTGATCTTTACTTCGTCTCACGAAGTTGGCTGCGAGTCGGGTAACTCATCGCGCATATTCTCTGCGCATAAATAGAAAGATACGCACTACAAGAATGGTGTTACATGTACCACTGATGAGGTGTAGGGTAGACTGCGCATTAAATGTATTTTTCCACAGGAGAGATCTTACCGTTCAATATGAATTTTATGAATAAAATTAAGAAAGTAAAAGGTGGCTAATAAATTATGTTAGTTTTTCGTTGAATGTGTAAAAATACGATTTGAAGTCGGTCAACTTACTATAATAACGTTACCAACGCACTGGACAGATTGGTGTTTGACGAACCCTACAAATCGGTGACACGGAAACCATTTAATATACAGTCTACGTTATACCTCGTCAATGCATATCATTGCCACAGTGTCGAATAAATTCTTATTCGCACAGCGCACTCTCGCGCCCAACCTCCATTTTCTAGATTTTTTATAATAACTCAATATAACACGTTATTGGTCGTCAAAAATCAATGGTATGATTTTTGACGCGCGGACACGTACAATTCAGTGTCAGAATGTATGGTGTAAAAAAACATGTTAGGCCTTCACACTACAGTATCTGTACGTATATTTCACGCACTGTGCGAGCCCAGAGAGAGAATGGCGCAACAGCTTAATTTTCAAAGAAACAGTTGAATGTTCAATTTGCTTATTGAATGTTTAATTTGTAATATTTCATAAATTACAAATTTGTCGTTGCGCATGATACTTGTGTGTCAGTAAAAATCGTACAGAAGAAATGCATACAGTGGGTCAAAAAAGTTTCCGTACACCTTCGTTCAATTCATTTATTGTAACGTGATTTATAATTTAACGCAAATTTATAATTGTTCTGACGAGTATTTTATAAAATAATATTGACAATACTGATATAATAACGATAAAGAATCTGAGATCATTCGTATATAAGTTATATGCAGGCAGTTGTATAAGTTTAAACGACAAAAATTTCCATACACATAAATATATTTAACTTAAACTATTAACTAAAAGGAAATTTTACTTTGTTTTATTTAGTTAAAAATCGGTACATCCTCCTTTTGCCTCCAGTACCTCCTTCATTTGCTGTTGCAATAAAGTAACTAATTTTGCTGTTATTGAAGATCCCATTAAGCTCCAGTCTTTTAATAATCCGCGTTTATTATTACAATTGCCCTTTATTTGTTACACTATATTTTTGAAAGCATCTGCCTAATTTATTCCATAGATGCTCCGTAGAGTTCATATCAGGCGACTATGTTCAGTTGCTTCAGTGCATTATATAATAACCATTCCGACTTTTCTTGCACTGTGCTTTGAGTCATATGTCTTGACCACCCAATATTGAATTTCTGTACACAATTATGCAGATTATCTTTCAAAATACTTAAATAAACATGTTGATACATAGTGTCCTAGATAAATTGTAATTTTTCCACTCCAGCTGCACTCATACATCCCCAGACAAGAACACTACCACCACCATTCTTTACAGTTAGGTCCAAATTCTTAGTTTCTGTTTGTGAATTGACCTTTCTCCATAGTACAACTCTATCATCCGAACTAAATGCATTAATATTGGCTTATCTACATGTGTTCTTGTGAACTTTATATGTTCTCTTCCATTTGTTTTATTGATTAAGGGTTTTCGTCTTATGGCCATTATATACTGCTTTTCTTGTAATATATGGCCTTATGGCCATTATATTCTGCTTTTCTTATAACAGTACAGAGAGTTCCAGGCACAACTTTCACACCGGATTTCAATTGTACCTGCCAATTTCAAAGCACTTATCCTTGGTTTCTCCTACATTGTTCTTAAAATGACCTGTTCATGATGTACTTCACACTAGGGTGATTACTATGCCTTCTAGCTTAGAAAGATTTAGTTTCATTTAACCTGTTTATATTGAACCATAGAGGGTGATTTCTTTATTATACTTGCTATTTTTCAAAGGTGTTGGCTTTCTTTCTTCAATCTTATTACCAATTCACAGATAGGAATCGGAATGTCCATTATGAAAATGTTGTTATATATCTAAGTTTATCATAGGATGTTAATAATGCTTGCCTTTGGCCTACTAGTAGGCACTGACACAATATTACTTCCATAACATTAATTGACATTTGTTGTGATACATTTGTTTTCTTAAGTTCGTGCTGTGGACGGAAACTTAAGGGATCTCAATTCTGTTCTCCTTACTTTAAACTTAAAATTTACGAACTTCCTATTAACAAAATTGTAACTACCATTTGTACAATTTATAACTAGATATAGATAAATGTAAGTAATACAAATAAACATTGTTGTTGACTATTCTCACAAAATTATACAACTTCCAAGTTTGAAAATCGTACTGTAAGGAGACTTATTTGACCCACTACGTTTTTACATATAAAAATACGATAATATGCAATAAATTATTTCTATTAATGTTTTATTGGGTAACCACGTGCACTTTCAATGTATTGTATCAATCTTACTAAATTTTCGCAACACTCAAATATTATTTGTGATAATTTTTCTTGCAAAGCTTTCTTAGACTTTCCTCGATTGTAAAATTGTGTAATGGTTTTTTTACCATTTCATTCAAAAAAGGAGATTGAGCAACAACCAACTCTTCGCTATTGTTTGAGTTCCGAATTGCGCTGAATGAGTCCCGACTTAATAGTATTTACTTGACTTTAACCCTTCCGCTATTGATTAAACGAAACGATGATCTGCAATAAAATACGTAAAAATATGGCATACGCAGTCCCACGTCGCTATCTTGAAGCGTATTATATTTCGATATCAACCTGTCTACTACATCTAGTCGAGACTGCAAATGCGTTTTTAATCCACCATTCATTTTATGTAAAATGAAAGAGTTCCAGTTCGATATCTATATAATTTCGGATGTGTCCGTATAACGTACGGGCTAACAGCGAAAGCGTTAATAACACTTTCCAACCAATTTTAACTTTTTTTCTGTGTTCTAACAACGAATAGGCGATTCTTATAGATTTCGACGTGCTGAAAATGAATCCGCAAACCATTTCTTTCCAGTAGCTACCGTTTTCGACAATATCAATTTTGAAAAAAAAGGTACTTTTTGTCCTTTGAACAAGATTTGTGACGTAAGTATATAAGTTAAACAGTTTTTATTTGTTGCAAAAAATTCTGTGGATCATTACGAAGAAAATGATATGAATTACTTTTGCAATATGAATTTGCAAATATGTGCCGTGATTTCCTCGACTTTTTGGCTTTTATTTACGACACCAAAGTCTGCTTTGCATATTTTGGCAGTGCTTTTTAAAGAGGAATGTCTGCTCTATCGCGTAGAGAAATTGGAATCCCCGTCAGAGATCTATTTTTTTCAAAAATTTGAAACGAATCTCTAAAAATGAGCGGGCGGAGCGTGTCTCGCCAACTTGAACTAATGTTTAAACATATTTGCAAATTCATATTGCAAAAGTAATTCATATCATTTTCTTCGTAATGATCCACAGAATTTTTTGCAACAAATAAAAACTGTTTAACTTATATACTTACGTCACAAATCTTGTTCAAAGGACAAAAAGTACCTTTTTTTTCAAAATTGATATTGTCGAAAACGGTAGCTACTGGAAAGAAATGGTTTGCGGATTCGTTTTCAGCACGTCGAAATCTATAAGAATCGCCTATTCGTTGTTACAACATTTTTTTTGTGTTGGACAGTGTAATACAAGGCTGATTACTAAATAGATGGAGGCGTGAGTTGTACGCTGGGCGATTGCATGAATAGAAGGAAATCCTCGGATGCTGGAAGAGAGAAAGTGCAGAATGCGAAGGAGTCTCCACGGAAATAATCTATGGGGGGGGGGGGGGGGGGGGTAGGACTAACAATAAGAATGAGACTCGGATACGGGACATGATGTCTGGTTAACACATTGCGGATCAGACATTTTATTGCTAACCGTACCCAGTGGCCAGCTTTTTTTTGCGTCAAATATGTGCATATTATTTATAATTTGTTGGTAGTTAACAATCATTGTCATGTGAAATATTCATTTTCAACAAATACTTTAAAGTTATATGATTTCTCAATATACATATTAATTATATATTTTTACGCACTAAAACTTTTTCAAAGTATGATATTTAGTAAAACATCCAAATACGTCAAGTGATGAAGTGACTTTGAAAGTCATAATCATCCTCACAAATATCCATATTTTTGTCATCACTTGGTATATCCGATAAACTGTTCGCGAATATTTCCGTAATATCGTTCATTGCTTTGTCATTATCCATATTTAAACGGTTTAAAGAATTAGTTTGCTCTACAAAATTACCGAAAACTTCTAACTGTTACCACTTGTCACCGTATTATAACCACACTTGGTTGACAACTAGCAAATGCGAAATATCTCGTCATCGGCTTCTAACGGCACCATATGAATTGCGAGATATGTATCTCGTTATCCGTCCTCAATGCGTTAATATCGTGCATGGCTCGTTAGCTGCTGACTGCTTAGAGAACATATTAGGTGCCCAACTAAGTTCGTGCGCTTTTCGTTGTCCAAAAACGAGACGAAATTTGGTACCGAATGAGTAACTTTTAATCTGGTAAATAATTTCCTCCATATTCTATGACCCTTTCCCAACGTGACACAAGTTTCAAAATCCCATTTTTATAAAAATCTACGCTTTTATTATTAAAAAACTCAGACACTGTCCTCTTTACTTCCTCTCCGTTTATGAAGTTCCTATTGGTTATATAATTTTGTAATGCTAAAACAAGGTGGTAATCTGTTGGGGAAAGGTCCGGGGAATATGAAGGATGAATTAAAGTTTCCCATCCGAGGTTGCAAATTGTTTCTCGGGTCTTATTTGCAACGTGTGGTCTGGCGTTGTCCTGCAGCAAGCGTACACCTCTCCGATTTACAAGTCCCGGTTGTTTTTTCTTCAATTCCTCCTGTACTTTTTGAAGCTGAGCAGAGTACAGGTCCGCGGTGATCATTTGGCCTTTTTGTAAACATTCGAAATGAACAATTCCGGCTGTTGTCCACCATACACATAACAAAATCTTCTGTTGGTGAAGGGCCGGTTTTGCAGTGGATGGAGCAGGTTCCCCAGGTGTTAACCAGTAGGAATCGCTTCTTATTTGTGTATGTGACCCATTTCATCCCATTTTTCATCACAAGTAAGAATAAGATTCAAAAACGGATCATTTTGGAACCGTGAGAGTAGGGAAACGCAAGCCGCTACCCTTTGGCACCTCTGGCTCTCGGTAAGTTCGTGCGGTACCCACCTTCTTACACGATACACTTTACCTACAGTGTGTAGATGTTTCCTAATCGTTTCTTCAGACATACCATGCTTGACTGCAAGCATTTTGCACGACATTTTGGGATCTGTCTCAATATCCACTTGCAAAACTTGATTATTCATAAGAATCGGCCGTCCGTCTCGTTGCTCATCTTCGAGGCTTCCATTATCACTTTTAAACTTTTGAAACCACTTTTGCGCAGTGCGATTACTTAATACACTGTCCCCAAAGGCCACACAAATTTTTCTGGCCGCTTGCGTAGCCTTGGCTCCAAGTTTGAACTCATAAAGCAAATATGAGCGAATATGAGCGTTAGACACGGTCAATTTGGAAGTAATATTATAGACGAAAATGAAGTGTAAACTACGATTTTTTTCTACATACTGACTCATTTTGACTTCCTCTAACACCTCCCAAAGGTAAATCAGGTAAAGCAATAAAAACATTGGCTCTAGGAGCAATAAAGTGGTCCGCGCGGGAAAAACCGCACGAACTTAGTTGGGCACCTAATAGAATTGTTTTTTGGATCGTTATTGGCGTAAAATTTAAGGTTGTTCAAAACACCCATTTTCTCGGCACGGATTTTGAGATTATTTTTCAATATAATTAAATACGACCATTTATCCATTATGTCGTCGAAAAATACCAAATTTTCAACTCCGGATAGTAACATACAACTCCAGATCATTTGGAACCCACTGTTCCGCGGCGTACCCGCCGAATCATCTTTTACACACCATTCTATATTCTGTCCGTATTCCACGAAACAGCGAAGTTAATCCGACCTTTGTTAAGACAACACGCCCTTAGTTACGCGGCACTTAACATCGGCAAAGGATAACTTTGTTGTTCCGATATAATAGAAAAGGCGGCTAGCAATCTGCGCAAGATAACATTTGGCGTGCAGATGGCTAGCACATTTATGACACGCAGGCCAAAAAGCTGTTTTTGAGAAAAGTCACAGTACTTTCTAATCCCTTGCTTTATAAACGTTTTAAGACTTCCGCGAACTCAACACCTAACTGCATGTGTCATAAAACGTGTACTTCCAAAGGGTCTCGAGACTGGGCCCAGCGGTCACCGACCAGGTCATATCTCGAACCCTTGGCCCGGAAGTATATAGTTCCGCCACGATGCCAAATCTTACATGGTAAGGGTTTCCCTTTCCATGTAGCACCATGTAGTCCGCACGGATCGCGCTTCGGGCGCACGGAATAGGCGGGTGCAAATATACAAATTCCTGATTGGCCAAGACTGTCAGGAATACATCCGAGAAAGAGTTCTCCTCTGTGCTGGAGAACTCCAGAAAGTCAGTCTTACAACAACCATTCGAAAGGAGAACAACTCCCTACTAAGACTCCGGAATATTCGTCTCGGCGAGAGGTGTGACTTCAGTTTCACCTCACCGATATTTCGTTAAAAGTCTGTACAGAGATTTACGACCTCTGTTTGTCCTGTCGGCCCTGACCACAGGACTCATCGTGTATGCGCGGCAAAACACCCACCGCTAAATTTAACTGCTGCTCGGAGATTTTTAATATCCATAGTTGTATTTGATTCCCCATCCGATCCGAAAATATTCAATTTCGATTGGCCTGTAAAAATTACATTTTTCCAAAAAGTAAAATCTTCCTGTACATATTTTCTCAGAAATTCGCGTCTCTTCCTCGAATTCTGCTAATTTATAGAATAAATGGCTTCTTTCGAACCACTCTACCATGATAGTTGTGTTTCCTTAATATTCTTTTAATATTCCCGATCGCAATAACTTGAACTAACTCAATTCCCAGTGTAACCGAGTTCCCAGTGTAAGAGTTCCCTCTGATTAGAGTTTTGCTGTACAGTGCGGACTAGGGTGGCCTTAGTTATACTTGATGAAATTTTGTTTTTCGAATTTTTCTGATGGCGTCCGCTCAATGGTTCCATTTCATGAAAAAATGATTATGTCCAAGTTTCATCGCAATTGGATAACGGGAAAGGATGCCACCAGGGGTTTTATTATTATTCATCTTCTGCTCTTTAAAGCGCCCGGCCGCCAGCCGGGCTACGCCTATGCAAGAGGTTAGACCGGTACTATCTCGCAACCATCCTTGTCGCACTAATGACCGACGCATAGGCGCAAAGGAACATCGACTCTTGGCTTTTCCCGCTACACTGTGTATTATTGGCGACTCAATAACTACAATTTATGTGCATTGTGCTTTCAGTTAAATACTTATATGACTGTGATAATACTATTACCATTCGTTCAAAGTAAATAGGACGGCTCTAATAACTGTTCCGTACATTGCTATTGAAACAAATGATAGATTAAATAGAAGATCTTTCAACAGTTTTTGTATTGGGTTATAAGACTTCTCAACCTTATTGAATGGTCCTGTCATGTAATTACAGTTTGCTTCTTAATTCTGATACCATCATAAAACAATTTGATGTTATTCCTCGAGACTAAGGAAAATTCATTTTTGGAACCAAACTCTAAGGTCTATCAATACCTGCGAAAATCCTTTTCGCTCTATAAGGCATTTTGTTAAAATATAATCATAAAACAGCATAGACCTTTTTATTACCCCTATATGAATTAGATAATCTTAAGGTATTTTTACAAAGTAATTTAGCAAATAATCAACCGCGTGAAGATCATAAGGAATTGTTAGAATTATCGCTTCTATTTCTTGGAGATGTACCGAATCGCGAAATATCTTTTCGAAGACCGGGTGCCATGCAACACGCGCGATGGATGACAAGCACTTTGGACGATTGTTTAAAGATATTTTTATTTCGCGAAGAATTTAATTTAAGTACCGAGGAATATAACGGTATTTGCGACATTTGCATTTTCATTGTTAGGGTAAAAGTGTGGTTCCGCGCGCCTTTTGCAGCTGAAGCAGCAAAAACGGATTTAGATTTTTTTTTAAATATGGTATTATATAATGATGTCGATGATACCATATCGCAGGTCGCAATAAGAAAATTTACAAACCATTTATGGTATTTAAGTCCAGAGTCGATTGCAATGGCATTTTTTGATAACAATATTTCTCCAAATATAAAAAGAAAAATGGTTAAAGCTTTAGAGTCTCCGGAAGAGGATAGTAACATTGATCACAGTCCAAAACAATTTAACACAAAATTAGAAGATATTTCAGTTTTAGTTGCAAAAGGCATTGAGTATTTTGTTAGTAAAGAAACCAAATTGTTTTTTAAAAGATTCCATATAAATACTACATTTTTGCAAAACGTTCCTGTGACGTGGTACCAAGACGATAATTACAGACAACCCCTTGATATAATTCCGAAATTAAAAGTTGTAAATGACCCCGCAGAGAGAACAGTAAAATTAATTTCAGAGTACAATAAATGTATTGTAAATTTATTATATAACTTGACCTACATATGAGCTTAATAATTTTGCAACAAAATTATAAATAAAGAAACCTTTTCTTAAGTGAAATAGCTGTTAGTTAAAATCCCGACGTACATGCGTAGCGCGCGGCCGCGAACTACACGGCCGCGCGGTCGCGCGTTTTTGAGCAATAATAAAACCCCTGGTGGCACCCTTTCCCGTTATCCAATTGCGCTGAAACTTGGACATAATCATTTTTTCATCAAATGGAACCATTGGGCGGACGCCATCAGAAAAATTCCGATGTCGAAAAATAAGGGCCACCCTAGTGTGGACGCGTGTGTTAGCGGCAGTGATATCTGCCCTTTGTTGGCGACCGAAATCGGCGAATGCCCCTGTCACCTTGTCGCTCGAGCAGCGAATTGCGAGAGCCATGTGGTCCCTTGCTTGTATCGGCGGCAGGGGAGCGCGGGGTTGAGACTGGCGGTACGGAGAAAAGTGCATTCCCAGAATCATGTGATACGCACCATCTCCATACCTATGTTGCGTATGCAGGACCTTCCCTGGGTCACTCAAATTCATAGCACGAGCCCCATCTTTTCTTTAGGACCCAGCGCTACAGGAAAAAGCACTTCTCGGCGAGTAAAATGACATATCCCGCGCAGGTCCCAAAACCACTTTTCCCAGCAGCCATCTTCCTTTGACCACCCTTCTCCCATGATTTTCCAACCAAAAAGGTGGTATTAGGTGGTCCAATAAGTTCGTTCCGTTTTCAGCCGTTACAGTAAAACGCCGTTTTTTTCAAATAGAATTTATTTTATTCACATACATAGTCACCATTCTTTTCAATTACTTCTTGCCACTTCTCAGGTAGTTTCATAATTCCTTTCGCATAAAAGTCTTTCGTTTTTTTATTAAAAAACTCTGCCACGTGCTTTTGGAGGACCTCAAAGTTTTCATTTTTTTCCGGTAACCGAATTTTGAATGCACCGAAATAAATAATAATCTGATGGGGCTATGTCAGGAGAGTACGGAGGGTGTGGCCGGACCTCCCAGCCAAAGTCATTCAATTTTTCAATAACATTTCTTGCCACGTGTGGTCGAGCGTTGTCGTGCTGTAATATCACGCCCCTTCTGTTGGCTAATGCTGGCCTTTTTTCTGAATTTCTTCCTTTAATCGGTCCTATTGGTTGTAATATTTGTCGGCATTGATGTTACCGTTGTGTGGCAAAAATTTATAATAAACAATTCCTTCCTAATCCCACCAAACCGATAACAATACCTTTTTTGGGTGCAGTCAAGGTTTTGCCGTTGATTCGGGCATTTCGTTGCCTTCACACCAACTACGTTTTCTTCTAGAATTCTCATATTGTATCCACTTTTCATCCCCAGTAACAATTCTTTTTAAAATTGATTCATTTCGATGCCGATTCAACAGAGCCATGCACACTGCCAGGCGGTCTGCGCGGTTACGCTCCGTCAGTTCGTGCGGCACCCACATATTCAACTTTGAAATTAATCCCATCTTCCGTAAACAATTATGCACGGTGGATTTTTTCATTTGAAGTTCCGATGCAATTTCACGCACTTGAATCCAACGATTTTGCACCACTAATGCACGTACAGCACTGTTGTCAGCAGTATGTGGTCGTCCAGCGCGATGGTCACCTTCTAATGAAAAATTTCCTCCACGAAAACGATCAAACCATTTTCTGCACGTACGATCTGTTACAGAACCTTCCCCGTAAACAACACAAATATTTCTCGAAGTTTCCGAAGCGTTATACCCTTTACGAAACTCGTATAACATGATGTGTCGAAAATGAATTTTGTTGTCCGTCATGATTTTAGTTCAGATATTACAGAAAAACTTAAAAAAATACGTCTAATTCGCACGAAAGCAAAACTAGAAGTGTACTGGAATATGTACATTTTTTCCTGAGTATGTATTGTGGTTTATTACTCAGGTAAGAAGGTAATAAAGTCGCCGCGCCGAAAACGGAACGAACTTATTGGACCACCTAATATAAAAGGGCCACCTTTCTCTTAGTCCAGGAGTCTGAATTCATCCTTTAAGGGAAGTGCTGCTAGTCGATTCAGTGAGATTGGGCATTAGATCCCTTTCGATCATTATACCGCGAGTTCGAGTTTGTCAATATCAAATCTCTGCTCGCTCTAGAATAGTAGGCAACTCAGCACTCAAATCACTAGCAACAGCTTTGTAAGGGACTATCCTGCCAACGAACTTGTAGAAGGGTTTCATTTAATATATATATACACCTATTCCCCGATTTATACGCCACTTTTTTTTCACGATTTCGCTTTTACACGGTTTTCAAAATAATAGATTTTCAACAAAATGAGTCTAATGCTGAACGAGCTCTCCGGTTTCTGTGAGATATTAATGAATGTTTAGCTCAATATGAGGAGGTCTGTAAGGTTCAAACCAAAACCCAAGTACAACTGTTAATTACGAATTTAATTACCAAGTCTCCCAAGCATCAAGTACTATCGAGTGATGAAAGTGACATCATACCAATCAGAAATAAAAGATTGGTACTCCACGAAAGTGATGACAGTAATTAAACTTGTGGTTACATTTTTTAAGGATCTGATATTTCTTGTTTATATATGTAAAATGAAATAAATACTTATACCTTTCTATATTTGTCGTTTTACGAATGGACTGTTATTTGTATGTTTTTCAAGATATCTTACTTTTATTTTACGCGGAAATAAATGACTGACAATAAGTCAGTGACAGTATCACTTTTACCAAGTCTGTATCCGATATAGAGAGTGTAACGTTGGGAAGAATAAAGCAGTGACCATTACACAAAATATTGAAAAATATATATACAAAGTTTTATATTTTTCATTAATATATGCTCTCCGTTTTCTGATGATAGCACTTACAACTAAATTTGACAGGTTTTCGAAATTAAAATTAATAGTTGACCGCCCTCCCCCAATCTCCAGATTTCAACACCATCGGGTAGTTGAGAGGTGAACTGTAAGAAATCTGTAAGTACATTTCTGACGATCCTAGGCAGAAATACAGAGAGAAACACAAAGAATCTGTGCAAGACTGCCGAACATAAACTTACGCGCTATCATCGGAAAACGGGGTATATGTATTTTTGAATATTTTTCAACACTTGGAAATTTTACTTAGTTTAAGGTCTCAGGAGATAATCGTTTAGTTTGTTATTTCGGATGTTTAATAGGGTTAATTTGAACGTAAAACTGAAATTATATAGTAGTAAGTAGCATAGTAAGTAATAGTAGGTACACCATTACTTACAGATGGTAGTGTATGTCGATTCTGTACCCACATTGAATGCAGTATTCATAACATTTAGCTCGCAACTAAATATTTAAAAAAAGCATGCAGTATAAGACTCTAATAATAATATGAAAGATTTCCGATAATAAGTCTTCAGGTTTCCAATAATTTGATCAACTCTGTATAATCAAACCGTATGTACGTATGTAAGATTATGAAAGAACCTGTTATAATAAATATTATGATAAACGTAAACAAATTCAATTTATGTTTGCTTAACTGCAAAGACTCTGCGCCATCTGCACAAGGTTTGTGGACGTAACATGCAAAGGTTAGATTTTCAGGTCGCAACAACTTCGGCTCTATAACATACCATAATATCGTATAGGAATTTTACAAATTTTTATATATATGTATAATGGAGGAAGTTGACAATATAATAATTCATACATTACGGCAAATAGGCTGGTAAGTTTTGCTGATATCCTTCCAACTACCTTCACCTGGTGGAAGATTTAACAGCCGCCTGCTCTTGTTTTTATATGAAAGAAAAGTGGGCGGTTTTGTTCATTTGCAAATCTTTATTTCTACGTATATATGTATAATCGACTATTATAGAAAAAGCTGGCATATTATAACACTGATTATTGCGTATTTATACTTTATAAATCTACGGAAATAATAACATTAACAGGATCAATATATAGCAATGATAAGTGTCTTATAATTTACGAATATGACTTAGCGACTTACACTTTTGTCTTAAAGGATTCTCAAGCTTTCCAATGTAGATCTTATAAAATTTATTATTTCATTAATTTTCACATTTATGGCTGGCTTTTAGACACAAAGCAAGCCTGATGTTAATATTTAATTCAAAATTGTTTAATAAATCAATATCTGACGATGAATTGTTTAATTTTTAAGGATTCATATTATTAACAAAGATTTGCGCTTCACGTTTAATACAATAAAAGTAAAGGATTTTATTTGTGGTATACTGTAATAAAAAAATCTATTTCAAGTAGAATAACTATCTTGGTTTCAAAACAGAATACTAGAATTAAGAAGTCCTAATATTTATTCAGTTAGCTCATAATTTTTAAAGTGTTTGAATAATTTAATAAACTATGTTCACGATATATTTATGCAGTTGTTAATGTATATTCTTGTGCAAATGTTTATGTAATTAAATGTCACGTTTAACAAATATATTCGTAATAGTTTAATCCATAAATTGAATGATTTTCATCAAATTCATTTTGATCAAAATAATATAACAATTATAAACCTATTTTCTCAATCCGTTTAGTCTACTTTTGAATTTAAATCACAAATTAGTTATTATTATCATAATGGTATTAATTGGAGGACTATTATATCACTATCATTTGATTGAAATGACTTTTCTAAATTTATGTTTAGATTAGGAAAATATGAAATAAATGTAATACTGTAAATGTATAGTGACGTTAAAATATATTGTTTTTATATTTAACACTGAACAGGTTATTGTAATGATTTCAGTGACATAGAAGAAAGCACAACGAAGCTTAGTGGGTTAAACACTGAATTAGTTGTAGAAGCAACTGTGAGATGTATAGACATAATAAAACCAGGTCTGGAATTATCTACAGTTTTGCCTGCAAACGTGGCAGCCCGTTTTCGTTTGGGTGCCACACTTGCACAAGCATGTTCAGTAAGAATTTAGAAGAATATAACCACATTTGTTAGTATAACCATCATTCTTCATTATTGTTCACGCTTAGTACATGCACCTAGGAATTAGGATACAAAGGTGACATTGGCTGCCAAACGTTTCTGTATAGTTCAGAGGCTGATCTACGTAGAGTTTTTATGTTTCTTATTGAGAAACTGCCAAAAGAAAGTGACAAGACCTTGAACGAACCCACTAGTGAAATTGCATTATTGGAAAAATCGATCGCATCCGTTATATCCCACAGCCTTTCAACACCATGGTTACCTCATTACTGTCACAAAAGAAGATTCAGAGATAGAGGTAGAGCAAGTACTCCTTATGCATCCGTGAATATAGAAATTGGCACATCGGAGAATGGAGATGGTAAAAAATACAGAATTTTAAGAATTGCCCATAAAGAATGGAAGTAACAATAATATTGTTATCAGAAACTGATGGTCCTTTCCTCTCATTATAGAGTATCAAGATTACTATGTACATCACCAACAATTATTGTCTGATCAAATACCAAATGGACTTTCCCTTTTGCCTTCAATTATATCTTATAATGCATGGTCTATCCACCCATGTTCTATGAACCTTCTGGATAGAATAAATTGGTTAAACAACCAGCAGGGGGATAAAACCACTAATACTAATTCACTTAGTGATATTAATCTTGTAAACAGGATTGCAGTAAAACATTCTATTCAAACTTCCAGCGTAAGCTTCTGCAAAGATGTACGCCAGAGTACAAAGTTATGGTTGCTGGTTTATTACAGTAATTTTGTTTAATAGGAGCCTCAGGTAAAAACAGACTCAGTTGTGCAATCAAATCTTTCTGAAGAGAGAACATTGAGTAAAGAAGAAGAGCATGAACTGGAAGTAGGGAAACTAAAAGCAGTATGCGAAAATCTTAGAATGAATGCGGAACAATTACAAGTGGAAATTAAGAAGTTAACTACTAGTGCAATGCAAGTGACAATAAGTTGTCATAACGAAGAAAAGGAACTGAGAATTAGTGAAGAACAAAAAAATATTAAAGCAAGAACATATGACCTTCTTCAGGATGGTGAAGAAAACATAATAAAATTAGAATCTCTAATAGAAGCTACCACAGTCAAACTAATGAGTTTAGCAAACCAGTGGGAAAAGCACAGGGTGCCACTCATCCAAAAATACAGACAGGAAAGAGAAAGATATTCAACGAAAGCTGTAAGTCTTATAATGTAGTAACTAATATAGAAGTTTGTACAGAATTGTATTATTAGATATTGTTCCTTTATATGTAGAGCGCAAGCCAGAAGAAATTAGACGAAATTAAATTATCAAAAGAAAAAGAGCGTGAGCTCCAAGAAGAATGTCGAAATAAGGATCAGCAATACTCACAATTAATGGCAGAAGTTCAGAAACTTCCGAAGGAAGTGAACCGATCTGCATATACTCAACGAATTTTAGAAATAATTAATAACGTCAGAAAGCAAAGAGACGAAATTAATAAAGTTCTAGCTGATACGCGGGAAATTCAAAAAGAAATTAACACACTTTCGGGAAGGTTGGAGCGGTCATTTACCGTGGTTGACGAACTGATATTTAGAGATGCACGAACAAATGAAGCGTCAAGAAAAGCATACAAATTGTTAGCAACACTGCACTCGGATTGTAATGAACTTGTAACTTTAGTTGAAGAAACAGGGGCAACCATAAGAGAAATAAGGGATTTGGAAGAGCAAGTAAGTGATATATGTCGTTGTAACTTTGAAATGATTGTCTTGCAAAGCAGCGTTTTTCATATGCGAGAATTATGGAATTTCGAGTAAAATATTATTATAATAATAATAATAATAGCTTTTCAATTCAATGAACATATTTGAGGAAACACTAACATTGCTTTACAGATTGATTCTGAATCTGCGAAAAATGTTGGGGCGAATTTAGAAAGAATAACTGCTGATTTAAAGCAAATGAAGCAGGAAAGTGCAACATTAACTACACAACTTCAAAATAAGGCTTCGTGATTCTTATATAGTCCATGGTACTTCCATAGAAAGTACGAAGATATTGACCAAGTCAGCACTTAGCGAAGGTAAATTTCGAAATATCACAATCGAAATATTGAGTTGAGTCATAAGTAATTGCCGCTGTAAGGAAGACACTTCGGAATTATTGAATAATGTTAGTTTCCACTTTAAGATAAATATTCCCCATTTTAAGGTTAACATGAAGTCTATACAAATAATGTTCGAAATTCAATTTTTTAATGTTTACAATGGGAAACTGAGATCTGCGATTGCTTCGCGACGCTTTAGTATTTGAAACATAGGAATAATACAATTTAAATGGTCTTTGGTAGAAGGTTTTAGGATAAAGATCTTTTACGATGCCTCATAAGTCATCAATTGTAGCATAACTTTAGTGAAAACCATTCTCCAGCTCTACAAGTTCATTGACAAATTTTTGAACAAAAATACTACTAATTTTTAACCAAAGGGAAATGATAAGGTGCTCACTATTTAATGAGCATATACATATTTATGTATATTAGAAATAGTTACAAATAAAAACAGTGCGAATATCTTCCGTGAATTTCGGATCGGTAGTTCAATTCCTTATACAGGGTGTCCCACGCAACTGGAACAGGCTGTATCTCCCAAACAGTTTGAAGTAAGAGAAAATGTTATAGTTCAAAATTAAATGATATTGGACGGTGCATAATATGCAAATACTTTTATGCACTTTTGTGCATCCATTTTTAAATGGATACCTATATTTTTTACCACACTAGTTGATGTAGTTTGTTGTGCTCTACATAAAAGTACTAACACACTTATGCCCTAAACTTATTCATTAGGAAATTATCATTGCAGTCTAAGCACTTCTTTGAATATGATTAGGGCATAAGTGTGTTAGTACTTTTATGTAGAGTACAAAAAACTACATCAACCAGTGTGGTAAAAAATATAGGTTTCTGTTTAAAAAAAAAGGTGCTGTTGCATTTTTCTGATCCGCCGATGCACTAAAGTGCATAAAAGTATTTGCATATTACACACTGTACAATACCATCTAACTTTGATCTACAACATTCTCCATTATTTCCAACTGTTTAGGAGGTACAGCCTGTTCCAGTTGCGTGGGACACCCTGTATATATGAAAGTATAATCTATCCCAAAAATGGTTACTTACTAACATACAAATAACTTGTTCTTTAATCCGCCCGTCAATGCCTACAGTTTGAGTGATGTTTCATTGAAATCATGCGAATCGTTGCCTATTTGGTTAATAGGAATTAGAATACTCATTCTAGATTAGAATGTAACAACAAATTCCTAATAAGTGGTGTAAAAAAATCAAAGAAAAGTTACTTATGGCTAAACCCAGTAATAACTCTGTTTAGCTATATTATATATTTGCATAGAACTAAAAAACAAATGTTCCAAAGCTATACTATATTATATTACGTTATATAGGTCCATAAACTTGCATTCCTTCAATGTATCAGACTGGGTACAACTGACTTGTGAGCATAAAGATGGCCAGTAATCACAACAGCTGTAAATGTGGCAAAATTTTAATTATTATTGCCTCTAACATAGACTTCTGTGAGTTCGCGGAATTTCAGAAATATACTAAGGCTGTATCACAAAAAGTGTGCCTTGGCCATGAGCTGGTCATACTGGACTTGTTTAATCTCGATATAATATAAACAAATTTAACACCAATGCTCAAAGAAGCGTTATTTGTTACAGAGCCTAATAATTTTGTAGCATTAGTATTAATTGTATAACTGAATTTCATATGTCTCACAAATAAGCAGCTTTGAAAATATTTACTACAAATACAAGATAAACACAGATGATCATGTTCGCATGTCCATGTACAAAATACAGTATATAAATAACTACAATTTGTATTTTATTACTTTTCAAGGCTGTCGTTTTTTAAAATATAGTATTCAAAGACAAAATGTGGAAGGATTAAAACCCGATATTTTAAAACAAAGTTTAATCTTTCTGATGTTCAGTAATGATTTACATTGATTATATATCAGGGATTTTCTTGTACATCGATTGGTACATTTTAAATTTGAGGAGGTACATAAGCTTGTTCTTCTGTTATTTTCCTAAGTTTCTTGGCACTATTATACAGTCTATGCATCCTTTCATCAGCTTCTCTCTCTTTACGTTCCTTCTCTTCTATTTTTAATTCTATCTCCTCCTGACAGTCGAAGAAAGTCAAAACTTGTTCTTTTTCTACCAACTGCTTCTTCAATTTTTCTACTTTAGCTAGTCTAGCTTGTTGTTCTAACATTTTGTGTTGATTATTTAATACCGTTATTCTCATGTCATTCCATTTCTGATACTCCTGCAAAATTTAATCTATTAGAAAACTGTATGTGATGTATGAGAAACTATAATTTGAAATAATAACAACCTGACACTGTTGAGTTATATCTTTTTCAGCTTGGGCATCTACAGCGAGCTTAACATTGTTCTTTAAACTGTCAGTTAGACTGTCATTGTTTAATTTAGTCTTTTTTAACGTTTTTAGTTTAGACAACAGGTCTCTAAATTCCTCTGTATTTTGTTCCTCAGGTATGTAACTGTTGTCTTGTTTAATCAACTCAAAAACTTCGCTATAGACTGTCTCGTCTTTAATCTTTTCTAACATTTTTTGTATTAAGTCAGATGCATCTTTGTACTTTTTATATAATATTAAACCTCTCAATTGACATGTTCTGCCTAATAAGTTGTTCATATGATGTCCATGGAAATCTAATGTTTTACCAACAAGATCTCTTGGTTCAACGAGATCAAAGTGATCATCAAAGTAAGGATTTCTAATATAAGCTACTCTGACTTTCACTTCTTCTCCAGTATCTTCTTCTATAGGAGGTTTTTGCCAGTCATCGGGTCTTTCCAAATATTTGTAACAAGAGTAAATAGATATTGCATTTGTTATAGGATTTTCAGTTTCTTCTTGCAACATCGTTAGAGTCGCTACTTTTGCAGCCTGTGCATAGTCTCCCCTTTTGATTAATGTATCCATAAGTAAATTACAACAAAAAGAATCAGGGAAAATACCATAATTCAGCCTGTCATGTAAAATACTTGTAAGTTCTTCTATGCAATTCTTATCTAATAAGAATCTTATAACAGCGTGATGCGTAGAATCTAATATGTTAGTTGCCTCACTAGTTAATCTTAAATTGTGCAGCAGCGACAATGCTTCATAGACCTGGGACTCGTTTTCAGCACAGTTTACGAAAATATCTACATCTACCGCGCTAATTTTTTTACGCGTGTTGAATAGTTGATTCAACTGTATAAACATGTATGAAAGGTTAACATTTTGTAAAATAGGTGATTCAAACCGCCGTTTCCAAGCCTCCTCGCATCGATATGAGTCCGTAAGAAACAAACGTTTTTGAACTGTCAGCTTCTGTGCTCCATTATATATTTTTCTTCCATACTTCAGTGACTTCAACATTTTGCAACCGGTTTGTTATTCACTGATTCATAATAATCGAACGCGGCACACAATATCTGTGAATGCTTCACTTAGGTTAAAGTTTATTGTGAGATCGTATGAAGCTATTACGTTATTTTTAATAGATCACCTATCAATATTATGGTGAATTACTAATAAAACTTCCACAGTATGCAACTTTTACTTACGTACAGCAAACACGTGTTTATTATTTTCAGATATTTCTGCACGAATTATTTAAACCCATCTCAGAGTATCGTGATTATACAGGGTGTCCGGTAAATCGACGATCAACTTGAAACTGGGGGTGGATCAGACCCTGCCCTGATCTATTAGAATTTGAAATGTCATGTCTAGTGAAACTCTCACGGTTTTCGAGATATTGGCGGTTTTGTGTTTTTTATGAAAATCCGTACCTCCGTACAGTTTTTTTGCTGCCGTTGCCACAAATGAAGGACTATTTTCAATCTGTTTTTCTCATAATGTTCTAGAAAAGACGCGCAATGCTCCACAGGGAACAGTTTTTCAGTGGTATAAATAAGACATCCAGAAAAGAATGGTTCTTTTCACGTTTCAACTCTGCCTTTTCACCATCATCTAACTTTGTCCTTTTGTCTTGTAAAAAAAGTATAATACACTAAGCGTGCCAATTGTTTTAAAAACTCTCCTGATTAGGCCAGATTTGAAAATGCTTTGAATCTTTCACTTATCCCTTTCAGGTGCAAAGATATTCGTATTAATACGCGTAAGGAGCTAATTCCGGTATTTTACGCTTTTACCAAATCTTATCCATATCTTACTTTATTGAAAATTTTGTTACATAATATCATTGTTACATGTTAGTTTTGCTACGTGCAGCACTCGCTCGCTACACATAATCGATTTTCGTACGTTTAGATCTTTACCTGCGGGGGTGGCAACGAGGCGCAACGAAAGCATTTTTCACTAATTGTCACTTTTACTCGCCGTGAACGGCCGTAATAGCCCGTCTCTCCCTTTTACCTGCGAGTAAAAAGATCTAAAGATCTAAACGTACGAAAATCGATTATGTGTAGCGAGCGAGTGCTGCACGTAGCAAAACTAACATGTAACAATGATATTATGTAACAAAATTTTCAATAAAGTAAGATATGGATAAGATTTGGTAAAAGCGTAAATTACAGGAATTAGCTCCTTACGCGTATTAATACGAATATCTTTGCACCTGAAAGGGATAAGTGAAAGATTCAAAGCATTTTCAAATCTGGACTAATCAGGAAAGTTTTTAAAACAATTGGCACGCTTAGTGTATTATACTTTTTTTACAAGACAAAAGGACAAAGTTAGATGATGGTGAAAAGGCAGAGTTGAAACGTGAAAAGAACCATTATTTTCTGGATGTCTTATTTATACCACTGAAAAACTGTTCCCTGTGGAGCATTGCGCGTCTTTTCTAGAACATTATGACAAAAACAGATTGAAAATAGTCCTTCATTTGTGGCAACGGCAGCAAAAAAACTGTACGGAGGTACGGATTTTCATAAAAAACACAAAACCGCCAATATCTCGAAAACCGTGAGAGTTTCACTAGACATGACATTTCAAATTCTAATAGATCAGGGCAGGGTCTGATCCACCCCCAGTTTCAAGTTGATCGTCGATTTACCGGACACCCTGTATATGCATGACATCAGAGGATCTTATATATGTACACGTATGTAGAGAAATGGAATCAGAATAAAAAAATTCAAATTCTATGAGAGCTGTTTACAGACCCAATACTTCTTGGATCTTCAAGATTTTCAATTTTTCTTATTATTTCATAGATTAAAATAATAGAAATTTAAGAATAATTGTATTTCGGGACTTATCAGCTATCTAATCGATGATAAACTACTGATCGTAAGTATAAAAGCAAATTGGTTTTCGCGATTTCAATTGGCAGTACTTAATGCCATCCACCAGATCAGATATATATATATATATATATATATATATATATATATATATATATATATATATATATATATATATATATATAGCCCGTTCCACGGAGCCTTTCACCCGATTCCGACGAGTTTACATTCGATCTGCGCAGGTCCCCACTACCATTCCCTGCTCCGAACACGCTATTGGCCGTAGTCCCAATGTGACGTCACCGACGAAGCGACTCAGAGTCAATATATACGGTGTACCGAAAATTCTTGAACATGACTACGTAGGACTGTACTTATATTGTAACAAACTTTTGAAGTAAATATTTCTGAAATAAATTACTACACTCATACATACATTCCATAGTATCAAGATTACTAATTCATTCCGGAAAATCCCGAAAACAATGAAATAACACGGTATAACCGTAGGGTAAAGGTACCAGTAGTTGACCATGTATCAGTAGTTAATTTATAACATGATTTATGACACTCCGATCTAGCAGAATTTCCTCGCAGTTGTTTAGGATTAAATTCCTGACTTTTCCGAACATGTGCAAGGCACATTTTTTATGACAAGTTTGCCTTAGTCTACTAGTTCGTTGTTTGCTCGAAACACTTCCCTTAATAATAGTAACAATGGCTTTAATATCCGCCAAATGCCGTGGGCGGTACTCGGACGGCGGTGATAGAAACCGGTAAAACAATTAAACCGCGTTATAATCAGTATGTGGTAGATGAATACGCGAAGCTACTAAGAAATCTTTCTCTAACAATAAGTTGCAGTTTTTCGACACCGTATATATGAAATTTTCCTCCCGCGGCAAGTTGAAGTCGCAGATAAAGCAGTGGTGGGAAAAAACGTAGTGGGGACTGCGCGAGCTGGGTGAAAAGGTCCGTGGAACGGGCTATACGAATAAAGCAGGATGTGTATTAATTATCCGGCTCATGTAAAATTTGTATACTAAGCGGAAACTACATTTCTGATTTATATTAAAGTTGAACAAGACTCCTTTGACACGGAGTAAATCAATGACCTAAAGAAAGTACGTGCACTGTCAAATGGTGAGGAAGATTTGTGAACGTACCAATGATAGGTTACATTGTCAAGAATGAGCAAAATTAACGAAACATTAATGACACCAGGATAAAGTATCGAATTTCTTTCAGTATTCTTTAATCCATTGCACAGAAAATGCACACGAGGATAGTATCTGGACATGTGCTTGGGCTTGCCCTAAAAAGAAAAGAGATACTCAAGCAGATAATGAAGATTCTAGGTTTGTTTGAAATTTACGCCAAACTTTGAAAAACTAAAAAGGAATTGTTATGAACATTTAAGAGACAAATCTAAATAGCTAAATGACGCGGATTTATTTGATATAAGAGAGATGCGAAATCTAAAACCTCTAAAAAACAGTGTTTAATTAATGAATAGAAAGTAGAAATGTTCACGTTTATTCAAATAGTAAAATACTTATAATTTATGATAGATTTATCACAACCGAGTGTAACATAAGTGTCAAGTAATTTAACTGTTACTTCTTATTATTTTTTAGAGATTCTATGAGATCTAATCAAGAAGATAATGCAGAGTATTTAGTGACAGGATCGGTCGATGATACTGTTAAGGTCTGGGAGGTAAAAAATAAAAATTTACATCTTAAACATAGATTAACTGGTCATTCCCTGGGTGTCGTGTCAGTTGCTGTAAGCTCAGATGGTTCAAGTAAGCATAAATACGATTTCTGACATTACCTAATATATATATCTGCATCATCTTATAAGCCTATTATATATACATTTTTTAGAATGTGCATCGAGTTCATTAGACTCTAGTTTAAGGCTATGGGATTTGGAAACTGGTGAAAAAATATCTAGCATCGAAGTAGGCCCTATAGATATTTGGACAGTGGTATTCTCCCCGGATGATAAATTTATTGTATCTGGTAGCCATGCTGGTAAAATTCATTTATATGGAACGGAGAGTGGTAAACAGGAACAAACTTTGGATACTAGGGGTGGTAAATTTACATTAAGTGTTGCTTATGTAAGTCTGATTCATGATTCATTTATTCTATAGTCATGCACATATTACATTAAGTACTGAATAATCGCATAATTCTGGTTTTATTACTTTCCTGATTTCTTTTTATTTAGAGTCCGGATGGCAAATATATTGCCAGTGGTGCAATAGATGGAATTATTAATATCTTTGATGTAACACATGGAAAAGTTTTACGCACATTGGAAGGTCATGCCATGCCTATCAGATCCTTGTGTTTTTCACCTGATTCTCAGTTATTGCTTACTGCCTCCGATGATGGACATATGAAGTTATATGACGTGTAAGCAATGTAATAGAATAGCTTTATCTCTATACATCCTTGTATCGTCGTAAGTAGACCACTGATGCATAATTCTCTGATTGCTGATTCTCTAAAATCGTATTTTTTCCAGTATGCGATAAATATATAAAAGCTTAATAATTCTGTGCTTTTTTATATCTCAGAGTCAAGAAGTGCTAGATTGCTTTGCAACTTTGAGCAATCATCCTACTACTTTTATTTATTAATCCCTCTTTAGGAACCCGCTAGTTATGTCTTAAACAGTGGTTAAAGATCGCAGAATATTGATTTCTTTTCTAAGCATGCTAGCTTTAATTTGATATTAATTTGCGAGAATGAAAGTATTATTGAATAAAATGTTTGGTTATAATATATAATATGCAACAACTTAAATTTGGTTGTTTCTCAGATATAAGGACGTCAGGAGCTGCAGGCCATTGTAATAAATAAAATGTAGATAGAGTAATCTACATGTAGTGTGCACAAAACATATAATGTCTTAATTACTTTTAACCATGTAGGAAAGATGCCAATTTAGCAGGGACAATGTCTGGTCATGCATCGTGGGTGCTTGGTGTGTCCTTTGCGGCAGATGGACAAGAGTTTGCTTCTAGTAGCTCAGATCATACAGTAAAAATCTGGGAATTAGCCCAACGACAGTGTGTACACACATTTAATGAACATAAAGATCAGGTATATGTAGTGGCTTTTAATCATGTACTGGAATATCCACTGTACTACAAACTGTATAACATTTAAATTTCGTATTATAAAAATTCTTCACTCTTCAGGTATGGGCGGTAAAGTATCATCCAGAGAAAAATAATGTCCTTGCATCGGTGTCTGAAGATGAATCTATAAATCTATATGAATGCCCAAATTATGATAAGTAACATTTTGTACTTACGGACGAATAAACATTTTTTATTTATAATCAATTTTCTATTTTCTCAAAGTAAAGGTGCGCATTACAATATTCTTGATAAATGGATTAAGAATTTAATAAAAAGTCATTAGTAGCTATACATTTTATTGTACTGCAGTAATCGATATACAAATCATTAAGATGTCTGCCCAACCTAAAGTAACAAAAAGAAGATTTATGCTTATGATCTAAGTAAAACGCAAATTATATTACGAAATTATCATAATATAGGTCTGGCATACAGACAGAGTCTGGTATGAAGGAAAAGGAAACACAAAGTTACCCTGATTTAATTCCAAGTTGAAAGGGTTAAATCTAATTAACTCAAACTGGAACAGGGTAAGACATTAATTAAATCATGCACTGTAAAATCAGCTCTGTTCCGCACCAAGCATTGTCCTTCTAATGATAACCCAGAATTAATCTGATATATGTATATATAGAAGGAAAGATGACGCTTTACAGATAAAAATCAAAGTACATAGATTTCAGCTTTTCAGAAATATACCGACATTTTTATAATAACGTACAAAAGAACACAACATTAAAGTAACAACTCAATACGCCACTAAAATTCATAAGTATTTCAGACTCGCGAATACGTTGTTGATCCGTGTGAATTTCAATTTATCGATGAATCTTTTTGAAGAGGTAACGGTCGAATTAGCAGACAACAAATGCAATTTCTTACATGCAATTCGGTTTATATGACACATATAAGATCAAAATAGAAGCTATCTTGCCTGTTAATTTTGTTGTTAGATAGACTAGAAACTTAAGGTAATGTTTAGAAAAGTTTGTCCCTTTATATAATGCCAGCTCAGCGTTACTCTTAGACCGCTACATTGATATAAACGGTATTACCATTTTATCATAATTTTTTGCTGTATCGAATATGTCCAAGCTTGCCCGAATCGTCATTGTGTTTCTATCAGTCTTTAAAAAGTAATTAGACTTCGTAATCCTCTAAGGGAACAGAAATCGCTTAGACGATCGAAACAAAATACAGATCTCGTCACTCGTTAATTTTCCCTACTACAATGATGTACAGTGATATATCACCTCCGTTATACATTGTCGTAACATGACCACTAAACTTTCTACATTCTTCAATCACGTTCAATATATACAAAATTGAATAAATAATCGAGCATAATTAGAACTACGCGCTACCGATTTTTAATTCTCTATTTAATCATGGAATTTTATCAATATTATGTATATACAACACGAATAGTGAATAGGAATGATTTTAGGTTTTCTCCTAACTTAATGTCTCTTTCTCTTTAAACGAGTTAAAAGAGTGGCCTCGCGCTCGATGCAGTAAAGAAGCAATCGAATCAGATTCTTCTGTATTGAGAAGTGTACAAATTAACAGTATGGTACATACATACGTGATATACATCTATATTCTGATTCATAGAACCTTAAGATGTGTAATTAAGATCTTTCAATATCATCTCATAAATCAGGTAAATAGAACTCAATTAACTTACTTATTGAGTATTCGATTAATTCGTAACACGTGGTAAGCACGTATAAAGCAAATGTACAATGACTAGTCTGAAACATAAAGGCAAATACTAAAACAGATCGACACTTCTTATTGTTGCAACTTACACTCCTACACTGTCGTTACTCTTGTAGAAGCTGTAACTATTTCCGTATGACAATCGGTGATCCCAAATTTTCTTTGACTTTCTTCTGACGCAACTTTGTTGGTTTGCGAAGGAAAGTCTTGCTTTGGATTGTAATTGAAAGGCGATACGATTGCGGATGCAGGTGTACGGACACAATTCCCATTAACACACATTTGCGTAGAAGATTCCGTATTCGAAGGATCGACCCTTATAAAAGAACCAAGGCGTGATATTCGTTTTGAAGGATCGCTGTCCGTACCAGTGCAACATTCTCCACTCTGCTGTTTTCGTAATACCACGGTGCTATCGCCACTATCCTTTTTGGAATCGCAAGCTTTTACAGGAATTTTGCAAGGTGCATCGCTTGCATTCATGCCACTCAAGTCACAAGAATTTCTGTACTTTATTCTACTGGTTTGGATCCCCATAACTAATGGACCTTTCGATTTCGACTTATACGACCCGTCTTCTTGAGGAACTCCTTCGAATGTCGAACTGCGGAATAATCTAAATGCAGGTGGTTTATTTCCGGTACCTAGTCCATCCATTTCGCTAGCACATCCATTAGGTTGTATCCAGTGCCTCCTATCTGGCTTTTCGTATCGTTGTTTATTTTTATTTTCTTCTACCTTCTTCCAAAGACTTGCGATTTTACTAGTTGCTTCCTTCGCTAATTTTCGTGTCTGCATTCCAGTCGAGGTATTGGACACGATACTGGAATTGCTGTTAGATCTTTGCCCTAGTGAGCCAATTTTTCGAAACACCTTACTATTTTCTACTTGCGCATTTTGAGTACTAGCCACTGGTTTGTTAGTTGCACTTTGTTTACCAGGAGGCAATCGTTTGGGAGCCACTAACATGGGTAATGGCTTTGTAGGTTGAGCCTTATCTGAACTATTTGTTTTTACAATTTTCGATTGAGGCACTTGATGCGTCTTGACAGAAATTTTGGATTTTCCGACTGCGGGGTGCACTTTAGTAGAAGCGCCTCTGATCGGTTTTGCAATCCTTGTTTTTACTGGTGAATTATTGGTTGACAGTACAGTCGGTGCGTTTTCAACTTCGGGTTCGTCTTTAGTAAACGTACCTTGTCGCTCCAAAGGTTTAACTGCAGGTTCTGTTTTACTGTCATTTTGAAAATTAGAGGAACACGTTGAGGGTGTGCTGTGTCGTTTTACAGATTTGGTAAATGTTAGTGATGACCCCTTTTGCGGAACCGATGCTCTTTTTGACGCGACTGAGAAATTTTGCGTTCGTTTCTCACTTTCTGTAAAAGCAGAGCTGATTTTTGGACTCGTGTTTGCCTTTGAAGAATCTTTCAGCGTGTTGCTTGAACTATTGTTTGTCTGTCTTAGAGTAGTAGCCCGTGTTGCTCTGACAATAGGCGAGGTGTTACTACGGCCTATGGGGATTCCACTAACAGGATGTACGCGTTTTAATGGGGACGACTGTGGTGTCGATTTTCGCGTAATTGGGTTAGAATAAAGTGCTTTTCTCCTTCCTCGAATGGCTTTTGGACTTTCTGATTCAGACTTGTCTGTTACATTCGAATCGGTGCTAAGATCTCTTGACATTCCTGGCTTGATTATACGCGGTCGTTTTGTTTCTTGGGGCTGTCCTTCCGCATGGATCGATTCGTTGTCGCTTTCACTCTCCTCTACTGGACTGGTAATGTCAAGTTGCTGTTGAGTTGCTTCTACTCTGCTTTCAACGGCGTCTTCTCGACAGCCATCCTGAGGGATATCTTGTGCGTCACAGGCTTGCTGAGAGTCCATTAATTTCTTCGAAAGGCCATTAACAAACTGCAATCTTAAGTTTCGTTCCGATTCGGATTCATTAGAGACTAAGCTTATTGTTTCACAGTCTATTAAAATATTTTCTCCCTCACATTCATCGGTCTTGGTCGACTCGTTTAAAGTATTTAGTACGATGGTGGCATTCTGTTCCAACATCATATGAATATCATCCGCTCTAGTACCATGTTCTGTGCCTAATTTGCTGTCTTCTCTTAGATGTAGATTTGACGTCGCATTGGCCTCCGTGTCTCTCAACTTACTCTCTGAATCATTCAATGTTCTCGTGCGATATCTCTCTTTATTTTCTCTATGGCCCATTTGCCTTTTTCTTAATGCCTTGCAAATAGGTAATTTCGTAAGTGTTGGAATAGCAGACTTAATAGGAGAGGTTGGAACCACTCTTTCGGAGCTTTCTTGCTGACAAGCATCTTCAGAACTTGTTTGAGTATTCTGAGCCACACTAATATTCGGGAACGGATTTTCAAGTACTTGAGTCTGAAACCTTGCTCTGTCCTCTTGTCTACGTTGTTTTGGAGTCAGTTTCGAGAAAGGTGAACATTTCCCACGAGCAATTCTGTCTTCATCTCCATTTATACCTTCCTGTTTCCTTCGCTCTTTCTCCTTCTTTACAAATTCTGCAGCTATCGTATATGTTCGGTATCTTTCCTTTGCTAAGTTTCGTTTTTGCTTTGGTGTTAAGTTTTTATGCAATCTTTTCTTGGGCGTAGATTCAGCCGAACTACTAACACAATATTCTGAAGAGAGCGGTGTGGCACCTTCGTCAGTATCGTTATCGCCTTCGTCGATTTTATCCACAACGATGGAATGTGAAACTTCCTCAGTATTCAGTTCAACATCGATACACAGAGTATCGGTGCAGATCGTTTCAGAAGCCGGTTCCATTGTTGACTCATCCATTTCACATACCTCGTTAAAAAGTGACGGTGGATTAATGTTTTCTAAGCATTCACTCAAACTATTGTTGCCACTACTTTGCATAGCTTCAGCATAACGCATGCACGTCATGGATAGAACATTCGCAACTGGCTTCAATAAGTCAAATACCGGATCGCTACTTGTCAGGCTATGCGAATCGTGCTCTTTTGTATCAGCTATCTCGGATGTGATACTTGCAACGCTTAACATGCTGTTTTCCATGTCACCAACGTCTGGCAATTCATCCATCATCGACGGTGGTTTCACGCTGTCCAGATGTGATCCATTACATTCATTTAACAAATTCTCTAAACTTCCAGCATAACTTTGACCCTGACTAAGAGCTCGCTTGGCTACAACTCCGAGGGGAAGAGATTTCTTCCTACCGTTTCGAGTGTCAGTAGCAGGTATGGTTTTCACTTGTACAGGTGGAAGAGATGTAGAATAACATCGATCTCTATTTACTACAGTTTCGTTGGATTCACCCTGACCAGCATAGCTTGCAGTCAACGACAACAAACTTCCCATAGTAGACGGAGGTTTAATCGCATCCAGGTCCATAGCAGTCATACTGGTTGCTTCTAATTCGCTGTGCTTTTCCATCTCTGATTCAACTGCCTCGGCCAATTTAATTGCTTCTCGACGTATAATCTTGGAATTAGTCATGTGGCCACTCTCACTGCTAACTGTTTCGACGTTTTCAGATGTAACTGTGCCAGGTTCGTCTGGTACATCGCTTTTAAATGATGCAATGATCGGTGCACTGATACTGATACTAGGGAATGAAACCTCGTTTGGAGAATCCTCATTCCACGTGTCACTCATTACACTTTGTTTCATTGTACCTGAATCACGTTCTCTCATTGCTTCTGTCTGTTGTACTAATGTTGCTGTTAGTCGGTCCAACGAGGCAATCATGGCATCTGGGTCTCTTTGGCGTCGGTATACTTCCTCATCTGCCTGCTTTATTGTGTCACCCGAATTTACTTGTAATGATTTCACTGTTGTCTCGCTTGTCTCCTTAATATAGATTCCATTTCTTTCACAAGCGCATTCTCTTTCATCGGTGTCTTTTTCAGATATATAGTTTGCTTGATTTATCCTTATTTCAGTAAAAACTTTATCATACTTCGAAGTGGCTTCATTCGGTGGGACGATGTCACCTGATTTCGTTATCCCTGGTTGAATACAAAGTTCTAGGAGGGCATGCTCAGATCGTTCTACCGAGTCGATCGATTCACTACTCTCGGAGTCAGTTACTTTCGTGTAAGATTGCTCCATATTATTTTCCACGACTTTATCTTTTATGTCGTCTGAGATCTTTCCACTTCCACTGTTCATAGAGAAGGCGGTCGAATTCTTTCCAATTCCTAATTGATCTTTAAGATACCTCTGACGGTCTTCATCCGAATATGCTCCGATGTGTGTATCGCCTGAGAGATATAGCTCTCGATTAGAATCAGAATTAAAAATCGTTGTTTCATTTAATATACTAATTGGACTGTTTCTCAAATTATCTTCACCTGTGATTGGAATATGCTCGACGTGATGTGTCAATTGTTCCAACGGATTTTCGAAAACTTTGTTTCCTTTAGCGAAGTTGTCCATGGTTATCTGCAACATCATATATAACAATTATACAATTTCTTCAAGTAATGACTACACAAGTGTCGTGCGTACAAGCGCTAGATACAACATTCCACTTGTTCATTTATGATATAAAGAGCTTTGACGTTTCAGTTCGAAAATAAAGGCACGAGGACTAAAAAATATGAATAGTTATGAAGGAAAGTTTACCGTCGGTATGCTTAATTTAACAGATTTTCCAGGTAATTCTTCTTCCGAATTCCTCATCGCATGACTATAATATGAAGGTGTATTTTTATTTTGTAAAGTATCCGTAATTACATCTTCACGAGCGTCAGTCATCATTTGTTGCGATTCCGCGTAATTCGTATCTACGTTATTCATTGTGTACTCGGCAGTCTGATTACATTCCATTAGATCTAATGCAACACTGGTTTGATATCTGGCTAAATTACTTTCCGCTCGTGGAAGCTTTTCGAAACTATTTCCTATGAACGAATGCCTATGCCTACAATAATAAACACGGAAGATGTAAGAAGATGTAAGATGTAAGCATAAGAACAATACTAATAAACAAGAAGAAACTTTATTACACGTTCAGAATAAGTCTTACCTATTATTCTGCATTCCAATATTGATACAAGCTGTAAGTAAATCTTCATCGTCCTCATCTCCGTCGCTCATTTGATCTAGACATTCCACAAAGATGCATTTATTTCACACAAACGATAATAATGGAATCTTCTTTAAACAAGGAGTTAACGTTAACTGTTCTTGTTTGTTTGTTTTCCAGTTACTGTTCGTTCCATGTGTGCGCTAGTGACTCGAGTTTAAAAAGACATGCAGGTCAAGACTTACGACCCCCCGCTCATATGTTTTTTCTTAAAATAGAAGCTACAAACTTATGGTCTTTACATGTAATATTCAGATGTTAGGGTTCGTTTTATGTCTTTATACAAAATAGGTTTATCAAAGTAAACCTCTTTCAGCGAAATTCGTGGGTTTTCCGATTATTTGCGGTCAGTAGAGCGTGTAATATTTCTCAAAATCTTTGGTACTGAACAATTATTTCAATAGTTATATTTCAAATTAAAAATTAAAGACAAATACGATAATCATATGTCTAAAAGGCCACAAAGAAATTCACCTGTTTTAACTTTTATCGAACCGGAAGCTGCATTTTCGGATGGATTGCAATGTAAATCACTTGACGAATGTTGCACTGGCGTGTTTCTCAACGGCGTTCTGACAGAAGAATCCTTACTTGCCTCGACTCTTTCTTGTCTATTTATGAGCTGCGGGGAAGATGCCAAATTCATTTCCCTTACAGGTTCTATTTCTGCGTGACATTCCGATGATTCATAGCTATCCAATTCTTTATTTTTTGATTTGCAATGATCCAATGATTTCTTGGAAGAGTTTCTTAGTCGGGTATCTTCTTGTAAATCAGACGCTGATGCAGCTCGCGACGAATTTAAAGGTGTTTCGTACGGTGTCCCTTCCGTGCAATATGTTTTTATCGTATCTTCATGAATAAGTTCTTGCTCTCTAGATTCAAAATACGCAGAATGCTCTTTCTCGTCATCCTCCACAGTTTGTTCGGCATAACGCAGACTATAATCGGTTGGTTGATCCAAATCCGTCTCTGCATAATCGCTAAACAAATTACCTTCTGAATTGTGGCTAATAGTTGGCGATATCACTTTCTGGATCGTGTCCAATGGACCGTGTGGATGCAGTACAGGCTTATCACTGTATATACCACCAAAGCTCGTGGCATCCTTAAGAGGTGATGCGTCCTTAACGAAAGAAAGTGGCGTGGCTGTATCGATCGTACACTTTGTAACAACACGCTGATACTCGGTTTTTGCCGAGATAGTTAATTCCGCTTCTTCAGATATACTGGACTGGCTATCGGTCTTCGATGTAGAAGATATAGTCTGATTAACTGCCGATAGATTTTCTTCCACCGACGAGTGTAATAAAGTTTGAGAACAAGCCGAATCCTGTTCTGGGGCAGAAGACCATGATATTGTGGAGTTTGTGCACCTCAGATTGCTGATGTCATTAAAAGCTTCAGATGGTTTCAATCGATCGGGTATAGCGTTCTTATATCGTAACGTATATTTCTTTTCCGAGGTAGTCGTTTTCGTGTGACTTTCATTGGATATTCCACAATCAAAGCCAACAGCTGCATGCAGTGAGGAAGATTGTTGCTTAATTTGTACATCGGTAGGAGACAAACCGTTCAGCACATGCCGATTTACTCTCTCGAACATAGTATCAGAGTGCGTGCTTGTAACAGATCGCATTGAATCTCTACTTTCGCTTCTTGCAACTCCATTGCATTTTCCGTTCGATGTACAAGGTTGATTGTGCAGTGTTGATTGATACGAGCGTAACGCACGTGCATTGATTCCGAGAAAGCTATGATCTGCTTTAAAGGAGAACTTATCGTCTTTGTTTGTCGGAGAAGTACTTGGTTCGATATTGTCACACGTTTCCGCCAAATTCTGATCGATTTCTTGTTCCAAAGCTCGTTGTCTTCGGGCAACAAGAGTTGGTAAAGTTGGTAAACCAAGGCCGCGTGCCGTTGAATCTAAGTGGACAAGATTACTGGCACCTGGTCTGGCACTTAGTAGGTTCTTCAAAGCTGCACTCGATCCCATTGATATCATTTTGTGCTTTGAATGAACGAGGCTTCTTAACATGGGTACAGCTCCTAGATCCCACAACAAGCGTTGATCCTGTGGACACCTCGCAGAAAGATTCCAAAGAGCTCCACATGCGTTACTGACAACAGTTAAGCTAGGTGAGCTTAATTGTTGCAATAAAACCTGCAAGCATCCTCTCTCCCTTACAATAGCCCTATAATCTTCTCTTACCGCAATGTGGCTGGAAACATTTCTCAATATACCACCAGCGTTCTCAACAATCGCCAAAGTTTTTGAAGGCGCTTTATAGCTCAACATATCTACAAGAAAAGCTAGTGCACCATCTACGGCACAAATGTCGACTTTATTCGTACTGCAATGTGCGGAAAGATTCCAAAGAGCCGAGAGTATAGACTTCAAAGTCGATTCCTTTCTTCCTTCCATAGCGGCTTTCATCAAGCCAGTAACAGCCCCGACTTCTCTCAGGGTTCGTTTGCTACTGGTATCCGCTCGCCACGATAAATTTCTTAAGACACTAGCCGTAACTTGCCTGAGGTCATCACTAAGGCTTCGCAATTGCGAAACTAGTGCCTTCATGAATTCTCTAAAGGAGCAAAGGAGTGCTTTATTATTACCATCTCCGAATGTAAGATTGGTGAGTGCCATTCCAGCGTATCTTCGAAGAGTAATGCAATTTTGATCGTCGCATTCACTGCCGTGAGCCATATGATCCATTTCAATGAGCTCGGCAACGGCATGTAAACCGCCAAGCTGACACATTGCATGTCGGTGGGCTTCATCGAAGGAAAGTTTCATGAGTGCTGCTATCGTTGGTCCTGGGTGCCTCTCGCAATCATCTGGGACCTGCCCCGTTTCTAGAGATACTCTAAGTGCTTGACAATAATCACGAAGTTGTTCCAGGAATCGTAGAACCCTTGCTTCTCGTCGTCCTGCTCGTTCGTCGCTTTTAGCGTGCACTACATTGTGCAGAGCTCTTGAAGCTCTTTCTCTTGTTTCCGGATCTTGTCCTGGCGCATGTATTAACTGGACGAGTAAAGGTAAACATCCCGACTGTCTCATCACTAGGCAACTGTCCATGGAAGTGCTCATTGAGAGCAAGGTGGTGCTCATGTCTTCTCGTCCTTCTGTACTTCCAAGCATACCCAATAAATTATACACAACATCCACTTTTGCGCCTAATCTTCTGTCACCCTGCATTTCCGTGGGGCATCCCAGTGCAGCACCAGAGTTTGAGGAAAAGCTCATAACGCTGGCCACATCCTGTAAGATAACACGAGTATTAAATTTCCATCAAGCCAAGACTTATTAGCTATCTTTTCTTAAGCTATGTTTTCTACCCTATGTTCCAAATAAAAGTTCATATGCTCCCTAAGACATTTCTAATTATTCTTTATTGATTTTGACTAAGGTGAAGACAAGAAATAAAATGTCAACTGAAAAGAATAATACGTAGAGTAGGTTTCATCTCATAAAACTGTTATAAAGTTTTACAAATGATTTTCTTAACTCTTCAAAATACAATTCAAATAATAATATAAACTTTGGGCTTTTATAGGCACAAGTTTAAAATGTAATTATGAAATTATTTATAAAATTACAATCATCTACGTTTGCATAATGGGAATAAATGGTGCAATATATAAAGGATTAATCTATGAGATAATTTACATTGTCAAGTCTGATCAGGGAATACTATATAACAATTATCGTACTGTTCTTGAAAGACGACTATAGTTGAAATTAATTACGACACGTATTGTTTGCCGAGCATAACACTTGACGTACATGTAGTGATATTACAATATACCAAGATTGTGGTATTTTTGTATTTTCTTAGCTTCAGCATGACAGCACAGTTGGATAAAATTCATGCGAGGGATTATATCGTGCCTGAAAGTGCACGAAACTGCATTGCAGCTATTGTGTTGGCAATTAGATATATGCTCTGCAATAGTTCTTTGTTGAGATTACCTCGGCGAAATTTGTATCATTGAAAGTTTAACGAAATATGTTATAGAAAACAAAATATTGTCAATATTTCATAACTTTAAATACTAATTAAGCATGTCTATGGTGTATTACTAAAAAGTATTAATGGTTACTTACATTAATACTGTTTAGCAACTATGAAAGTTTTGTATAAAGCAATAAAGTACAATTGACACAGATATAATAAGTATAGTACTATTTAAAAAACTGTTTAAATTCATAGATAATTGTTCGATTGAGTATTTACAGTAATCTTCACTACGAGAAGAAGTTCTTTAAATGTGCCGGTGCTTATGAAACTGGCCTAAATCGCTGTTTATCTATCTATATTATTTTTAAAACAAATATATTTGTAATTCCGGTTAATGCATACATGTATACTTCTATTGATCTAAGGGCAAAAATGTTGAAAGATTTTACCGGCTAATTGTTCTAGATAACAACTTTAACGTACTTTTTCCTGGAAAACTGATTTTATTACTTTAATAACCACCGTCACGTACAGATATTTAGTATTTACTGTTATAGTATTCTTCAATTGGGTCGAAAACTTTATTTAGCATAAATCCTGTTTGAAGAAATATCTTACAGTATGCACGGCAGACGCGGTACTTTGTTGAGCGGAAAACCCCATTTGTTGATTAGCCCACAGGTCTCTCCGGATGGGCCAAGTACCTCGATAAGAAGATGGTAGTCTGCGACTCTGTAAGGAAGTTTCCGGTTTGTTTTCTTCCTCGCTGCTGCCACCGTCATTGTAATGTCTGCTTCTTCTTACGTATACCTGCGAAAGTAAAAATCCTTTGCTTAGTATGAACTTAATGTGTCATATTAAAAATGTTATATGAAATTAGTAACAATCCTTTCGTATCAAATGTCATGATTTTTAATCTTTAACACTATTAGATTTTTTCAAATGTTACCAAAAATACATGTTGAAAACTTTCTCATACATGATAAGCCCAAATTGAATTAATTCATATAATGATAATGGCATAATAATGAAGGGTGCGTACTTATGTGATACTTAATAGTTTACAAGCATATAAGTATAATATTGTGTTTAACAAAGTATGTACGATAACAATCGTGTGTATAAACGCTAATCATAATAGTTTGTTCTAGTATGGTACTCATGCAAAATTAAAGACGTTTGGAATTCCCCGACTACGTGAAAATGTATTTCTTTTACCAGTGATAATATTATTATTTATAACACGTTTGCAATATTAAATATACGTAAATCAAAGTTTAGGCACCCACCAATGTACGTGAATTTAATAGCTGTCGATGGATTGTTTGCTTGATATCAACTTAATTAAAGTGATTTTATTACTATTTATAATCATAATATAGCGTACGTAAAAAAGGTCTTTGCATCACAATAAATTATTATATGCAAATGTACAGCGACCTTTTATAATCGCCGTATCCTTTCACTATCATCATTTTCTACAAAGAACTAACAATATTTGCGTTTCAGTTATAAATGAAAATCTCGCCGGTACTGAGAATAAAACAATAATTCTATCCTGAATCTTAAGATTTTAGAACATTTGAAGTTGTTAAATGATACACTGCGATTATCCTCGACACCTTAGTGATTATTATTACTTAACACATCGCCCACGGGAGTCGTGAATCGGCGTTTTTCTTATTTGAAACACGATATAGATATTTGTCAATTCTGCTTAGAACCTCTCTCTATGAGGGGCAATGTTTTAATAAGAACCACACTGAAAAACACTATTAGTATCATCGATAATTATACCAACGACTTTTTAATCAAAGTTTTCGTTTAATAAAATATTTACATTACCTCGCATGCATTTTTCACATTAATTGAACAAAGTCTCGATCCGTTTCGCAATATACCGCCGACAATGTGTTAAGATTAGTACTTAAATAATCAATGAAACCGACATAATTTTTAATTCATCTACAAGATTTGCAAAGTTTACAGAAGTTGCAAAATTATCCACAGTACTGCTAAATTATAAAATTATCAAAATTCATCAGAAGTCTACTAATATATAGAATTATAAATTTTCAAAATTTATCACAAAGTACTAAATTACATAATTTGCGATATTAATCACAAGTCTACCGTTAAAATTTTACCAACATGATTTTTCTTCTGAATCGTATCTAATGAAGATGTGTTCTACGTGGCTAGTAATATAGCTATTAAATTGCAGGGTGTAATATATCGATTACGATAATTTCAAAGAAAATGCAGAAACATCAAATTCTCGAAAGGACGAGAAGCAAACTCCCGTATGCCCGTAGGCCGCCCCAAGGGCGCGTTAAAGGGAGGTCGTAATGAAAGAGAAAGGCAGGGAGATAAGGAAAAGAAAGAGGGAGAGGGAGAGGAAATATATAACGTGTACGAAAATATATATATATATATATATATACACACACGTTATATATAGTTAGAGAAGGAGAGAGAGAGAGAGGGAGAGCGCGAGCGCGAGCGCGAGAGAAGAGAAAGATAGAATGAACGCTCCGTAAAATCAATACGGGATAGGCTGGTGGAGGTGTATATAGGGAATATTCACAAGCACGAGGCAATACTTACTACACCAGTGGTTTCCAACTATTTATTATTTCTCAAAGATCACCAAAAATCATCTACAACTATTTTTAACAAACTATTAGGAAACTATATAAATTATGTAAATTAGGGATGCTATACTTGAATATGTTTGATGTTTTGAGCCGCACGTCTCTATGTTCATCCGACAAATACGTGCAAAATTTAAAAGCAAAGAAGTTAAGTAACATACGATAAAATAGAAACAGATTTAAATAATAAAGAACTGTCGGCTTTGAATTTTGTTATTGTTTTAATTCATATGAAGTGTAATTCTGACAATAATATAAATGGTTTAACGTTGTGCTTTTGGGGATTGCAATGTACGTTTGTGATGATCCATCAATATCATAATTGGTAACACTTTTCGTTAACATTCACTGTACCATAAGTAAGTATCTTGCCGCGATTGATAAGTATACTCGTAAATTGTGTGTGATTCCAATAAATTGTACAATCACATTGTAGAAATGATTATAATTACAATTTATGGGTGAAATTATAGTCGAAGTCATGTACTGGGCATGCATTCGAAAGATCTGTTCACTCGGGCAAATTAATTCACCTACTTCATGTACAGATTACACGGCATCCTTCTATTTAATTCTACAATAATTTTTTAACGAGCATATTAGAGACAATAATAATAACACAGAATCATATGCACAAAATAATGAAAAAATGCGGGAAAAATGTTAACACATTCAGTTAGGGACTTCTCGTCTGAGAGCATCATCTCACTTCTACTGCTTCTTAGGAGGATGTAGGTTGCTACCAAGTATGGATTAACAAAAAATGGATTAATCAAAGCCAGCATGGGTGCAAACAAAACAAGCTTAATAATCAAAGCTTACTTACCTCTGGACTCGGTGTAGACGATCTCCGTTCGTCCTCCTCCTTGACTTCCGGCCCCATGGCATCCTCTTTGTTCTTGTCGGTGCTGGCAGGACCCACGTAGTACCTCGGCCTGAGATCCTTGACATTGACAGATGTCGAGGAACTAGAAGAACACGCAAAAGAAGAGAAAGGTGTGCTTGGAGCGTTTTTGACAGCGGCGCATCTCGTATACGTGGCCGGCAATGCAACGGCAACGGTGACGGCGGAGTTGAACGCTGCTGCTGCGGCGTCTACGGACGACGAGTCAGATTCGAGCGCCGCGACGTTGTCCAGGGGCGTCGGTAGTTCGGTGAAATGGAGGCGCGTCAGCGGACCTTTCCTTAAACTCGCACTTTCTACGTTGACGGTTGCCGAGTCCATCGAAATACGATTTTTCTCCAGTAACAACATCTTCTCGCTTCTCCCGCAAAGTTTACCATCCTGCTGGAAAAGAGAGAAACGAATTAGTTGGATGTTCCATTGGAAGTATGGCTTGCTAGCACTTCCCATAAGAGCGAAAAGTGGGAAGTCATTAGTGGTTGGATTCACTGTTAATGCTATTGAAATGCTTTAAAACGTGCGGAAAACACATTTTAAAATGTTTTTACAAATTTGTTTGTATTTAATTAACTTTCAGAACACCTAATTTACACAGCCCTGGTTTACAGTTGTTGCGGAGAGCGCACGCGCGCAATTAGATATTTTCGATTCATTATTATTACATTATTTACCCGCCAATTTTTATCGCAGAAGAGTTTTAATTGGTAATATAATTTTATCTTACATTTTCGGCATAAAGAAAACAGCATAGCTTGATGATGTCTTTGATTTTAATTTAAAATATAACTTTAGCATACATACATACATATATATATATATATACTTTGGTGTATAATTTTTTCAAAACTGATATTTCATTTATCTAGCCACATTTAACTTTTTGAGCATTTCACTACAAATGCAATTAAAGAACGACACCATAAGAAAGAAATACGAAAACCCATGTTTAGTGCAATGGCGGCGTAGAAACATTTACCATTTACAATTGATGATAAGATTCGTTCTGATATAAGTTAAGCCGAATAATAACATTTCAGTGAATGGGTTGGAAAAACTATCATAATTAGGGATATATTATAAAGTTGATACAACTTCGAATTATATTTAGGTTATATGTAATATTTCAAGCTTGAAAGATGATAGTTGAATATTATTTAAAAATATTATGATAAATGGTAATCGCCATATATTAGTTTTTAGGCTAAAGTAAGTTTAATTATACACATCTAGCTTTATTAACCCTTTGACTGCAGAGTAGTTGGAAATCAAACCTGCCCTACGGTGCGGCTCAATACCATTCCGGGGCGGAACGGAGTATAGAAAATACCAATACAAAAAAACCCAGATGAAGCGCGCGATGCGTGCAGAAGAAACGCAGACTTGAAAATGCATATTATTATCATTGTGGCGTATCATTTTGTGAAATTTGATTTGAACAAATTAAAAATATGTTAAACGCTATTTGAGAGCGCTTGGCGTAGGGTGCCTGTACATATAGGCGTCGTTCGCACCCAGGAAGCGTTTAGCGTTGGACATCTATAGGCGTCGCTCCAACTCAAAGGGTTAATGCGATAAGCTGCCTAGGATACCTGGTCGAGATGTTGGGTGGTCCAGTGCCGTTAACGCTTAAATTGGAACTGATTACACTGTCCAACACAAAAAAAATGTTGTAACAACGAATAGGCGATTCTTATAGACTTCGGCGTGCTGAAAACGAATCCGCAAACCATTTCTTGCCAGTAACTACCAATTTCGAAAAAATCAATTTTGAAAAAAAAGGTAGTTTTTTGTCCTTTGAACAAGATTTGTAACGTAAGTATATAAGTTAGACAGTTTTTATTTGTTGCAGAAAATTCTGCGGATCATTACGAAGAAAATGACATGAATTATTTTTGCAATATGAATTTGCAAATATGTTTAAACATAAAAGTCGAGGAAGTCACGGATCGTCAGCAGAGATTCTCAGACGCGACATTTATGCGCGCACGTGAGCGCTTGGGGGACGCATGCCGGACTGGAGCGCGTCATAAATGTGGCGTCTGAGAACCCCTGCTGACAATCCGTGACTTCCTCGACTTTTTGGCTTTTATTTACGACACCAAAGTCTGCTTTGCATATTTTGGGAGTGCTTTACAAAGAGGAATGACTGCTCCATCGCGTAGAGTAATTGGAATCCCCGTCAGAAGTCTAATTTTTCCAAAATTTTGAAACGAATCTCGAAAAATGAGCGCGCGGAGCGTGTCTCGCCAACTTTAGCTAATGTTTAAACATATTTGCAAATTCATATTTCAAAAGTAATTCAAATCATTTTCTTCGTAATGATCCACAGAATTTTTTGCAATAAATAAAAACTGTTTAACTTATACACTTACGTCACAAATCTTGTTCGAAGGACAAAAAAGTACCTTTTTTGTCAAAATTGATTTTTTCGAAAACGGTAGTTACTGGCAAGAAATGGTTTGCGGATTCGTTTTCACCACGTCGAAATCTATAAGAATCGTATATTCGTTGTTAGAACACAGAAAAAAAGACAAAATTTGTTGGACAGTGTTATCAACAACGCAGAGTCTCTGCGCCAGATAAGAAGGAATTTTGTTGCATTCGTTTAAAAAGTATTTCTTCTTTAACAAATTTTCCTAAATTGCGCTATTTCCAAATATTTCGATTAAAAGATAATATTACAATAGGAGAAATTGGTATATAAAAAAAAACTTATATTTTACTAATTTAAAACGTATTTTGTTTTTCAGTTTCAAGCAAGACATATTTAAAAAACACGGCGGTGCAGACCTATCCTCTCTGGCGGCGAAATTTTGCAGCACTGACGGTCAGTTACGATTGAAATGTTAACTAATCAAACGCTAGTCAAATGGACATCTTTATTAACCACTCTGGTCAAATAATCATATTTTCAAAAGATTATTACCGCACCACTACAGAGATTATTTTTCCACAATTAAATAACAAAATGACTAGGAACGTTGATTTGTTCATTTTCAACTGATAAATTGTAAAACAGCTTTTTAAAAAGAAGTTTCGTATGTATATAATCACAACTCATTGCTATAGTTACAGTTATTCGGCAAATTGATTTTTACTAGTGGATATGTTTAAATCAATTTGAACAAGACTTGAACGAGAGACTGAGTACGTTATCACCGATAAATACCATAAATATCATAAATTATGGTATGAATCCCCTTTCCCACTAATAAGTCGTTGTTTCTATAATTTAAGCACGATTGTCAGTTTTATATACAAAACTTATGCAATTAAATGAATTTTTTTACTAAAATATATAAAGCTGACCAAAATTGGAATAAATATTCCAGAATTTTCACGATAACAGTATACAACGTCATGATTTCGTAAAACTGTTATCACATCTAAATCACAGTATATTAACATTGTCCAACAAATTTTGACTTTTTTAAATATTTGTAACAACGAATAGGTGATTCTTATAGATTTTAGCGCGCTGACAACGAATCCGCAAACCGTTTTCCTGCATCGCCCGCAATTTTTGAAAACATCAATTTTCAAGAAAAGAGTCTGTTTTGTCCTTGGAACAAGATTTGTGACGTAAGAATAAAAGATGTACAACTTTTATTGATTGCAACAAATTCTGCAGACGTTTTCGGATAAAATGATATAAATTACTTCCGGAATACGAATTTGCAAATATGTCGAAACATTAGTTTTTGGCGAGACAGAAAATTGGACTTGTGAGGAGGATTCCAATTACTCTTCCTCTATGTAGTAGACATTTTACCCTGAAAAGCATTCATAAAATACGCAAAATAGATTTTGGTGTCGCAAATAAACGGCAAACAGGCGCGAAAGTCCCGGCTTGTTGGCAGAGGTTCTGCGAGAGCGCCGTTTAGAAGTTTAGATTGCTCTGCGCTGCGGTGGTTTTCCACTTGCGCACACTCGGTGCAATAGTCTATCTTCCTCTGAATTGCGTTATATTTCAATATGTATTTTCAATATTCAAGCACGATACGCACCAGTAACAGTTCAACCTATTTCGAAGTAGAACTATTGACAATTCATGACAAACCCTCTTCACCAAATTATAAGCATGACACAGTGTTTTGATACGGCATCACAATACTTGCGGCAGAAGTATGTGATGAAAGTATATATTGTGCGTGAAACGGATTGGTGTTTAGGAAGATGAACCTTGAATGAAACCGACATAAACAGAATCGTTATGAAATTTAAAAATATTGAATGTCTCTCCTATTTGGAACCATCTCTGCTCTTGATATATTATAAATTATAATATAGTATATTGTGCACTATAACATACATTACATTCTGTATTGCATAACATACAATAGTATACTATACTAATAGTAATATATGTACATGTCAAAGAGTGCCCTACTGATAAACAACACAAATTTAATCTTCTTAGAATTGCATGAAAATTGAAAATGTTTTACACCCGAACTGAATTTTATTGTATATTTTAGTTCAGTTTAAATTTAATAGTAATATTAACACTTAGCCGACCGCATGCGCCGCAGCTAACTGTACGGTTTCCACCGCGCTCCGGGAAGCCAAACTCGCTTTCCACCGCGTTTGGTGGATTTTATTATATGTTGTGCTTTATAGAAACTGTTCGTCAATAATTGCGAACAACTCCAGATAAAGGTAGTTAATAATAACAGAAAACGAGAAACTCGTTGCTAAGGTCAAAGTGGGAAATCTCCCCGATCGGTCGGGCACCGACTTACTTTGAAATGGGGAGATCTCCCCGATCGGTCGGCTAAGTGTTAATAGTATTTAGAAAATCTATTTAGAAAACTTAAGTACTGAAGTATTATCTAAATTTGTGAATTGATTGTTGTTTGTTTTCAGAATTTGTCAGATTAGACAAAAACGCACGTACTTATGGAACAACCCAATCTATAATGTCTTGATACCATAGAATATGTAGTATGTACAAATGTACAATGTACATACATAATAATATGTAACTGGAAACATTTCGGCGACCGTTTCTGAATCTTTATCAGTCACATTATATTTAATGGAGAATTACGTATTCAGTCACGCCTTTATAAGGGTTGAATGGTAAAAAGAATAATTACATATAACCTTAAAGTTGCATGATAAATACAACTGTTTTAAACTGGAATTTGAAGATAATCGTAATATTCTGGTTTACATCGAATTCAAATACCGAAGAAGGGCAGAAGTATTTCCACTAGATGTAAGCTATTCCCCTTGATTGTTAATTTTGAAAGAGTTAATTTCAATCACTATAGTCGTTTCTGAAACCGTTTTATTGCACTAATTAAGACTGCGAATTATTATGCAGTTAATATATATCGTGTAACGATAGTCTGCATCATATGGACGTTATCATATAACCTAATACTTCGGGGAATAAACCTTAGAAGTGGCATTATTTACGGCTTATTGCATAGAAACCTGTAAAAAACGATCAACAAAATAGCGCAAAAAAACTGTACAATTTTATATAAGTGTTGCGTCGGTAATTATGAAAATGGCTTATATCACTTTTACGGAAGGAACGATTAAAAGCTTTTTAGGTTACAAATAGATACAATCTATTTATTGTCAACCCCTTTAACATCCTTACCCCACAATCAATAGACGTTTTACAGATTAACCGGAATTGTAAATATATTTATTGTAAGGGGTATAGAGGAAAAGTGACTTATTGTTAGACCACTTTCGTAATTAGGCGCACAATTATCCGAATGAAGTTGACAATACATTCAAATAGAATGCTCTACTTTTTTTGAGTTCTCCTTAAGTGTTATATAAGTAAATAGTTAATTTCAAAATTAAGAGAACGCGGCCAACGGTTATATTCTGTGCAGGATGGTTTGATTCTATAATTGGTTATATTATAACGACGCGTGGGCGGTCTCTTCGTATCAATGACTGATACTTTCACGTAGCTGTGCAATGAGTAATTTAACGTTATTCGAAAATACTTTCAAAATGTTATGAATACACTGTTTTACTAAGAATATAATAATTACTTTCATTACGTCTCTCCGATAAGACTTTCTAATTTCTATCTCTAATAAATAGGTTCGATCCCGAAACTGGTCCCATCAGCTGATTCTTAATCCACCGGTTTTGTTGTACGATCTACGATAATGTGTTAAAGTATGACTTTAATATCGAACATTCAATATGTATTAATTTGAAATTATGTACGCTATATGTTTACATTTAATAAATTGAGCTTTTGCACCATGTCAATGTTTAAAGCATGTGTGATAATACAATGTACATTATATAGGTATCATTATATTCGTGATAACAATAGTGGTAACGGTAATAACAATAAAATGATAATAATAAAAATAACATCAAAATTAGTAGAAAAAGGCAATCTAAATCTCTTTAATTACATATAATTATAACTAATAGTTTTCTTCCCACGTAGTGTCACGGTGCAATAGCATATATAAATATGAATATTTTCTACATTACTGACTAATTTCCATTGCAAAAATGTATGTTTCGTGATACAAAGAATGACCCAATATCAAATAAGGATAAACGTCTGTGGACATGCTTTGAGTTCATCAATACCGAATCATACTCTAAACACACATCTAATTGTAAGCAAACAGTTAACATGTCTTCATAATCCTAGTTCCAAAATGATACTTTCTCCAATGATGCTTAACCCTAGAAGTACCAAAGAAGTCAAAATGACTTGTTTGCCATTTTTAGTTGAATTTGTCGACTATACGACGGCGGATTGTTTATAATTTTATACACTTTTATTTTATGTATATAACGCAGATAATTGAATCCAACAATCAACTTAAATGCTCCGGCTAGTTTATGAGATAGTTTATGCATAAATGTGTAAGTATAACTGATTGTAAGTACATGCACGGTAGTTCTAGTGTTAAGTCCCAATACGGCAAGCAGTATTATTTTACTTTGATTTCAATGATCTCTTCAAAAAAGAGATTCGATTCATTATAATAATCTCCGAGCAATGAAATCATCGAATTTCTTCTATTACAGATAACTTCATGTTTCTAATACGTAAGTCTTCGGTGATATTATGTTGTGATACATAATGAAGTGATAATCGTAACGAACGTGTAGGCAAGCGCAGGCGTATGAACCATGTAATAGCGAGACAAGTGTTCGGATAAGAGAATTTTCATATAATAGAACAATCAGTTTTCTGATGTTAATAAATAACAAAGAAATTATAATAATAATGATAATTGACAGTTAGTTTGAATATTTATTGATTCCATATCTTTTTGACGGCCAAAATACATAAGTTTTTCAACATAGTTGAAAGTAACTCCGCGGAGATACATTCTTTTTGTACCTCAAATCATTAAAGCCCGAATTGTGATCAGAATTCGTTCGGTCGAACAGAGAAGAAAAGTGTTGCTAAGAAATTTTCTGTTCGGATACGAGTGTTTGAGTACGTTTGGCTACGGGAGGCTCTACTGTATCTCTCAATTCAATAATTCTAAATTGCTTCTAGGATCCTTTCTTTTCTGTTTTCTTAAGCAATGAATATTAGAAAACTAACAATAAGATATAATGTCGGAATATAAAGTAGTGTAATAATAAAAGCCATCGTGGAATTTTTGTAATTCCTTCCGAAATTTCTAATGATCACTGTCACGAGATTGTAGTTAATAGTCGTTTATGGGGCGCAGTCCGTGCAGTAAAATGTATGTATGTGTTGTATATGTCGTACGTGCGTGCTGGCAGCCATTAACCCACAGCATCATAGAAAAACTAAAGGTCACGTGACGACTTTCCTTTGTGCATCATTGTGCTGTAGGTAATGGTAAAGAAACACGATGCCGATGAAAGAATCGTCATGGCAAATGATAATTGATGAATTTAATTTATATGGTTAAATTTGATACAATAAAATAGGTTAAGAAATGTCTATTTTGATCTACCGTAACTTACTTCATTTATATGATGTATATTTCGGCGGCCACTTTAAGTCTTTCCCGGTAGTAGTAAAATTAATAAAGAAGTACACGTTTTTAATATTTAATGACAGATCTTATATGAACCTCTTTTATGGCCTCTTTGACGATTTTACTTCAAATTATAACGTGGTGTAAGTTATCCTTTGAGTCACGCGTATCAACATTTATTTGACAATCAGATGTATAATTTAAAGGAAAAAAGTTAGATATAATAAAATAGAAAAATTTAAACAAGATACATTTAAAGATTTTAACTTTGGCATTCCTATAAAGTTATGTATGTGAGGTGTAATTACGACAATGATGTAAATACTTTAACGTTGCGTTTCTTGTGATTAGGACGCTGGTGATGATCCAACAATATTTAACAATATCCAACAATTAAGATTCATCACAATATTTATCGTATCTTGCCGTAATTACATATTTATAATATAATATATTTATAATAACATACATATTTACGGATGAAATGTATTAGTACATTTCATTACTCATGTATTAGATATGTATTCCGAAGATTTGTTTATCAGGACTATTTTATTCGTCTGTACCATGGCCAGATCAGAAGGGCATCTACCTATGTATTTAATCATACAATCGTTTTTCTAACAAATATATGAAGGACAATAATATTCATAATTGGCACAACCATATATAGGATGTAATTATAAAATACGGGTAGAATTAACGTTCACTTAGCACTTAACTAAAATCTGTCATCCGACAATATTATCTTCTTTCTGTTACTTCTTGCGAGGTTATAGGTGGCAATCAAGCCACCTTTTCTCCATCAATGGATTAAGAAAAAAAAATGAACGAATCAAGGCGGAAATCGACGGAAAGAAGCTTAAGAATCAAAGCGTATTTACCTCTGGACTCGGCGTAGACGATCTCCGTTCATCCTCCTCCTTGACTTCCGGCTCCATTGCATCCTCTTTGTTCCTCTCGGCGATGACAGGCGCCCGGCAGAAGCTGGGTCTGAGATCCTTGACATTGACAAACGTCGAAGAACTAGAAGAGGACGCAGAAGAGGAGGAAGGTATGCTTGGACCGTTTTTGACCGCAGCGTATCTCGCGGACGTTGCAGGCGACGCGACGGCTGCTGCGACGTCCACAAACGACTCCAGTTCGAGCGCCGCGACGTTGCCCAGGGGCGTCGGTAGTTCGATGTCGTGGGGATGTCTCGGACCCTCCCTTAGTCTGACACCTTCCACGCCGACGCCTGCCGAGCCCCTCAAAATACAATTTTCTTCCGGGAACAACCTCTCGGCGCTCTTCTCACAGATTTCACCGTCCTGCTAGGAATAGAGAGAAATGAATTAATTGCTTATTCCACTAAAAATATAGCTCACATTCCACCCTTATAAACGCGAAGAGTGGGGTGTGTGTGGGGATCGTACGTGACTGAGTTGTGATAATTCAACTGAAACCGTTTGAAACGTACAAAAACTTCAACAAAGTTCTGCAGTTCGAGAGGGCACTTCTATGAAATTTGAGTTTTACTAAACTATTACTAAACTAAGTTAAAACAGCGTTAATCTGGCTAGAGTTACGCGCGATCTCCATTTTTAACAATTATAAACCAATTGCAAAAGCATTGGAAAAAATAAAATGCTAAAGTTTAGTATTTACTAAAAATATAAATGATAAAAGTAAACTTCGAAAATAACAAAATTCAATAATTAAAAACCATAAAGTGATTGTAGGGTAATGGTAACAAACAATATTTTTATATTTGTTTGAGTAGATCACACGCAGATCGATTATTTTAATGCTTTAGAATATAGATGTAGGATGTCTTAGAAAGGGATAGAGAGGAGAGATTGAACCTTTAATTCGTTAAGTGATATAACTAATGTCTATATAATATATTTGATAAACTAGGAAATAACAATTCACTACACTATTTAAATTACGACACTAACTATATTACTCTACGACTCAATCAACACTATGCTAAGCAACTCAAATACTACACTCTTTCACTACTCCGACTACTCTCTTAAACGTCTCAGACAACTCTCTTCAACGTCTCGGACAACTCTGCTCGCATTCATCCCCATAACCAAAACACTCATTCCTCCCCATAGCCGAAACACTCGCCCCCCCCCCCCCCCCCACACACACACAGCAGCTCTCGAGATTGCCACTCACACACTCACTCTCTCATACTTTCTCACACCCCACATAGATGTATTTTATATTTGCCAATTATCTGATAGAAGAATCAGATTTCTTCATTGATAAACGGGAACTACAAGAGAACGAACTCGAGAAGACAAAACAACGATTATAAAATTATTGATTTTCGAATGTTTGTTTCTATTCCCGAGCGGGATCGGGTGATGCGTGGGCAACACAGGGGGCAGCTTTAACTGTACAATTTCTGAAAATATTTGTTTACGAGGTGCAGTGGTGATCGATAAGCATAACGCAATGTTTCTAATTAAAGTCGGCAGTTCTTGACGCGTTTGCGGCTTTTTTGCATGCATAATCAAAGTGTGTCGAGCATCCTCGATACATACCGACCGCGAAGTACATACTACTGGTATTTATTTATCGAATATACTTTCACTGAGTTTTCACCGGCACTCAGGATGCTCTTTCAAAAGCCCCGGCATGCGATACCAGCATAATATAAGCGATGTATGGTAAGCGGGAGAGTAAATCGCGACTCAAGTCATTCGAGTTACTCTACAGGAATTTCTATGCACGCATAATAAAGAAATAATATTAACGCACTACGAACCGGACATTGCCGAACAAAGCCAGTAGCCAGCCATTCTTAAGTCATCCGTCCGCAATGTATTAAGCACCGTGTAATTAAAGGGCAGAAAAAAATTTAAGTTGCTGATAGAATTGCTTTATGAGCATGTCTTCCAGAAAAGGCTGATTCATTTTTATTTGACTGTTTATTAACGACATGGACGTATAAACTGATCACCTTTTAAAGGTTAATCATTATAAGCTTTAATCATAAGTTTTATTATTATAACTATGTAATAATCAAGCTTTATAAGTTAATTATTATGTTAATACCACTTATATACTGTTGATAATTGGTAATTTCAATGATATTCAAACGATGTATTTACATATAATGATACATCATTATACAGGGTGTCCATCCGAATTTGAGCACCATAAATATCCCGGTTATTTTTTATGATAACACAAAATGTCAAAAGAAAAAATACTTGGTTAGAGGGGGCACATATTATGATAGGTAAACAATTTTTCGAGACTTCCAGGTCATCCAAGTTGTGTTAAATGGGACTATATATTTGTATCATAGTTACATGATAGTATATGTAAAAATGAATTCAACGACCTATAATACCGTGACCTTCATGTGACCCTGAGTACGAACATTCACAAAAGTTAAAGTAGTGAAATAACTATGAAGGACTGATAACTATGAGAAACTGTTAACTACACTATTCTAATAAACTAATACAAGTTCTAAAGAACATTTACCTCGACTTGGCATCGAGAATAATACGGATTCGAAAAATCGAACAAATAATTGCCACTGAAGTTACGGCAAATGTCATCACTTATGACATTTCTAAGTTGAAAACTGTTCACGTTCCGGTTAAACTAACTATGTTGACAAGATAGCACCGGTTAAAATAAATTTTCCTTCCTTCATCCTTCTATCATAGTCATTTCACTATGATGATTTCACCATTAATTGCTCAACTCTTACGAAGTTTTGTACTCAAGGTCACGCGAAGGTCATGTGTATTATAGGTCGTTGAATTCATTTTGATCTCAGCTATAATGTCGCTATAATAAAAAAGAATATATTATATCAGACAAAGAATTGTCATAAAATTGTAGCTTTGGGAGTAATTACAGTAATAAGCTAATATTAATTACTTCAATTACTGTAACGTTTTAATGAAAATGTTGTTTTACGTGTAAGTCACTATTAAGTAACGTTTTATTATTCTATTATTTCTTTATGTCATCTTAAAAGTTGAACGCACATGCATATATTGCTGAATCAGAAAATGACTTCGCTTTTCCAAAAAATGGTTATTATCGTTTATACAAAACGCAACAGTTAACAGGATTAAAAACATTATCATATATGAAAATAAATAATGATTCAGTCAGCACATGATTTTAATGAAATACAAAATAAAAAATCTGAAAATAAGATAGCATAACTTTTTAAATAAATATAAGTGGGTTGTTGAAAGGAGTATGTACCTTGAAATAATTAAATATCTCGTAATTATATAAGAACTAGGCGAATAAAATCCAAAAGTGTTACCAAAAGTGTATAACTTATATTACGCAAGTATTAGGTCATCCCGTAAGTAATGTCATTTCTGGACTCTAACTCTCAGTGCAAATTTTGTTTCAAATGAAAAATATTTACCTGACTAGGTCCAACGCACGTTACAAACTGTCTAAAGAATATACTCTTTATGACACAAGAAGCGAAGTTTCTACAATCACATCTGTAAGATCCCTCAAGATCCCTCGAAGGGGGAAAAGGCGGAGGAGGCATAGCCTCGTCTTGACGACAGACCCCAAAAGGACCCGTAGTGGGGGTAAGGGTCCGTCGCCCTACCGCTGAGAGATACCACCCTTACAGCAGATATACTAGATAGTAGATAGAGTTTAGCGTTCGACTGAACGGTATTAGAACGGAGAAAAAGCACTATACATACATACATACATATATAGTCTAGCATAGTCTACCGAGAATAGCCATCGTAGAGACACAATTAATTGTCTTACATATCAGTGAAACATGATGTGAACGCTTATATATGGTAAATAAGAAACCACATTACTTATGGTAAGGCCTAATTCTTTGTCAAAATGAATAAAGAGACTACGAACACAATTGGCGGTGTGTATTTTAAGTATCGACGTAAAATCGGTCAGTGACCTCTCTATATATTGTATTACCCAGTTCATCATGAGAAATTAAATAGTTTTTTACGTTATTCATAGTGACACTCTGGCATCGTATGAATCACTCGTAATGCATTCGTGACTCACGATTCGCTCACATATTGGCTCCAATGCAATACTTGAACTTTTATCAGATTACGCTGAGTTATTTCAGGGCTAGCATGAATCGTACTGTTCCAAGAGCAAGCCTATCATTTTGTACTTTCCTTCAAATATTTCAAGTACGAATTATTAAATAAACTATGATTTTCTCGCGAAACATTCAAACCAGGCACATTTATAATACATAACTTCGTATATATGTACATTATACACGTATACGAAAGGGGTATACGACCGGTAAATTTTGTCCGGTAGAGCGCATTTACTTTTTTGTGAATTAATTCAGTATGGAAAATGCTGTATTAAAATAACAATTCAGTATTATTTTTTGTCACGCGAATATCGCATCGTACGATGTATGTAAACGGTTCTTTGTTAGAACATGCCGCAGTCAAAGGGTTAAACGATATTTACTGATATTTAAGCAGTTTAAAGAACACCTTCTTAAGCCAGTTAACGGGAAGCATTAAATTAAATTGTTAAATTAACTTCCCGCGGTACTTTAATCGTCTTATGGAATCACCAGAGGAAAAACCAAAAAGTTCAACTCAAGAATTTATTTAGCTTTCACCGTAGAACTGCTCATTTCTTTTCTCCCATCGGCTTATTATCCGGGCATCGTGAAGTCGCATGCAGGTTGCAGAAATATAATCTGTGTAAATAGAGACAGGTTTGCGGCGCACACGTATATGTCGGTAATTATGAAAGTACTTTAATTGTAAGTCAATTGTCTCCATACTGAATTTAAAATATTAAATTTTTACAATTCCGGAGTGTGCGTGTGTGTATATATATATATATATATATATATATATATATATATACATTTTTAAACGGGTACCCTCATTTTTAATTACAGATTAATATTCGGCGTGATTTGTTATATTCAGATATGGTATATCAGATTTTAGATCGGCGCCCCTGTGCGGATGTAGAGGATGCTTTAAAAGTCTGGAAACGGTCACATATTTCATAGGGGAAGCATTTTCGTTGAAAAAATTAAATAGAAAAGTTTTCTAATTTCAAGCGGGATATCAGATGAGCTGATTGATTTTGGACCCCGGCCTACACGGGGCTCAAACCGGGCTCGGGAGTAAAACCCCATTTAATTTTTTCTGACAAAAAATGGCTATTTCAAGTAAGTGTTGAATACAATCTCAAAATGCAGTATCGTATGGCAAGAATTCGTTTTGGCCCCCTCGGATTTGTAACAAATCTCGCGGAATACGAATCTATAATAAAAAATGGAGGTGCCCATTTAAGAATGTTGTCTCAGGCTCCATGGAGCCCAAAATCAATCAACTCGTCTGATAGCCCGATTGAAATCTGAGAACTTTTCCATTTAATGTTTTCAAGAAAATTGCTTCCCCTAGGAGATATTTGACCGTTTCCAGACTTTTTAAAGATCCTGCATATAAATTATCTAATCCCTATGAAACAATTGAAGAATTTTGTAACATTATCTTTTCTTTATAAGAAATGATAAACCTTCAAAATATGCTAATTATAATATAATTAGTTAATAACAATATATTATATTGTTGTTGCATAATATCATGGAACGTGCAAGCCTGAAAAGCATTCGAGTGAATCATGTATGGTGCGCGCCTGGTGTCCGCGCATCCGAAGCTTCATTTTTCTAAGTTTACTCAGCAAACTCTCAGTTATTAAACGTTACGCCATTGTATGTGCAGACGGATACCAGGCAGAGGCAGATGAGAGATTATAAATTATGCTTGATAACCTTTCGGAAGTTCACCGTCAATTTAGAATCTTTTGTAAATTGGAAAAATATCATTTTGATTATATTAGCAGATAAGTGGAATGTATTTTGTTTTCAGTTTTTAACATTGACTTGATTTCAATGTGTCAGGACCGCATGTTTGTGCAATGAAACGCCGCCAGGAGCCGGCAATATTTTTGAAGAATTAATTTAAAAAACTTTACGTAAATTCACGAAATAATTCAACATTATTATACAACAATATTTTTCCTTTGTGTGATAATTATTAAAACGTACAAATATAAACCAAAATTCTTCGAGAATTCAAAAAAAATTTGGAAGAATTAAAAAAAAGCGCGTCGAGATGGACTATTTAGTAGTCAAAGGGTTAAGCAACTGACGTTCTAAAAAACTTTGCAAATAGCTTGCCAATGGTACCACGTGAGTGTCACCGGCAAACAACGACTGGCCTGCCTATGACACCAGGTTGGTGTCACCGGTCGTGAAAGTGTTAACCGTTTGAGTGCCTCGGGCCTTTGCAAAAATACTGTCGAAAAATGCCAGACGACGCGGTCGCGCTCGTCGTTTTTCGTGTAATTCAACTTCGTTTACTTCGTCTTTACTCATAGTTGCCGACTATGTTTACTTCCTTCTCGGCCCTTTTAATGTGAAGGAACGCACTTTAAACGAATGTATAAAAGAATGATATATTTATTAAGCGTATGGGTTTTTATCGCCTTTTAAAAATTTGAGATGTACCCTTGCCATATCCGCTGGTATTTTTCGACGTGCAACCGGAGAAGCGCGATCACGTCGCCTGATACTCAAACGGTTAAGTACTGTTATTCGAGAACAAGACATAATTCCACCCCAAACAAAATTTCCAATTTTCCATTCAAAGAATATCTATGACATTTTCTCATAATTAGTTGAGTATTAGGTATTGAAATGAATTCTTTCCGACTTTTGGGTACAAAGTTTTATTTGAAAAGAATGCAAACAGATCAATCGGTGGTGACTTTGAATCAATAAATTTGTCAAAGCATTTTTCGACATCGTGTACAAATTTGAACTGTGTATCTGCCAGGTGATATCGTGGCGATTTATACAAATAAAAGCGAATGAGCCGCACGAGGGAGACCTTTCCAGCCCAAGGAGAAAGAGTTTTCCGTTTTCAAATTTCTGATGACCGCCAGAGCGTTTTCGATCTTCTGAATGGCTATACTGATTATGTAAATCCGGTCGGAACGAATTTATTTCTACACCTGATGCATAGTGCAGTCATACATTTTCAAAATGCAATTCCCAAATGTAAGTACCGCTCACTCTCGAAATCACTTAAATGCAGAATATTTATTTCAACAATTTGTTAACAACACACATCACATAATAATCAATAAACCAATATCTATATTCATTAACATATAATACTTGCAGTGACATCAATAATTATATTAGTTATTAAAGAAAATGTCAATCATCTATTTCATAGGAAAACGAAAAACTATCTAATGTACACAATGACGTAATAGAGATAGATACTTAATATTTCAACTACCATCAACATCTGTATCGCAATGTAACTCAAAATTATCATTTTATATACGTATGTATACTGTACGTACTCATAAAATTCTCCTCCAGCGAAAAATGCTATGAATGCTCCATTTTATTTAGAATTCATATGTAGAATTGACGAAAATCATTGGATATTCTGTAAAACTCGAATACCCAAAATAGAGCCCAAGAAGTTTACGCTATGGATTAAAGGATAAATCCTCCGTGGCAATATTGAAGTGTAATAGCAGCAGCGTAAATTGCAGACAAAGTCCTAATCTTGGAATCGTTAGTCGAATTATTTTCAAATTATTAGTACGAGACGGAAATAAATATATTGCAGTATTATTTAATTATACATCGCTCGAAGTATTCGATATGTTTCGATGATTACACTATCCAACACATGCTTGTATTTGCAACATCTGATAGGTGATTATTATTATATCCATCTTCGACCGGGGGCCGCGAAAGGACCCGATGTTGGGGGCGGGGAGCACTTGGAGTTTATATAGTTTAAGGTTGTCGATTAGGAAGAGTGGTTGGTTTTAGCTTGCGTAAAATCTTCAATGTACAAGTCTTTTGCAATGGTAGACATTTCAGACCTACTTATTTCATACTGCGTGCAGCTGATATTTTGTCGCGCTTTAGTTCTGCGTGATTGTCTGTTAATCAAACTTTTATCATTCACATAACTATATAATCGTATACAGAATTTACAATAGAGCTTCTTATAGTGATGTTCTTTACAAATGAGCTTAACTTCTTTATACTGGAAGGTATTCTCGCAGTACCCAATTTGTCGCACAACTGTGGCGTTTGCCGCTACTGGCGCGCGCGGCGACAAACATACTGACGATGAGCATGTATTACGAGAAGAGAATAGCACATTGCCGTAGGACCAACATTCGGGGCGCGAGTCAAAAATCGCGGTGTCCGTGAGATTAACGATACAAAACGATCTTAAGACACCCATTCCCATCATTAAATGGCAATAAAACTCTGCAGAACTTATTTTTGTCTGGCATTGGAACGAATTAAAGGGGAGTTAACTCAAAAATTCGAAACAAAATTTTCAACCAACAGTAAATAAGGACAATAATGCAAGGAAATGTAATCCAGACACGGGTGATGGCAAGTTGCCCGGCTCATGTAGCTATGGGGTGCCATAGTGCCATAGTGCCATAGGATTGCCTGTTTGAAAGAACATGTCAAAATTAAGGATAAGGCAAGCAGTCGAATACTCTCTTGACAAATAAATAGAACACTGTTCGTAAAGGAACTGGCAATGATGTAAGCGAAGGAGAAAGCGAAGAATTCTGGTAAGTTCCCTATCTTAAGGTCTTCACTAATAGCAGGATGACAAATTTGGTAAGTTCTTTCCTGACTTGTAAGCCTCAGTTAGATTACTAATAGTCCTATTAAATGTAGATGATAAAACTGATTAAGTAAGCATATAATGACAGCAGTGATCACAATTATGCTGTACGTTGTTTACGCGTTATTTAATAATAAACTGTAAGAATTTTCTTCGTCGATTGTAAATATTTATAGATATAGATTTGTTCGCAGTACCAACATATTTTTATTATTAACAAATCGAATGTAGTTAACTTCCGAGGATATTTAGTATTTACGTTTTAATTTGATCGATAACCCTTCAATAAATTAATGTCGCAACAAGATTGGGAATATTAAGAATCTTAACATAAATTATCAACATCTAATTTTAAATAAAGTTGTAGGTTGCAAGAAAAATAATGAGGAGTATTAATCCGAATATGATTAAGTTTTTACATATATGTGAACCAAGTTATTGGCAAACTTTTTATGAAATAAATAATTTGAACTGTCAATAATTGAGAATTAATTATTTGCTCATAAATTACAAGGCATTATAATATTACAGGTTACAGGACAACGATATGACGTTACAGCAAAATACTATGATATTAAAGAAGAATATGATAATATTATAGCAGATTACGATCTCGTACCACACCAATTTGATTTTATTTTGTTGGCGAAATATCCCGTTTTAGTTAAATGCAGAATGCATCATCGTTCTACTTCATCCACCTAACAACGCGATGGCATTTTATAAAAAAATATCGTTTTCAAGCTCGTCCGAGGGTTTTGAGGTATCGAGTTCATAAATTCCTCTTTCGAAACTAACAATAAGTTCATAAAGCACTCCTTTAAAACGATTATATGATACGTCCAAAGGTCTCGCACAAGGTCTCCAAAGGTTTAGCACACGGCACACATCGAATCGGTGTGATGACACAAATGAGTCGCATATACATGTACAATACATTGACTCGCATTAATATTCGGACATATAACAGTGTTAAAGAGTCCATTGTTTTCCAATGTATTAAAGTGAATATTTTAGTTGATAAAAACATTTATTATTTATATTATTTAATGCACATAACTTTTTTAATAATAAGTGATAAGTCAAGCAGTGTTGAAAGGGTCTAGCCGGGTAAGGTAGTCAAAAGTGCCCCTAAACCAAATTGGACTTGCGATAGGTCATTCGATAGCTTATAAAAAAAAAACAATCTGTGCCAAGTTTCAACTTTGTATCTCGACTGGGGGGTAGTAAAGGGCAAAAAACGAAAAATCACGTTTTTGTTCAATTTCTTCCAACTGAGTGCATGAAAAATTTTGAAACAAATCAGTGACACGTAAGTTAGCGATATACATATTATAGAATTTTTTCAGATTTTTATGTTGTAAATCCAAGCCGTGAAAAATAAAAAATGCCGATTTTGTATTGAAGGAGTTGCAGAACTATAATTATATAATTTGAGTAAGTAGGTATTAGTGATAGTATTGCTCTCAATTTTTTTTAGATTTTTTGGTTACGTGGGCCGTAGTTAAAAAAATTAAAAACCGGTTTTCTCGGCGTTTTTTGCGTGTCAGATTGACTTATAGGTCGAACTTTCGTATTATTCTCTATTAAATAAGTGTTTGTGCAGTAATCAATGTTCTTGCATCCGGCAAAGCAATATAGGAATTAAGGAAACTAAATAAATAGAGAAAATTGGAATTACTGTGCTATTAGAGCCTAGAGCGTAAAGAATACTTTCAAGTGGTTCGGTGGTCCCGTGGCAAAGTGTCGAGCTGTTGAAACGCTGCGGAATTTTTTTGTAGGTTCGCATCCCACTTAAGTTAATTTTTTTTGCATTACATTTTCTTAACTTCTAACTACATAACTTTTCTACATAACTACATAATTTTTCATTTACTGAGTTCGAAGAAATTGGGCAAAAACGTGATTTTCTATTTTTGCCCTTTACCCCCCCCCCCCCAAGTCCAGATAGAAAGTTGAAACTTGGCACAGTTTTTTTTTTTTATAAGCTATCGAATGACCTATCGCAAGTATAACCCCACTACCTGTTATTGAATATTTTTCATGAAAAAAGTTATTTAAAGTGTTTCATATATTGAGGTATTGTTATGATGCCTCCATAGAGTAGCCCAATAATGTGTATTATGTACATTTTTATTTATAATTTCGAATATTCTATTGGACATGGTGTCGTATACATTTTTTATTACTTTTCGCTTCATTTCTCTCCAAATTCTAATTATTGCGTCTTGCAATTCTTAAAAATTATTATATTGTTATGGTTCCTTAAAAAGGTGTCGGATGACTGTACTCGAATACGAATGTTTTCGAGCTAAGGGACTTGTTTTTGAGTATTAAGCCTAGACAAGCCCTTAGCCAATGTTTACACGAGCATAGGACTACCTTCACCAGGTCGAGTCATAGCCTCTGATTCACATCTGGCAACATGTTTTTGACCTAAGGGTTTTGTTTTGAGGAATAAGCAAGACAAGCCCTTAGTCAGCCGAATCGACCGTCCTCCGCACCACTACATTTTAGTATTATATATATACCTCAAACTCTAGAATAAGAGAGAATTCGACTTAGTCTCTAACCAAGTGCACACGCTGTTCAATCTCTGTCAAGTAAAACGTACATAAAAGTTCAACTATTGTAGGATTCAACCTAGTGAAAACTCAGAGTCAATATATTTGTTGTGTACTGCGACCAACCCTCCGGTATCCAACAAAGGCTTGCGATTTTGCTAGCCCCATACATTTTCATTAATATGTAAATCTGGTTGCAGACTGGGCCAGTCAAAAACGCGAATATTATTTTCATTAAAATCCGTTTTGCTTGACAAGGTTGTTTTTCATTCGAAGTTCTTAAAAAGCACTAACGCCGTACTGGTCACGGTTTTACGAATACAATTACGATAATTAAATTACATGATACTGTTATCATTACTATTGGTGTTAAATAAATGTAGAAGCTAAATAAATAAAGAACACTCATAATCACAAGTCCTTATTAAACCCAGCGAATAAAGAACTGAATCTCTCCAGTCTTATTTTTCTAATCCATCCAGATATTACTATCCCAAAGACAGCCGACGTAATTTGTCGCCAGGTGCGCAAATCGTTTGTCCGGAGATAAAAGCCGTTTATAAAATTAATAACGTGAGCAGGATTTCATCCTGCGGATGAAATCAACGCGGGTGGATTCAGTTTCCCGCGAAAAAGTTATCATTGAACTTTTCTTTATGTAGTCTTCTTTCTCCTTTCACGATACTCAGTTATCACGTATAGCTTGCGTATCTCCTGATCACCGATTAATTATCAGGAATTGTCTTCCCACCTACTCTCGTTGTTCAAGAATTTGTACCCTCGTCAGAGAGACTTGCCGGAAACTTACTATCGAAAGAAATCTCACAATCAGAATCGTGCCCATTTAAGAGTTCGATAGAGTCGTCTCATTCTTTGCAGTTCACGTTTTGCAGTTCACTTCGAGAAACGAACGAGGTAGGTGGCATTCATTGTGCGACAATGAATGCCGACAAACCGAGAGTCTTATTTATTGCTCGCACCCTTTATAAAAAAAGGCAGAAATAGCGTAGAAGGGAAAGATGTTGGGTCGGGACGTGGATTCGGCGTAGGGAACAGTTAGGGGCATGTGCATCCCTTACACGGGAACTTCAAATTGAAGATGCCCAGTAATTCCGAAATTTCGAGTTGTAAGGGTTAAAAGAGATCAGAAAAGAGAGGCTAAGTTCCGGTATATTTGGGGCAATTTCGAAAAGTGGAGCATGCGCGAGTAAATCGGAGAAGTCCGAGACGTTGTCTTGCGGTTTTGAAGAATGAAAACACACTTGACATGAAAAGGCGCGTAGAAAACAGAGCGTGATGCGAGTCAGTGGTGCGAGGAAGACGAAAGTAATCTTCCGGTCTAACGATACGGCTGACTCATCGCTGCATCGAGGTAAATAAAACTAATTGAAATCCATCATAGAAACGATTTTAGAAAGTCGGCAACAAACTATGCATTTCGGAAACAAACTATCCAAACAGAAACTGTTCTCGACAAGTCATTGGGATAGAAATGTCATTTTACTCGATATGATGAACATTTCTCCATTTGATGTGGTAACGAATATTGTGAATAATGTTTTACAATTTATAACATTAATAATGTAGTCACCGGACACGTAATTTAAAGTTTGTTGGGAGGATAGATCAGTTAATAGAATTTTTTAATTATATCTTGCTAAAATATTAATACTCTTTACTTTTCAGATTTTATATTTTATTATTGTTCCTTATTAATTTAATCTCTTACTTGTTCTTACTTTTCTGATATAAGGGTGATCCACCTAAGACTGGAATATTGAAATATTATAATACTGGAATAATACTGGAATATTACTGGAATAAGATTGAAATATTTTCGAAACCGTTAATTATAAGCGACAAATATTTCAGGCAAAAGTTGAATGGTATCGAGAGGGGCATTATTTGATATAATTAGCATTTTTGTAAGCGAACACGTAGAGGACACTTGAAGGCCAAGTTTGTTTTTTTTAAAGAAAAGTAGCAAATCATTTGTACTGACGATGAGTCGAATTTGATAATGATCCCTTCCCCGCGGAGGATTAGGAGCGGCAGTTTCAAGGGCAGGGCGACCGTCCATTGTAAGACCGAACAGAATAAATTAAGAATAATCGTAGATTGTTGAAAAACAAAATACAATCTGTGAAATAAAACACCATCTGACTTCTAAAAGACATTCCAATGAAAATTGAAACATGAAATGGTACAGATAAATTCGATTCTGTGCGAGTACTACTACTTACAAAAATGCTAACTATATGGAATAACGTCTCCCAACGAAACCATTCAACTTTTGTCTGAAATATTTTTCGATATAATTAACAGGCCCAAAAGTATTTCAACTTCCAATCTTAGGTGAAACCCTGTATTCTACTGAGTTACTTATATTGAAAAAACTTCCGTTTTGGCTGCCAAAAATATATGAGATCCTTAAATATTTCAACAAGCTGTCAACTATTATTATTAATTAATATTGATATTATAAAAAGAGATAATAGTATATAAATATATATTAATACTATTTTTTTCTTTATTTATTAATTCACCTTTTAATTTATCAATGATCAATTATTAATGATCAATACTTAATAATTGTGATTGAATAAAAGTGGTTGTTCTATTATCCGAAAATTCCGTTATCTCAACACATTCGTCTCCCTATTCTTTCGGATGCGGGAGGCTGTACTGCAATGTTAATTATCATGACGTTAAATATTCAAAAACGCCACCTTATCCCAATTTGTCCTAAAATCTATTATAATGCAATATTATAATATCATCAGTACGTTATTTTCAACTCGCACGGTAAATAAGTTTCTGATTTGATTGCAACTTAAGAAATTGATGCAGTAGCAAGATTTGGAAATATTAAGAATCTTCACATACATTGTCAATATTAATTAAATTTTGTTTTGGGGCCCCTCTTTTAAACTTGTTCTGCATAATCTGATAGTAATCGATAAATATAGATGAAATATAACGATTTTGACTGTCGGAATCCATTGTTGCAAAAGTTATGCGTTGTTAAAGTTTAGTATTTTAGAGTAAACTTGTTGGAACTTTAAAGTGATAACAAGGTAAATTTAATTACTTATCGAGATACATATTGTGCTTGGGTCCCAACCATTAGCACTAAAATTACGAAAGGGGTCACAACGGCTCAAAACTTGTCCGCTATCTTTAGGTAAATTATTCGAATATACCACGGCGAATTGTTTGAGATTTGATATACTTTTATCTGATATACATAACGCGAATAATTGAATCCATTCATTAACTTAAATCCTGCAGCCATAATTGATGTATAAAGAAATGTGTAAGCATAACTGTCTATATGTTCGGTAGTTCTACCGCGTTAAATAAGTTATTAGGTCGACATTATTTTAACGGCAGATTCGACGCGACGATTTCTCAAAACGTTTAATCCAATCAACACTATTGACAGCATAACACGCATATAATTTATATAACATTCTATATAATTATTCGTTAACGACAACTACGAAACGTGAATTTGTGAAGCTTGAAGGCTTAAACTAGTTAATGCACCGTGGTTATTTAATTATTAGTTAAAAGATGTAAATAAAAGTATGCACATTTAAAATCACCTTTCGCCCAGAACATCTACAATCGTTGCAGTAGAGATTGCAATATCGTGGTATTGTAGATTCCCTCGTCCTGGATATTCGATAGCCATCCTCGGGCCTCTCCAACAACACGTTGATCTTTCGTTCCTTCTCCAAAGCATTCACAGATTCCTTGTTCTCCATATTCTTCTCCGTTTTCGCGATTTTATGATTTTGAGTGCGATTTGGTACTTGATTTGGCCGTGTAAGTGGAACCACCGGAAATGCAATCACCCTTGGTACACGACTGCGCGAGTGACTTTCATTTGTGTTTATCGGTGACACGTTCATTTTTCCAGTATAGGCTTCTTTTAAATGTTGATCCCTATTCTCACCCAGCATATTTTCAAGTTACTTCTACTTTCGATTTCTTTATCATAGGAGTACTTTTGAATCGATAATATATATAAGATTCGACATTAAATCATTTGTAATATAATTGTTAGGACGCGGCTTGGAAGGAATGTTGTTTTATATGTTTGTTATAGAGGATATTACGCGTCGCGTCGCGTCGCGTCGCGGTGCCCTGTGCCTTGGCTTCTCTGACAACGTCGTACCATCAGAGAGCCTAGTCTCTCTTCTGCGGGTCCCGGCTCCTTTTCTTCATCTACGGATAGGAGCAGCTTCATTGCGTTCCATCGGGCGTCGAGTGCACTCGGACGCATGCGTCGAACCAAAGATTTTCAAAATGTCCCTCTGACATTTCAACCCCCGTTGCACTTCCACGGTAATTCTCTCCTAGATGCTAATCTTGCCTTTGTATTTTCTTTCTCCCACCAGCAAGTGCCCTTTACTTTCTTACGAAACTGCGGTGCGGCGATTTTCAAAATGTCTGCTTGACATTTCAAGCTTACAATTAGTTATACTTATGTATATTCTGCTTTTTCATTCTTCGAACCGCATAAATGCATTAAAACAATTCTGGAATGATCTAGTTACTTCCTATGAATTCCATTTGTTTCCAAACATTGCATCCGGTCAATAACCTTCCTCTGTAGTCAAATCGACGTTTTTGTCAGATATAGTTCATTTTCGGTTCATATTAATTACATAGCGATAGCGTAGTAATTAATAACGTGGGATTATAAAGACTTCCAATTTGCTGAAATTCAGCGTATTTGACATGCGGCTGCATAGAAGAGCAAATAATTAAATGAAAATGGTCCTCCGCGAGTGACGTTCTATTTGATGTGGCATATTTAAAATGCCTTCACCTGATATTCGATGTTTCTTCGCGGCATATGCGTCAATGCCTCGACATTAAAGAATCCATTTATAGTTGTAGGCAATTGCTTATTCGCAACCCACGTTTCGCCGTTCGTTTCGCAAACCAACCGGACGCACTTTATGCGCAGTACGAGCGAGAGTATCTTTTTAAAAAACAATCTTCCTACTTTCCGAGAATATCGTTCAGTATATCATATTTTAAACGACACTCTTATCGGTACTTGGATAACTAATGAATTTTATATCAATTATTGAATTACAGAACATTTAGAACTTTTCACTTCAATGAGGGCCATCGGCTTCCGGAGCACATTAAAAACCACACTGTCTCACTCGCATTTTTTCAAAACTGACGGCGTTCAATGACAGAAAATCCAATGCACTTGATGTCACGTTCAATTTTTTTTCCTCGAACGAATCGGAATAGTATATTAAAGCAAAGGGATGTTCAAAGGCATCGGCGAGGGTCCATCATGAAAGGCATTGAAGGTAACCCAAAGGTAGAGGGATAACGAGATTGATCCTCCAATGAAAATCTATCGAAACGTTCCGATCTTAAATAAAATACTTCCCCGGGAGAATTAAAAAAGGGGTCTTCTTCAAATGTTCGATTCTCGGCGAAATGCAGTGGCATGTATACAGACACGCGCGCACACACACCACACAGATGATACCAGTCCACTACTTTCCTTCACGGGCAAAAAAGAGAAGAATCGAGGGAGATAATTGCTACCACAAACGATTCACTGTTCGACGCACGATTTACACGAGTAAAATATTTCCGAATCGGTTCATCCGAATCTTGTTCGTCAGAGGGTTACGAAGGAACGAAGAAGAAAGAGGAGCACGTAGAAAGGTGTTACTCAAAAGAATCGGAGAAATTCGATAAAACTGGAAGATAGCCTGATAACGAGTCTTTGACCACAAAGTGTTCAGAACCACGTACTGTTAGTGGCTGAAATAAACTGACGTAGGTTAGGGGATCGAAGAACAGCTGGGCTCGGCCTGGCTGCTGTACGCCATCACTGACTCACTCGGTTCTCGTCCCTCTCATTCTTCCTTCCTCTCTTATTATCCCCCTCTCGTGTTCGCTTCAGTGCTCATTTCCTCTCCTTTTATCCTATCCTCTTCTCCTTCTCCCTCTCCCACTTTGTCCTGATCCACGCTTCTTTCGCCTGTCTCTCTCGCTTCTCAACTTCACGTCTTTCTTACACTCCCACCCGACTATTTCTCCACGCCTTTTTTTCCCTGGTTACTCTTCACTCATTTCATTTTATTCCACAATCTAAAGCGCTACCCTCCGCCGCTCTATCTAATCAGGGGATTCTTTTCTCCTTTTTAGTTCTCAATGCAAGTATGTTTGTGCAAGCAAACGTTTTCCCGATTGGGAAACGACTGTCTCTCCTTCGGTTAACAATCAGGAATGGGTACCGTTCGTTCGGTTATCTCTTATTTTTCATTATCAGTGCGTGCTTCGTAATCACAGACAGTTCCAACTATTAATCCCATTTCCTGAATCTATGCCACCTTTCGCCTTTCGCCTTCGGCGAATTTGATTGCTTTACAAGTTCATTTCTATGCCTTGGTGAAGCTTTTTACGGCAGGCTTTAAGCTCTTTTGTATTTCTTACATGAAAAGCGATATCACCGACTGCAATGTCAATTAAAGAATAGTGACATTTGTAATTGTATAAGTTTAATATAATCGAAGAGTTGATAATCGAAGAATAACAAATGTTCCCTTTCCATAATTCTGGAAATTATTATGATACGATTTCTTGGGTGCTTCGAACGCTTCAATAAAAATACATTGTCCAATGCTGCAGGAAAATTTGACATTCATCTTCAATGCGTCTATCAAATAATTTTGCTGGGAAACGCAGACGATAAAGTTTCCGAAGATGAAGTTCATAGTCAGGAAAGTATAGAGCTTTTGATAGCAAAAAGAAGAAATCGATTTCTAATACGCCATGGCATGATATACTTTAGCTATTTCCTAGGACAGAAGAAGCAGTGATCAATAACATAACCCCCGAGAGTGGTGGCAGCCCCTCCGGTGATTCCCCCATAGTCCTAGCGCATGCTCACAAATTAAATCCACCCTTCTTGCAATTTCACCATGCTTTCCTTTCTGCCGTGAAGCGCGGCCAAAGAATAAATATGCGGAATCGCGGGCAATATTGCAGCCTCTACAAACACAACACGCCCTTTGTTCTCTATGATCTTTGAGATCCTGAACTGCGGGAAGCAATTACGGTGTTGCTTTTCCACCCCTTTTAGTGCCAAAGACCTTCCGGAGGGCATGTTATCCTTTTTTTCAGCTACTTTCATCCGTGTATTAGTAATCAATTTGGATTTTATAAACCATGCAAATATATTTTTGTGAAGTACAGAAATTGATTTGGTAAGAACATTTTATCTGCAAAAATTAGTTTTAACGCTGCCGGTGTAACTCTTCCATTTTGTTTTGGTCGCTGATTAAATAGATTCAGATTGCCGTGAATTGGTTAAATTAGAGGTATCCATTCGTTAGTTTGTCTAGAGTCTAGACTCTAGACCATGCACTTTTATTTTATCTTTTTATTACTCATGAAGTGCAAATTCAGCGGTATGTTATTTTATTATTATTTATGCGATGCATTTGTCAATTTAAAACAAGGACTTGTATATAATAATAACAGATGTAATAATAATATAACAGGTGGTCTAACAATAAGTCACTTTTTATCTACGGCCCTTAAAATAAATATATTTACAACTCCAGTTAAAATGTAAAACTTCTATTGATCCTGTGATAAGGATGTTGAAAGGTGTTGACGATAAGTAGATTCTAGATTGGAAGATTGTATCTATTTATAACCTAAAAAGCTTTTGATCGGTCCTTCCGGAACGGCCACGAACGTAATTACCGGCATATATCCGTATAGTCAGTGGATTAGACGTTTCACCTGTATTAGAAATATGTTGAAAAACACTGTACATTTGACTTGTTACAAAAATAAAATTTATACACATTTTTAAAGATTATTTGTCATTAATTTATTAAGGTTCATAAATTGATGAACTTCATATAGGTGGCTATTCGGTACAAACAGATGGTTTTTACTAAATTAGGTCAAATTATTTATACTAACGTAGAAATATCAAAAATCATTAGTTAATTTAAACAGTCGGATGAATTTTGCATTTCCTGGATATTTTCAAGTAATTGTTAACTTCCCGTTGATTGTTCTACCAATCATCAATTCATCAATTAAAAATACTATTTCCATTCGGCCAAGAAACATAACTTAATAAATAATAATTCCATTCTCATTATTATTATGCTTTAACTTATCTAATTTTCATGGTTAAACTATGTAACAATTGTATTTAATAAACATGTAGTGCATCCCATCCAGGCACTAATAATTGAGTATAGTTATATTAAACTTCCATTTTCTACGTGCTTACACCTCGTGATTCTTCACTGTTTATCATAAAATCTGTGCATAATATACATAATTGAGCAGTGGGGAAGAAAATACTGATTACCGGTTGAAGAAAGTTCGAAAACAAATAATATTTCATAGTTCATTAAATAGTTACAAAATGTGAAAAGAACAATGTATGTCACAATATAGTCGTTATTTATACATAAACAGCTTTTCAAAATTAATATCCCCAGAAAGTGCGTACAATGTAATAAAATATATTTCTTAGAACAGTAATGTATGTAATGGAATGATGCACTGAACTTAAATACTAATGAACTTACTATTTTTCTAACTAATATTGTATCGATAATATTTTGACATCTATTAAAAAATTGGATGAACCAAAGAATAATCATAATCATAATGGAATTATTAACCGAATAAAGTTACACCTTTCGTGGAGGACGTACAATTGTACTGTTTCAAGCTGATAACGTACTACATTATTGAAGTACGCTTATTCCGTGTAACTCGGAAGCGAATGACTAATGTCGATGGCGGGCTCTGTGCGGTTTGCTGTGGGACAGAATAGCACGGATGCTGCGTATTACCTCATTCACCACTTCACCACTTCACCATATCACCGGCATTAATGCGGGCATTTTATGGTGCACGTGTTGCTGCACTTACTTCGAGCATATTAATGTAGGACAATAGCGCACAAGAAAATGTGTATCGTATTTCATAAAATCTAATTATCATTGCAAAACGTGTTCATGTGACAGTAGCACGTAGAAAATGGAGGGATGTATGAGAAGACGACAGTAGGCGACTAGAGGACGACAGAGGACGACAGAGGACGACAGAGGACGACAGAGGACGACAGAAGACGACAGAGGCCGACAGAAGAGTAATTGATTTAGGTTAATAGATAAACTTTCTGATAACACTGTCTTACATGCATTTTTGTTCCCACAGTTATTGACTTGTTGCAACCGAATCTGCAAACTATTCAGCTCTATCATCTGATGCCACTTAAACATCATTTGCGACTTAAGTATAAAAGTTAGACAACTATCATTTATCGCAAAAAATTCTGCACATTTTCCCAAGTAAGACGCTAAAAATAATTCTGAAATATGAATTTGTAAACATGTATAAACAGTTAAAGCTGTCCAGCCACGCTCTGCGCGCTCAATTATTATATTATATATATATATCGCGAATAATAATTGCTCGATTAATTAACTTAAAACCTCCAGCCATAATTTATATATAAATAAATGTGTAAGCATAGATGACAATGAGTACATGTTCGGTAGTATTAGTGTTAAATACTGCTTAAATTAGTATTATATATAATATCTCTAATAAATATCTAATAAATCTTTAATAAATATCTCGAATAATTTAACTACAAATGACAGACAAGTAATTTTGACCCCCTTGGTATTATATTTGGCATTATATTATATTTATTGAATAAAGTTATTAAGTAGTTTATTTGTTAAGACATTGAATGAATTACAGAATAGCGATAAAGACTCCCATGAAATTCGTTAATTTCTATGTCACTGATTGTATTTGCTTAAAATCTATTTACAAGGGACTCATATGGAAATTGTATTATAATGCGGGACACTGTTTGTGAAGCTATATAATTAATTAATGGGTTTTCTGTGAGTTTAATTGAATGTTGTCGTTACTTCTTTGTATCATATTTCATGATTCCAAATTGGAAATTCGAATATTATTTGTATTCATATTCAAATTTGCGTCTTGCAGTAAATAATGTCGGACAATTAATTAATTTATACCGATGTACTGTGGCTATATTTTTTATTTTGTAAAATTACTTTTAAATCTGTAATTTTGACCGATGTATTATTTTATGCCGTAATTCAATTTCCAATTTCGGATTTTCAAGTCAATTCTAAGTGGATCATTTACTTGTATTAGGTATATTCCAGTTATACATACAAATAATACTGCTGCAATTTGAACATTTACGATCTGTTCTCCGTAAACATTTATCAATGAATTTCAAACAAAAGCTACCAATTTCAAACCAGTAGGTAGCTACTGGAAAGAAATGGTTTGCGGATTCGTTTTCAGCACAGCGAAATCTATAAGAATCGCCTATTCGTTGTTACAACATTTTGTTGTTGTTGGACAGTGTTATTAATACCTCGTTAGAATTTCGAGTAAGTATAAGTAGCATAGAATTGATTCATAAAGCCTTATTTAATTTAAGCACGGAGTTCAAATAGTTAAATTCTCTATCCCGGGAACAGTTGTAGATTAAGTAGTATTTAGGTTTAAATGTATAATTTGAGCACATATAAAGTTTAGTACACATTAAATACATTAATTGATTCAAAAGTCTATTGTGTTATATTGTATCGTGTTCAGTCTTTGGAAATAATCATTTTGGGCAACTATTTATTTATAAATAATTCATATACTGGTTCATAAATCATTGATTTCAAGAATCATAACTATTTGGGAAACAGTAGAGTATTTTCAGTTTCTGAACTTTCTTGAACCAGTCATAATTTTATCATGATAGAATTTGATTAGTTGAGGTACTGCTATTGCAGAATGTTATTTCAACAAATTTGCAATTCTAACAGATGCGATAATTCAATAATTCCAGTGACAATTCAGTTTGTTTAATTATCTAATACTGAATTTCTATTTTAATCCTGAGTTTATCTCAATTCGAATCAGAAGAAAAGCAGAAGAAAATCAGAAGAAAATCAGAAAAGAATCCGAGAAAATGTTCAAAGGATTATTTCATAGAACTGTTAAATGAGCTGAATTAAAATACATCCAATCAAAGTACAGTTGTGCAGTCCTAGAAAACTGGTTGATGAATTACACTTCAGCGGACTTTCCTTTTCTTTAGGGATATGCCAGTAAAAGAGTATTGGCAATTTAGAAGGCAAGTAATTCGATCGTTCTTCTACCGGTTTATAAAGTACATGATACTTTGCTTGAAATGAACTGGAAGGAGATTAGTTTGGAATTTTGAGACTTACCTGAAGAATTAGCGGGCGGCTGGCCCGGCTTCGCCAGGCAAGTAGTCGCCGTGTTAATTCGCCTGCTCGAATACCCTCCGTGCCCTCTAAACTTGGACAGAATTGCGCTCGAAATCTGAGGTTACTGGAAAGGAAAGACATCATCCATTATTACATCTTTACCCGTCTTTACCCGTTTAAGAAATCAGTAATTACGATAATAAATTATTAACGATAATCGTAGGAATATAGGGGTGCATCTTTGAAAGATCAATGCGGTACTAGATATAGCGTAGACTCAGATTTTGCAATAATATACTGATATACGTACATTGTACAATATTATACATATATTACATTAACATATCAATAATAATAATAAAAACATTCATAAAATTTGAATATTCAAAAGCTGTGATCAACACATTTCTACTCGGATTATTGTACAAAGATTATTAATCACAGAAAAATAAATGATTAATATCATATGAATAAGAATATTGATAAAAAATGAATTGGTGCACAATTAAAAGCGCTTTCACAAAGTAAACTGATGAAACTTTCACGATGCTTCGAGGTGCAGAAAGAATTTAACTCTGCATACTTACGTCAGGTATGTTGACAAAATTATGTGATTTAAGTAGCGGAGAAAAAGATATGGGATCCATAAATATTTAAAGAAGCTGTTAATTAATCCAAAACTTTAATATAAGGAAATTGATTATTCTATTATCCGAACATTTTTGTCTTCCATTAGTTTGGATAATGGAGACTTTACTGTAAGCCCTAGTACACCAAAGTCTCTTTTTATACGGTAGATACGTTCTAAACGTTCTAAACGTTCTATAAAAGAGGTAACTTATACACATTCAGTTGTTTTGATTTGTGTATGCACATAAAGATTTGAAATTTCAACGGGGAAAGCTTTTATCCTGTTAAAACTTTAGATTTCTTGAATTACTTTTTTTTTACTTTTTTTACTTTTTTTTTACTTTTTTTTACTTTTTTGCCTTTTTTGCCGCATTAAAAAGATACACGTAAAAAGAAACTCGACCATATTTAAAAGTTATCAGTTGGGGTATAATTGAATAAAAGTAATAGGGAGTAAATAAATATATAATAGTTTACACAAATTGCAATTTTGTCTTTCAAATGTTTTCTTGAATTATTGAACACGGATTGAATCTAGTAATTTAATACTGCGCTAATACGTGTTAGAAACAAAGTGGACAAATAAACAAAAATTGAAATAAATTCTTACGAAATTTGTAAAGTAAGCAGACCCCGGGACAGAGGTATGTAGTAGCCTAAGAACAAAGGAGAGATTTTCCTATTGTGTTTGTCATTTCCAATAAATCTGCACAATAAACGCGGAAGTATTTTCAAAGGTGGACTACTCAGTGGAATGCTCACTTGTATTCAGAAAGAGGAGAATGTCCTATCTCGCCCTTCCTATTCCTTTCATATTGCTTTATCACTTTATCCGTCAGGTGCTTTCCTGAAACAGAGAATCCCACCGATGTTAGCATTCAATGTACTATCATTTACCGTATCAGTTCCAAATCATCTACTTCCAAATTTTATATTGGCTCGTTCCATAAGTTCGTGCGACGGTCTGGAGTATGAAAAATTCTTCTACAATATATTCCCCATCGTTATATAATAATCACATGAAACAATAAAACAGAAGCTATTAAATGACGTATACAGTAAATTCCTTTTAACACGAATTCCTACAACGCGCTAAAGATATTGCGAGGACTTTTCCGAGGACGTAACCCGTTTCTCGTACAAAGCGCTGTATAATAAAATGCGGGGATTCCCGGTCGAGCACAGCTTTAGTCGAGCACAGCTGAGCTTGTTATCTCCAATTTCCTATAACGCGTCTACTGTAATACATAGCTGATAGGCAATTCTTACGAGATATGTACATTCAATATGAAATTAAAACCGCACGATCTTTGGGACCAACCCAATACAAGTGCGATTAGTTTGCTTATGTTTTATCCTAATTAACCCTGATTTTATTACATTCGGAAAGAGAGATATCTTATGAATTGAATGTTTGATAAGCTGTGATATTAACACGTTTTCTGCCAGATCGATTTTCGGTGACTTTCCGTTCACGTTCAAAAATCGGAATTAGTACATTCTATTCATGTTTGATTGTCTCATCAAATTAAAGTATATTTGCGTATCCTATATAAAATTTACTATAATACCTGTTGGGCGATTGTTATCAATTTATAGCTATAGTTAGAATGTTATAGATTCTTAGGCGCTATAGAATTTTACCATTACGAACCGGATCTTATTTGCAGGGCAAAACAGAATATTATTAAAAAATGCGGTTTTCGAAAACTGCGGCTGATGGAGAAGGATGTTTTTCAGATTTGTTTTCAGCGTGTCAAAATCTATAACAATTATCCAATAATCGTTGAAGGACAGAAAGATGTTAAAATTTGTTGACAGTGCGATAAACTTCTTCAGTTTGACATGTCATCATAGATTAAACTAATATCTGGTTTTAAATTAAGCGCACAAGGGCTATCAAAATTAGAATTGATTATTCAAAATTACTATTGCATATGATGTGTTCTCAAAGCTGCCTTGAACGTGAATCTCAAAAATGTTAAAAGTAGTTATTGCGCTCTTTACATAAAAACAGTGAAAAAACTAGAAAACTTTCCAAAACATAATACTAAATAAGTTCACGAAAAACAATAAATTGACTCTGACAGAACATGAATTGTGCACTTTAAGCACAAAAATTGCAATGAAACTTAGAAATGAAGATATTTAATCAAGATGGGAATATAAATAAACGTACGTATATAAATATCGTATATAAATAACAAATATAAATATAAATAACACGTACTCGGGGCATCAGAAATAGGAAATTAAAACTGTCACCGAGTTCTGTCATTCGAGGTTTACCGGTTCTTAGCACCAACGAACACTCGTTCCACGAGTGACTGTACCTTTTTATGCTTCGTCTCTTCACGGTTTACTTTTTCCTTTGGGAATTCGGTTATTTCCGTTAAAGTCGCCGACAGAAAAGAAAGATAAGCAGTACGCGTTTCTTTAGGGCGTATTTTAAACTCAAGGAAATAGGAAAGTAAGAGAGAACAGATTCACCTTGTGAATGGATTTAACTGTGTCTACAACTGTGTCTACTCTAGTTTATTCATTTTCAGAATATTCCACCTTGAGTACACATTAAGATACTCTCTCGTAAACTTATTTTGTATTTGTTGTACATAATACATATTGTTGGATACCCGTCAGGCCCAGCACATTGGAGATGTCCTGATCTATATCCAGGGGCGCATTCCTATATCCTATCTCTCACTAGTTCACTAATCCGTCTTCGTTAAAATATATAAGTTCCAAATTCATACGTATTGTTTCGCCTGGACTGTCGGAGCGCGCGTCACCCGTGACGCGCCAAGACACGTCACCGGTGGCTGACGGGCCCACCACCGAGGCGGCCTCACCACAAGCCGCCCCAAAAGCCTCCCCGGGCACCGCAATATAAATAAGAGAGACTGTACCCGGCGGAAGAAGTTCAGTTTTAAAATATACACTTTAGAGACGAGACGATCTCTGACACTCGTGACAGTTGTTGTTTTATTCCTATTCAATTTTCCCTCTGTGAAGTGGACGGACGGTATTCTTTAGTTCTTTCATTAAATTGAAAACTAAAAATCGTGGTTCGAGGACCTCACCACGTAACAGCATGGTCTGCGATGGCTCCAAGACGAAACACCCTTTCTTTTCCCTTCTCCTTATATCCACAGCAATCCCCCCGACTAAGATCCATTTTCGATCCCAAACTCTGTTTGGGATACAATAATATTTACTGGAAAGGTGAAGGCTTGAAACGATACTTCAACAATATGCGCAGGGTGTTCCATAACTAAACCCATAACATGCATCTACTACATACATAGTTCTCGACACACCAATCAAAAATTGCTTTTCCAATATCCGATTTTGGCTTTGTTTAAGAGTTATCAATTTTCAAATTTTCGGCTTGTAAGGTGAAGATCCCTCGAAGGGGGAAAAGGCGGGGGAGGCACAGTCCCGAAAAGGACCCGGAGTGGGGATGAGGGTCCGTCGCCCTACCGCCGAGGGATGCCGCCTTCAGTTCTTTAAGCGGCTATAGATGCAGATAGATAGAGCTTTGCGCCATACTTAAAGCGATAGATATATATATAGCGATTAGAGACACTTTAGAATTAACCAGCGTGTTATTGGTTGGTGCTCTTTATAGGCTGTTTACTTCCTAAACGGGACACCGTTATGTAATATGAAATAGAAAGAAAGTGTACGAGACGTACACTTGCAGCGAATCAGCTGCTAAGGTCTTCGAACTGACCAAATCGAAAGGAGAAAGTAGACACTTTCAATGCATACATGCATATATGTGGTATGTAAGTATGTATTGGGTTGTAACATAAGTTCGTCCCGTTTTCTCCGCTTGGCGGCGGAACATCGTTTTTTCGAACGGATACCCACTTCACCCCCGCAAGTGTAATATTTCATTTTAAAAGTGGCCTCTCCGCAGTCATTTTGAAAAAAGTTTTGTTGCGATCAGTCAGTCCTAGCGTTTTCCGTAAGAGTTTGAACATAAAGAGCATGTCAGAACATAAAGAGCATTTTCGTCATATTATGCTTTTTTACTTCCGAAAGGGCAAATCCGCGTCACAAACTCATGCAAAAATGTGTGCTGTATATGGGACCGATGCTGTTGATGATTCCACGTGCAGAAAGTGGTTCCGGAAATTCAGAGATGGAAATTTTGATGTCAAAGATACACCTCGCGCCGGACGACCTGTCGCCATAGACGAGGACAAAATCAAGGCTATGATTGATAGCGATCGCCATTTGACGACACCTGAGATAGCCGCATCATTAACAATTACTGCCACTACTGTTTCAAGACATTTACGAAAGCTTGGGATGGTCAAGAAGCTCGATACATGGGTGCCGCATCAATTGACTGAGAAGAATTTAGTGGATAGAATATCTGCTTGTGATTCGTTACTGAAACGCAACGAAAACGAGTGTTTTCTAAAAAATCTCATTATTGGCGATGAAAAATGGATCGTATACAATAATGTTAGGCGAAAAAGGTCATGGTCACATGTGCGGGGTGCACCAGCACAGACGGTCGCAAAGGCAGGACTGCACCCGAAGAAGGTCATGCTGTGCATCTGGTGGGATTGGAAGGGTATTGTGTTTATTAATTAATTAATTCCACCAAATACTGCTCACAATTGACGAAACTGAAGGAAGCAATTGAAAGAAAGAGGCCAGAGTTGGCCAATAGAAGGGGCGTCGTGTTCCACCATAATAACGCCAGATCACATGTCTCAACACAGGCTCGGCAAAAATTGTTGGAGCTAGGCTGGGATGTTTTGACACATCCACCATATAGTCCGGACCTTGCCCCTTCAGATTATCATCTGTTTAGGGCTTTGCAGAACTCCCTTAATGATGTAAATTTAGCGAACTTGAACTCTTGTAAAAACCACTTGGAACAGTTTTTTATCAACAAATCCCAGGAATTTTACAAGAGAGGAATCTTTCAACTACCAGAAAGATGGCAAAAGGTTATCCAACAAAATGGAATGTATATAATGGATTGATCTTGTTTGTACATGTGTAAATAAATGGTTTAAAGAACACTGAGAAAACGGGACGAACTTATGTTACAACCCAATACAATGTACATATGTATATCTGTACCTATTATGACATGGCAAAATGAAAACGTTTATCTATTCTGGTTAATAAAAGTTAAATTATCTGAGTAATAAGAATAATAACTATACGGAATAGTAAATGTTAAATTATCAAACATTATGCTCTAATTACACTGTCAACAAATTTTCACTTCTTTCTGTTCTCCAACGACTAGAATACAATTCTTATAGATTTTGACACACTGAAAACTAATCTAAAAACCGTCCTGCTTCATTACCCTCAGTTTTGGAAAAATGCATTTTACATTTATGAAAACTGAGGGTGAAGGAGGACAACAGGTTTTAGACTTGTTTTGGCGCGTCAATGTTTTGCAACTCTACAACCTTTAGTTATAGAGATAATTTATAGTTATCTATAAATTTACAATAATTGTCCAACAGATGTTAAAGAACAAACACATACGTGTTGGATAATGTTTCTAACATGAAAAGTTCTACAAGAAATTAAAAAATTGCATTGCATTGTCTATCGTTCTACTTGTTTGGTATTTGTGCATATTTGGTTCATATTCTAATTCCATAAATTAATGATTTGTAACTAATCACTGTTCTAGAAACAACCGAAAACAAATTCACACTGGCAGAACTAGTTAATTCATTAAAAACTTAAAACAGTTCATTTCCATTTGAAAACAATTTTTCTTTGCCACCGTTAGTTTCAGAAAAATCTTGTGATTTTCAGAAGTCCTTGGATTCATTGATGAAAAATATGATCAAGTAACGAATCACGCTTTATCTCTCATTAAATTTCGAATCCTTTTTTAATTATATATTTCATATTCTAAGACCAGCGCGCCACGATTTTATCGGCGCCTAATAGAATAGCTAAAGGCGGACAATCAATTTCCTCTTTCAATATTCATTTATCCTCGACCTAAAAGGTGCAAATTAAATTCCGCTGTATTTAAACCCGTGGGAGGGTTTCATACACTTGAAACCAATTCTTTTCACGGAAAGAACGTGAAATATTCCATGCGTTCTGACATTCACGTAATTCAACGGAGTTACGCGTGAGGAGGATCAAGAATCGGTGTTCTTTAAATAGAACATTGGCGTGTGGAATATTCTTACGATCCAGTTATCGTTTTCCCAGTTCTTACGAACTGACTAGAAACTTGTTTAACATTAAAACTACGGACAATATATTCGGCTATATTTATACTTTCATTTATATGTCTTTAAAAATAAGGATGTTTGAAAAAGTAAAGCAATCGATTTAATCACGCCGATTATGCAGAATTAACCGCAACAATTTCAGAAAATAGAACTTATAAATTTGAAAGTTTTTATTAAATTCCGCGTACTCGTCATTTTGACGGCTTCCGTCGTTCTAGTGTTAATTCGTTTGCACAACATGGAGGTCATGCTTAACATTTTTCGAGAAAAGTGGTCAACGAGAAATCAAAAGGTTATGATTTTTTGAGAAGCAAATGGAACTTGGATTTAGCAATGCTTTTTAACATTCTTTTTAATCTCAGGATAAATTTTGTAGAATTCCTTTTGGCAGCGGGTACTATACAATCACCATGAACCCAGATAATATTAGGTTGGATGTATTATATATAATAATAATTTAATAATAATCATTTAACACAACAACAACTTATTTTTCCATCTCTTATGACCTCATGGTCACTAGGTCTAAACTATATACGTTAGTCTTAACTGAACATCTAATTGTAAGACAATAGCACCTAAGGCGAATCTCAGAACAATTACCTAGGACTTCTTTTGTAAGTCCTACATACATATGTATATATTTTACAATCTTCCATTTCATGTAACCTTCGTTTTCTCATATATAAAGAAAAGGAAAAATTTTATATGTTTTTTCGGATTTTCACTTTCTATTGCTCTTAGTCCAAGACACGCATTATTACAATAATCATACAATATACTTTTTGTACAATAGACAAATTATACTCGACTGAAGAGGGCAAAAACCTATTGCCGAAACGTCTCGACCTTAATTTAAATAAAGGAGATTAAATAAAGTATTGGTCTATTCTACTAGCCGCAACCCCAAACCAAAGAATATTAACAATTAGAAGACCAACAAAATATTACTCAAGATTATAATAATAATATAATAAAGTTAAATCTAACATTATAATATTTTATAAATATAAAGTTAAAAATGGAAAAGGATTGAATCTCGAAAAAAACGCCATTAAATTTTATACACCGCCTACTGCACATGTTTCTACAAGAAATGGCAAGAATAACACTGTACAGAATTTATGCAGAATTCGTATTGAGTTCAGAACTCTGCATCTGATTTCGAACCGATTGTGTTGTCACACTGTATTCTGATTATGATATGACACATTTTCGGCTTATATCTGACCCAAAGTGTTCTCCCAACGTTGTAACGGTATTGGCACACTCATTTGTTTTGTTTGTAAGAGTATGAGGAGTCAAGCCTCCTCATTACCCATTTATCCCGAAATATGTTCCAACTTGAGTGCACGTCATCCGTGACGCGCCCAAAAACATATATATATATATATATGTATATAGGTGAATTATCCGAGGACATCACCATATAACAACGTTCCCGCTCATTTAGAGATTCACTGACGATGAGTCCCTTGACGCTCTTTCGGCTTAATGGGCAATGCGCATGCGTCTTGATATACTGGCTCTCACAATCAGATTAGATTGCCAAGAGCTTGCGCAGTCCCCACTACCTTTTCTTCCCACCACTGCTTTATGCCCGACTTCAGTGACGTCACAGTGGGACTACGGCCAACAGCGTGATCGGAGCAGGGAGTGGTAGTGAGGACCTGCGCACAACGAACGCAACTCGTCCGAACCCAGTGAAAGGTTTCCTGGGATGGGCTATATAAGACCAACATCGTGTTCGGAACAAGGAATGTTAGTACTTAGGTTGGTCTGCGCACAACGAACGAAACTCGCCCAACACTTTAACAATCTAACTTGAAATGCAGTATGGAAAAAGACGGCCACCATTCCGGGAATTTTACACTTGATCCGTCACGACGCCAAGGGATATCCCAGTTTTTAGAACGGTGGTATCGAAGACCAACCGTGGAGTCACTTCGGGTAGTCCGATAATGACACGTCTATTTCTATTGACCACAGTTACGCTAATCGTAAGTCTGGAAGGGCTGCACGATAGGGTAATCCTTATTCTGTGACCCTCACCATTTTTAGTTCAGACTGACTTAATCCGATCTAATGTCAACAAAATGTCTATAAAAGTTTAGCTCAAGCGGATAACGGGAAGGAGTGCCTCAAGAGCATTTTTTATCGTTTATAAGCGCGCGAGAGGGCGGTCGGCGTACCAGAGCTCTCAACACTTGTTCTGGTAGCGACCAATTTCCGTTTGCCTAAGAAAATGCTTCTTTATGAGCAAAATTTGTACATATTATTTAACTATTGTCAGGAAGTTATTTAAATCTTAAATTCTTAAAACATTTAGTAAGCCTTAGTGAAGCTCTTTCAAACAGATGGGATAGAATTTACTACATATGTATCGGTAATCAGAAACAAGCTCCAGTTTTGCGAATTTAATACTCCTCATACACTATAAAATATTGAAGATTAAATATTTATTATTAAAAGAGCCTCGAGAATATTTAAATGACTTATTATTAAAAGAGCCTCGTATCCGCTGATTCGTTATCCGCGGTTTGCCTTATTCGCCGTCAGCCACAGTCCTGAAAAGAATGAGATATCTCAATTCGCTCTACCCCACCTAGAACATATATATAGAATATATATATATATATATATATATATATATATATGATCTTTTTATTTATATATATATATATTTTTATTTATATATATATATATGCTCTTTTTATTTAGTATGTCCACACTGTATATCCCCCCGGCCCATTAGTCGCTTATTATAGCTGTGAAAAATCGTCATAGATAATCTCGATATTCTTCTGCTTTTCTATTTGTCATCTAATATTCTCCCTAGTGATTTCAAGGTTTCACATTCGTTCTTCTTTGCTGCGTCTGACAATGAGATTGCCACATCAGGGAATCAAGCCTATGGAGGCATAGTACCCAAAGTTCTTCTCCCATCAAGAAATGTTAAGTGACGTAAACGGCTATCGGATTTATAGTAGGATGCATAGTTGTCACAATTATGAAATTAAGTGTTGCAGTATCATGAAATTCAGCAAAGTATCTGTCTATGCCGACCTGCCGTGACGAAGCTTCGAGCGCCGATCGGCTGTGATGATTTGTGAAAAGACGGTGAGGGAAAAGAAAATGTCCTTGCTTCTTCGTCTTTATCACTATCTATTTTCAAATCACTGGTGCACTGTGACACTTTCAGACGAAATATAATGAGTGTGTAAAATGAGGTCAAAAATCGGAATGTTGATTCTCGGAGTTCAACTAGTACAAGTGTTTTGTTTTAACTGCGAACTAGAGTGGCGTGTGTAACTATAAGAATGCACTCTATTCTCTATTTAGAATAAGATTGCCACCACTGATTTATCCCCGACTTTTGTCACGTCACAGTGAGACTAACAGTGAGACCAATAGCATGTTCAGAGCAGCGAATGGTAGTGGGGGACCTGCGCACAACGAACGAAACTCGCGCGCTTGGCAACCTTATTTCAAATGGAGAATAGTCTCGAGACTTTTTTTCTTGCCGGTCGACTTTGAACTGACTTTTTTGCTTGATATACAAGGTGTCCGAGTTTTTTCTGGGCAAACGTTGTCAGCGCATTCTATGCACGAACGTGAGAAAAAATTGTTACATAAAAGTTGGCCAATAAGACTTTATTACAAAGTTATAACATAACTTGTAAAACTGCCTAATTTTCCTGCTCAAAGTGCCATCCGCTTACGCGGATGCAAGTCTGACACTGCTGTAGCACGCTGTTTGTGACACGGCGAATTTCTTGCACTTTGGCCAAGAAAATGAGTCCCTCCGCTCCCTCGGGAGCGGAGGGACTCGTGGAATTTGTCTTCTAAATGTCTAGTCACACAATTTTGGGACCCTTTTATCGATTCTGATTGTTTTCGACAAATTCCAAGAATCAGCGACTTGCGATCGCCTAGATCGACGAAAAATAATAGAAATTAGGCCCGTCGGTTCTAGCAGTCTTTTAAGACCGAACGGTATCAGTGTGTTCAAGTAGCGCTTATTTTACTTAATAAGTGCAGAAAGTAAAAAATAAGTGTAAGAAATAGCCTCGAACCGCTCGTACGGATTATAAAACAAAACCATTTATAACGTGGGAGAGAGTTTCATGTGTCGCGCAGCTGAGAGTTTTATGGGTACTCTGGGTCCTTGCGTTCTGAGAACGACCCTTGGAAGAGAGTATCACAACGATGGAGAGAAATGTCCGCGACGGACATTTTGGGGAGCATTAGAATTTAGTTGATACGCGGATATGCAAATTCCACGTATATTAGAATCATTATTGAGAATCATCGATAGTGCGCAGACCGTATTTTATTATTCACAATTCTCAATGGCGCAAATTATAACCCGTAACTGTTGGCATTAATCAACCTTAATGTTCCTTCCAGACCACTAAGAAGGATTCCTTTTTATTCAAACATTCTTTATATTCATACCGAGATCTTCGATTCATATCATTTTTCACGCATACTGCACAATTTCGTACCAGAAAGTAGTTAATCATTTTTCACATACTTTATGAAACACTATTTCTTTTTTCATATTAAACATCATTCTATTTGATAATGATCATCCACCAATGCCATAATTCCTTTTTTGAACAAGAAAACAAATTCCCAACTTTCGATGCGAAAAATTCTCCACTCCCGAATTGATTACTTTCCGGTCCCCCTAATACATGCAGATGGGAAATGTCTTTCGTGCAATCTAAAATGATGATCGACAGCAGATCTTCTATCGTTATTACAATTATTATTTATATCACCATTTTTATGTAATATTTATAATTATTTGTACAAAGTTAAAAATTGTCGGGATTCAGATTCGACTCGGCCCGACTACGATATCTGGTACTCGAAGTTTACGAACTTTCGGCATCCCGCCCGACTCGACCCGACGACAATTGCCCGGCCCGACCCGAGCCAGAACCGTGGACCATACGCACAACTGGGGCACGCATGTTTAAACATCGCGGGATCATCACGGCCCAACAAATTATCCCCGTAAAAATTCTAGTGGGTGAAATTTTCAACAAAATATAGTGAGAAACTGGACAAATTAAGAACAGCAATTGCTGTTAAGATAACGCCAGACCTCATGTTTTTTGGAGGTCCGGAAGATGCTGTTGGCCTTTGAATGTGATATTACATCCCATCCAGCTTACTCTCCTGATGTATAATAGTACCTTCCAATTACAATCGTTTCGATAAAAAAATACCTCCGCGAAAAAAATTCAATCCGCAAGACGATGTAAAACGTCACTTGGATAACTTTTTTGCCGAAAAATCAACGTTTTTTTTATAAGGAGGGAATAATGAGATTTTTAGACCGTTGATAGAGACCAGTTCATAGAAGAAAATGCAACATATATATTGGGCAGATTCATAAGTTCGTGCCGTTTATTATCCCCTTGGAAAACCCGGTTTTCTTTATGGTATGTACTTCTTTTGCTTGGAGCAGGTAATTAGGTGTTCTTCAGTCATGATACAAGGCTGTCAACATCGGTTTAAAAAGTATAAAATATAGAAATAATGTACTCTTGCTGCACGACAACGCGCGACCGCATACGGCCAAAGTAACCCAGGAACAAATTTTAGGGCGGGTTTTCATTTCATGGGGGGTTTTATCACACCCTCTTATTCTCCAGACCTTGCTCCATCAGATTTTTACCTGTTTAGGTCATTACAAAGTGCACTAAACGGGAAAACGTTAAAAAATGACACAGAAGTCTGCGAGTTCATAAATTCGTTTTTTTGTATCAAGAGCAACAGATTTTTTTATGAATGGAATTAACAAGCTGCCATCTGAATGGGAAGAAGTTATAAATATTAATGGAGAATATATAAAAGATTGAAAAGTACTGTACTCTTTTTTAAATACACTTTTCCGCGTCACTGCTGCGCCGGCACGAACATATGAATCAACCCAATATATTATGAAATAAATAAAGCGCGTTTTCAACTAACCTAAGTGGTTTTCTTTTTGTCAAAAGTGTGACAGGATTTTCCGGACAACCCAATATTTAAGACCGCTCCAACTTTATACCGATTTATTAATATTATTTAAAAGTGGCAAAAAGTTCAAAGCACAACAACTTCTAAGTAACCAAACGGTAAAAACTAAAATTTCGACAACACTTTCGTATGTTCACTTCGATTACGAGTAATAAGTATATATATGTATATACATACATATGTATCCTATTAATGATATAATTTAAGGTTTGGAGCCAAGAAGACTAATATAGAATTTGAAATAATACATTATTGATAACACTAACTGCTGTATTCCACAATGCACGAAGCATTCATTCCCATATGTCCAATCGCTTATCAGCAGAGCCAATGATCTTTCCTGTTCTCCTGTTCCCTCGTTCTCCTTTTCTCTTTTTCACGTGTTCATCCAATTTTGCAATTTTAATCAAATAACCTTGAATAACCAAAATCTAAAGCATCTATTTATTGAATAACGTGTCATCAGCGAGGCCCAGCGATTCGGTTATCAAACATACGAATAGCAATCTCTTCTCTCGTTTCTGACTTGATTATCGATTTCTCGAAAATCTCCTCCGACGACTAAAAATATTTTATCAGCTTACAAACCTTTCGATCAAATGCAATATTTATTTCGGGCTCTTTCTAATACATTTAAAGTTCATTACGCAACGGTCTGAAGATTGTCGTGTAATCGGTAGAAACAAATACACTACCGGTTAAAAGTTTGGGATCATTAGCTTTGTCTTCATTCTAACGTTTAAAGTAAACGTATGTTGTATTGGCACCTGGGGGTAATAAGATTTTATTACCTTTAAAATCGGCCGGGTCCGTTTATTGCTACCGATCGGTTTTTAGTTTCCCCACCACAAATTACTTTACTACAAGAAGGTTGGTGAACTATGCAGCAAGAAACATTACGCAAATTTGTCGGGGTATGTCAAAAATATGTAACATAGCAATAATGAAAAAAAGGTGGGGGTTGGGGGGGGGGTACTTGGACGAATCGCGTATTAAGCGAAATGTATAATTAATATAGAATAAAATATACGAAATTTATACAACTCTTCTATCTTATAATATCAACATACATCAACCTACAGATATACCCAAAAAAGTATCCCATTCCACTTTATAGACAAGATATTAATACGAATCGATGATTAAAATCAAAACGCGGAATCAGAGAGCTTTGTATTATAGTTCTATTAGGTTGGTGCGAAAGTGAAGTAAATAATTGCTGCAATACGTATAAAAAGGTTGTAATTATATTATTGCAACAATCTGGCAATGCAAGCTTTGTAACAAGTTAAAAGTATTAATTGAGTATTTTATTGAGAAATATTAGGTTGGAAACTATGAAACGGGTGTTTTCTGTTTAGTCTGTGTTCAGCTGCGACTGATTGTGAGAGAGATACATTGTAACGTGCGCTCGATATTTTTATTTATAAAGCTTAAAGGTATTCTTCTTACTCATTTTGTAAAATTTTTTCGTGTTTCTATCCCATTTTTATTTTATTTTTATCCTAAACCAGATGGAAACAAAACGCGATTTACATCTACTCTTCTTGTACGAGTTTAAATTAAATCATACCGCAGCTCAAGCTTCAAGAAATATTAATCAGGCATTCGGAGATGGATCCACCAATGAAAAAAATGCTCGATATTGGTTCCAAAAATTTCGTTCTGGCAATTTGAGTATCGTCAATGAGCCTCGAGGAAGACCACCGTCCCATATTGATAACGAGGAATTAAGGACGACTGTGGAATCTGATCCACACACAACTAGTCGAACACTTGGGTCTAAACTAGGAACTAGTCATACAGCTGTGTTCAAACATTTGCGTGCAATAAATAAAGTCAACAAATTGGACTCATATGTGCCGCACGAATTGACGCAACTGCAGATGATCGATTTTCATTCAACGCCCGTTTCATAGTTTCCAACCTAATATTGTAGATGTTCATAATAATACGAGGTGGAAACAGATTAAGGATTTAATTTCACCGTGTTCTGTGCTTATCGTGTACACTACGACTCTGGAAAGAAGACTCGCGGAGATGATAGACTGGGAGAGGAGGATAATAAGTGTAACTCAATTTTATCGAGATCCACGTTACACCTGAAATTGTGCGTTGAAACTGAATTATTCTGTTACAGGATTTCCGAATAATATTTACTGCAGGTAGTCAGGTAATTGCTTTGATCGTATTATTAACCTTTTGCACTCAAAAGACGATTCTTAGTTGCCATTCAGTTTTTGGAGGTAATTCGAGTACCGACTGACAATGAGATGCGGTATTAAGATTTACTCCACTTATTGTTGGTCATTGAATTTTAAATCACCGACAACTGGAGTAAATCTTAATGTCGCCTTTTAATCACCATTCGATTTGTCGCAATAAACTCAGTGGCGACTGAGAGTCGTCTCCGAGTGCAAAGGTTTAATTTTGAATCTAACAATTTGCGAGGCGAGACCTCAGAAGTCATCCTGGTAGGGTTAATCAATTAAACGCAATTTTGGTTATTACTATTTTGTTATTATACAGGGTGAGTCAATAACTACTATCACCTCAAATAACTTGTTTTCTATTGATCGTATCAAAAATGTTTATAACGCATTTTGTTGTATTTCGAGCGCCCCATCAGATGGACGCAATTTCATTTTTGAAAATTTTATATTTTCCGTAATCTCAAAGTCACCTTGAGTTTTTTATAGGTCAATGTGCTTTTTTTTACTGGTATCATCTATGCGATGAAGAGCTGAATCCAACGACCTATAATAAGATGACCTTAATTTGACCTTAAACCTCAAAATTAGGCCGTATAATTGGTCCATTTTTTATCGAAGGGACATTAAATGCTCAAAAATACGTAGCATTTCTAAAGGAAACCTTACATCCATTGTTGGAAGAAGTTTCATTGAATGTTCGCCGAAGAATGTGGTACCAACAGGACGGCTGTCCCGCTCATTATGCGTTGATTTCAAGGCGGGCTGTTCAAAAATTGTTTCCCAATCGATGGATTGGTCGAAATCAAGGTCATCTTATTATAGGCCGTTAGATCGAGCTCTTCATCGGCTACATGATACCAGTAAAAAAAAGCACATTGACCTATAAAAAACTCAAGGTGACTTAGAGATTTCGGAAAATATAAAATTTTCAAAAATGAAATTGCGTCCATCTGATGGGGCGCTCGAAATACAACAAAATGGGTTATAAACATTTTTGATACGATCAATAGAAAACAAGTTATTTGAGGTGATCATAGTTATTGACTCACCCTGTATAGTGCGCTGAACTCTGAAAGGCGTAAGATTGAAATGGATTCTTCGAGCAACGTAAATGAGAACACTTTAATGCTTTTATTTATTAGGAAGATTCTATTAGCGGAAATGTTAGAATCATGTAATTACAACTTCCGTGTATGTAGTACATACAATTATTTATCATTTAGTTGTCATAAATTGTATTGTCAGATTATTAGGAAGGATCGGGAATAATTGAACGACAACAAGAAATGAGAAACGATCTCGCGATTCCACATCGGTACGATAGGGCACAACGATTAATCGATTATATCCAACATGTATCACGAAGAATAAAGAGATTTAAGAAACAAATAAAATTACTTTCCACAATGTCCAGAGTCTTTGAATTTCGATTTAAAAATCCGCACCAACTTTTCCGGTAGCTAATACTCACTAGCGATAGTACTTATACAGAAACACTGATGTTCAAAACGATAACTCTTAAGATAGCCTATCGTCCGTTTACAGAAATACTAACAATCAAGGGAAAGCATGGATCGGAGTTGATGGCTCGGGGAAACGTGAAAGATGACATCGTGCACATGCGCGTCCGAACGTGTCACGTCACTTTTGCTTTTCTCTCCAACATATCAGGGGAGCATGGTTTCCTTTGGGTCTTCTCGTTCTCGGACGAAGAGCACTATGGCATGTAGATGGCATTCGTCCAACTGTTGCCCCTCACAAAATCTGCAGACGCTACTCGCCAGACATAGCGCCTGATAGTTTAAATTCGGGCGACCTGTCTTCCCGTTCGCTTAACATAGATAATCTTGGGGAAACTCCGGACAAGGGAAAGGTTAAAAGTTCGTTAAATGTTCATCAATGCTCTGATCTGCATTAAACCATCGACGCCATTCTGAGCGGTGTTTTAGGACGTTTCTGCCACACTTTAAATGTGTATTCCTCTCATCAAAATAATGCAAAAATTCGTATAAACATAAGTCCAGAAATACCTTGTTTTCGAGTAACGGCTCGCGAAAGATTTCGCCTAGATTTATGCTCTAAAGGTTAGATATACCATATTGCTATACTGCAACTCTATGGACTCAAATTATTCAGCAAAATTAGTAGTTTTTTATGCAATCTTATATGAACAATTGACAAAAATAGGTCCCAGAACTGTATTTCCAGTGGTCTCCAAGAAAATTCTTGCTAAACCCAACAAATTGGAATCGAAAAGCACACTTGTTTAGGATTGACGTAAATTTACTTTGTTAAATAGCCAATAACCAAATAAAACTTCGAGACAAAATTTGTAGGGAATTTAATTCTGAAACTACTGGATATATACAATACAATTTTGGGAACCATTTTTTCGATCTTTCACCTAAGATTGCATATAAAACCTCTAATTTTGTTGAACAATTTGTGATTGTAGGGTTTCAGTATAGCATTATTTCACTCTTACTGTTAGAGAAGTATGCCAGAAACTTCGTGAAACGCCCTCCTGTATATTTCGCCTACATGTCGTATTCGAAGTCGCAAATCAAAATCATTAAAACATATCTTCGGCGACCGTAATTTCGAAAATGTCGGTAATCGATCTCCGAAATTAGCTCCAAGTTCAACTTTTAATTGTAATTATAGTTTAAATTAATTTCACAGAGAGTAGTTCGACGTTGAAAACAGTTGCTGTTTACGAAATAATGATATCCTTTTATCTCAATATACCACTTTTTTAAGATAACAATAAACAAGTGAATATTTAATATACGGTTCCTTGACTTTTGACCTTCTTTGCAAAATGCACCAAAGAAATTAACCGTTTGCACTCCATAGGCAACCGAGAGTCGCCACTCGCTTTATCGCAGGAATTCGAGTGGCTGCAGTTAATCTTAAAGTCGCTTCTCAATCGCCACTCAAGTTGCCGCAAAGTTGCATTAATTATCAAGTGACAACTGAGAGTCGCTTCTCGAGTGCAAAGGGTTAATAACAAACAGTCTGGCGATTGTTACAGTCTTTTTTATGTGGCTACTTATCTCGCCAACTTTTGCGAGGATACTAAAAGCCACGACTTACGTAAGTACTTAATGCTTTATCAGGAGTTCAATGCACTGTGGCTGTGCTGTTATGTGTTCAACTATGCACTACATTCGTGATGCGACGAAACTTACAAGTTCATTCCCAGGAAATCGTTCCACTGGGAAAGTGTGAGGAACATACTTAAGCGACATTTGGACCTCTGCCAGTATGGAATGGTCGTGATGTCGATAAAGAAACAATTAACGCTCTTTCATATGCTATAACTTTAACATGACAGACTTTAAAAAGAAAGCTGCTCTTTGTTGAAAACTTTCTAGGCATAAGTGTAGAACATTTTAGATTGACATGAAAATAGTCTTTAGTATCAACAAATTTCCATACGTTTTTCTGTAATATGATCATTCCTATTTCAACTACCGACAAAAGAACATCGTGTTGAAACACAAAACTGAAGAGTTCCAAAGCAATTACCTTGTTCATAGTTCTTTTGGCCAAAAGAGAAATTCTGATTCACATCCGGTGGGTTGGCACTCTGGAACAAGTCAGAGGACAATTGTCTTTGTAGAAGAATAGTTTCGTGAGTGAGTTCCCGAACTTGAACGAGAAGTTCTTCATAGCTCGATACCGGAAGCGTCATCGCTGTTTATTCGAAACTTCACCGCGCACGTGCGCCGAGCTTTTCTCCGCATAGCCATCCGACTCGACTTCTGCAACAAATAAGTACGTTGTAAACAATCTGTATTGTGGCAAATAAACTTTGACATCATATTTATATTACGTTATTATATTTTGGTTTCCCTTGACTTTTACAAACTTCTGTATACAGAAATTCAGACTTTCATTCGGCCATGGGTTAATAACTTCGGAAAATTGTGTCGACCATAAAAACGAAAAATGTTTAACCTGTTAACGAGGAATTAAGTTAGAATCATTTCTCCCACAATTCTTCAATTTTTATACGTATAAATCTCAGTATTAATCCTTTATAGCTCCATGCAACTTTCAGGTCACATACTCGTCTATCCGTGTCTTTCAGATTTTATTTCCATATTTTATTTTCTCGTTGTAATAATAGATTGTTATCTTTTTTGGGGCATTTAAGTAATAATTTCGTTACTGTTTTCACGTAATTGTACATTCGTCAGAATCGCGTTTAACTAGATTTATGTTATACGATTTCATTTTAAACACGAAAAAATGCGCTATGGAGAGTTAAGTAGTAAAATCCATCCATTGGCTGTAAATGAAGACTCCTTGTAGAAAATAGTATAAGTGCTAAAAGTCAAATTTGTCAGGTGAAAGAAAAAATCTTCACGAGAAACCGCGTTGGCAGCAGCAACGCCTTATTATTAACTATTCACAAAAAGAAATTGCACTAACATTTTATACTGCAGTATTACCACCGGTATGTAACACATTTTCCGGTTAAAAAAAAATTTATTTTTGGCACTCTCAATATTTTCTACAAGACGTCTTCAATTAGAAATATATCGCACGGATTTATTTTGTTATTAAATTCTAAGTACCCATGCGATACTGTATTTTGAGTGAACTCCTCAGTTAAAAGAAACAACGCTTTCAAAATGAAAATATGCGTTAACGCTTTTTACCAACAAAACTTTTTTTCGACAAAAATGCTTTCCTATGAGATATTTGACCGTTTCCAGACTTTTCAAACACCCTGTATATTCCAATATAGTATCCGTGAGAGCCCCTGGAAACACAGGAGATTCGATACAATCGCAAAAGAAAGCGTAGGGCGTACCCGCCGTTCAAAGGAAATGTGATCCATAAGAAATGCAATGCAGAAAGAATTTCTCAGGGACTGTACCGAAGAATGGCACCCTTACGCGGACACGTGACATGACCATCGAAACATATACATATTACATCCATGTAGAATCAGCTGTTAAGGTCTCTGAACAGTTAAAATCGAATTGAAAAAGTCGAAACTTTAAACATTAATAGCCGGTAAACGAAGCCGCAATCTGCAGAATGGTAAAGGGACTTTTCGATTTGTCTACCCCAGAACTTGCATGTACGACGTGCATGCGAGGCATGGACGAATAGTTATGAGGCACACTGTATATTTATAAAGGATGTATATTGTACGTAGGTTTAATGAAGAGGATGGAATTGTTGTGTAAAACGAACACAATATTTTAAGCGAATAACGAATAATTAAAAATGTAAGTAAAATGATAATGTATCAGCAAAAGGTAAATTTTAAGCTCACAACTTGACCCTCTGTTTTGTTTCCAATAAACAAACCCCGGTTTCTAACAACAATTCTTGTTACCATGCAAACGTCGTCCTTCGTTCATGCAGCAAACATGAAGCTTTAATTTAAATCTGTAAGCTAAAACTAAACCTACAATCATCGTCACACATTTTCTATAAATATTCATGTATAAAAATCGGGTATAATTAAAAAGCAGAGATCGTGAATCATCCGGTGCGGCGGGTTGCATTATAGTGGTCTACACGGATATTGGAGAGTTGCACTCGTTCGTGCTAAAAGAGCTTTTGTCGAATTCAAAGGGAGGGAACGGCGCACCCTCTTTACTCGAGGCACTTGCACTTCCATCGTAGCCACTTGTTTGATACTTCCAAGTGCACGCAACGCATTTGAACGCATTTGAACGCATTTGAACGCATTTGTGTTGCTCGAAACTGCACGAATGTGCGGCGTAAGACGCATCACTCCTGCATCACTGGAAACCTTCATCGATTTTTGCAAGAACCGTACTATACTGTATAAAGTAGTATGCATACTGTACAGTGTACACTGTACAAGCCTCATGTGTTTGTTCATACATGTACAAGGTGTTTCTACAATGTGCTCTTTGTTCTATGGACTTTTCGGATCGGCTAGTTTCCGGGTACTTTTAGCTTCATGCGAAAGATTGGTTGCTTCTGATGGAACAAATGAGTGGAACGGAAAACCCAATTGTAACTTTAAGAAAAGTTTTGTTAATGTTATTTTTTAATTCATTTACAGTTACTTTTAATTTCAAGGATTTGGATTTTATTTTCTGTAGAACATTTTGATAATGAATTAATATGTCGACAGCAATATTTTTTGGATACATTAGGATTCTATTACTATAAAAAAGTAAAAGTCATTTCTGCTATATAAATTGGTAAATATGTTTAAATATTAGTTAAATTTGGGGAGACACGCTCTAGGTGCTCATTTTTCGAAATTCTTTGCAATTTTCGTAAAAATTAGGCCACTGACGAGGATTCTAATTACACTACGCGATAGAGCAGATATTTTTCTTTGAAATACAGACATAAGATATGCAAAACAGATTTTGGCTTCGTATAGGAAAGTCAAACAGTCGTGCAAGTCGTTAACTCTCAACAGACTCCGAGAAGATCGAAATGTTGTTTTGCAACATTTTATGAGTGTTTTTTAAGAAAAATGTCTGTCCAACTTTAACTTGGGTCTCTTTTTACACGTATTTTACATGGTTTTTTAAACACATTTTATTCACAGTTACCCGGGTTTTTTAACATGTGTTATTCACATTTATAAGGGTTTTTCATGGGATATTCTTACTCTAACGGGGTTGTGCAAAAGAAACACTAATTTGTTCGCAGACCTTTTTACACGATTTTTTTCTCACGGTACACATCTACCGTGTAAAAAGAGATCCACATGTATATCATTTTGATTGTGATCAAAAATCTTTCACTACCGGCAAGTATTATTTGAACAGTACAATAGGTTTAAATATAATTAACAATAATTCAATAATTTAATGAATATACCGAAAAAGTCTGCAGAGCTGTTGTCCGCAAATACAAATTGCCTAACTTTTATACTTACACCACAAATTGTGTTCAAAGAACGAAAAGATCATTTTTAAAAAATTAATTTTTCTTAAAACGATGACCGAGAAAATCGGTTTGTGGATTAGTTTTCAGCGTGTCGAAGTCTATAAGAATCCCAAAAAGTTAAAATTTGTTGGACACTTTAATTTATCACTTTCATGATATCAAAAAATTAAGCTATATTGTATAAAAATTAATTACGTAAAAAGTACTAATCGAAAAAACGATGGACAGCATTTAACCAGTCATTTGTTTGTTAAATTTATTATAAAATGTATTATATTATCAGTTTCAACAGAAGTTTTTATTCTGCAATATCTCGACGAGCAGACAGCTTTTGCATCGAATATTAATTTCCTAAATGCTGATATCTCTATAAATATCCTGCCTCATTTCAACCTATCAATCCATCCCAGTAATTTCGATAAAACTATATCCGAAACCTTTTATAAAAAAGAAATGAGTTTTCATCCACGTATCTCTTCTTCGATAAAACAATTGACATCTTTTACATAAGAAAAGTACAGTGGCGTAAGAAATCTAAATTACGTATTCCTTAATAATTAATTATTGGAAATAAGTTCTGTGGCAAGACCATGCGCATATTAATAATAATCAGATTACGTGGATGAGTTTCCTTAAACTACACTCTAATTAAGACCTCAATAAAAGCTGTCAAAATTGTATAGCAAGATAATCTTCCGAAATTGCTTAGTCATACGTACACCGGAAATGTTGATTGCATTGTATAGTACTGTACGCATTGCATGTGTATCTACATACACGTAAACACGTACGTACATATGTGTAGAGTGTAGAGAAACATCGATTTCGTGGAAGAATCGTATAGTAGGGGGTCCGGGGGTGAAGGTAAGGTCGACAGGAAGAGCGAGGGTGAAGGAGACATGGGAGATTTGCTTTGGCCATGCACCATGGCTGCCTTAATCTGGCTTTGACATTATGTCGTTACTATGTGAGTCATAAGGACAAACATGGAGACCTTTTGTTACCAGAAGGTAAGTAAGCAGTAATACTAGCAATCTTTTTGGATTGTGGCTGTTATTCGGATATATTTACAACATAAATCCAAAGCTTATTTCGTGCTATCTTCATTCTCGCGGTTAAAACGACGCAGATGTAAGATTGGTCTCCAAGCTTGTCAGTTAGAAAATCTCAGTCCCCATTTTCAGTCTTTTAATCGTTCATGTTGCAATGAGAATTACGACCGGATTATTACGGCTGACTGTGAGTAATGTGGAAGTCATAATTTTGTAAAATGTAAATGTTCACCATGTATACATATATATAATTTACTTCTAAACGTTCGTAGCAAGTATTAACACTGGAACTACCAAAGCAGGCAACACCACGGATCCTCGGAATTTAATAAAATTGTTCAAAATAACGTTTAATTTTCTGAAATTTCTCGTGGTTCACGTTGCACGATGGATATAAGTCGATTAATTTATTGTTTCCATTCATCCTTGTTTTAAGGACGTACACATAAATATACAAATATAGCTGAATATGTCGCCGGTAGTTTTACTGCTAAATTAAAAAAATTAACCTGTTTCCAAATTGAAAAAAGAATTTGCGTTAATATACATAGTTGAATCAATAAAAGATCTGGTTTAAGTTCATTCTCCTGATGTTGTTGATAAGAATATGCCCGTTACAGTTAACGAATATTCATATTTCGAAGAATTTATGCATTCATCTAAAATTAATGAAAATGACTCATCGTCAGTCGATAACTGATAATGTAAACCGCTGAGAATGATATAAATGGTCAAAGATTCTGTACAAAGTGACTTCACCAACGTAGGACATTTGTAATCATCTAGTTTGTACAGTATCGGAAGGAAAACTATTTTCTCTGTAGTTGAGAGGAAATTCAAACTACAGAATCATCTGGTGTCTAATTATAGACGGATCGTTTAGGCTAAAGATGGAAAAGCCTTGGCGAGAATGTCGACCGGTTTCCCGGTGAAGACCATAAACGTATAAGGCTCGCTATGTAAACCGTGTCTGGTCGGCCATGAAGAGTTTTATGTTTATGAGATCTTGGTACATCCGTTACCCCGATAAATCTATGGTAAACGTGACTAATGGATCGCATACCGTTACTTGCATTGCGCATTTCATTCATTACCGTCGACAGAACTAAATAAATAGGAAAATATTACTGGTAATGGAAAACACCATGTATCCCACCAATTAACAACGAAGGTATGAATAACTGGATGCGAGTTAAGAAAATTACCGAATATTTCAATGCCGAGTGTTTCATTAATGTCGGTATGCAAGTCGCATAATCTATGGCTATCCTACTTATTCACAGGGCTACCAATCTCTGTATAATACTATATTTTACGAAACTACAAACATTTTTTCGAACATAAGCAAAATACTAGGTATACGAACAAGCTTATGAAAAAGTGGGTTAAGAATTAAATTGCTAAATTAAATTGCCTAATTATCAATATTAAAGAAGCTATTGAAAAATGAAAATTATACGAAATTGATTTTTTTATAATCTTAGCAAACCGCAACAAGTCTTAAAAAATCAGTTAAGGTTTGGCAAAGTAACTTAGCAGAACTTAACAAATATGATAAATTTATTTGACGACAGACATTTATTTGACGTACTTGACAAACTTCAGTATATATGTATACTTCTATTCAGTATTATTATTTAATGGATATCGAGATTGTTTCTTATCAACATTTTGTCCTACAGAGAAAAATTAGAAAAACGTAAAAATAATGCATAGAAGAGTTCTTAAAAGTGTACCCGGGTGCAAATTCTGGAGCGCACTTCAATCTGAAATTCGCATCTTCATTACGCAGAAGACTTTTCAGTCTGCATTCTATTGTCTGGTTTTATTTAACTGCGTACACTTTCCGGAAACATCTAGCTAGGTAAGTAAGATTTTACTTCTCTCTTTCTAAATATTTTTCTTATTCTTTGCTACCCGCTTTCACAAAAATTGTTCCATGTTACTATTCCGAAGAAATTATGTATACTAGACATTTATTTCTAGTTATAATTTATCTGAACAAAATTTGGAAATATAGGGAAAAGGCGATTTGTGATGTCAAATCTTTGCACTTAGCGCACATTGCCATTTCTCACCTTTTTATTATTAGGTTGTTAGCTAAGTTCTGCGGATTTTTTATCTGAAAGTATTCATTAAAGTAATACTATTACGATGTTATTCCTAATTACAATTATGGCCGCCAGATTCTATGATCCTTTCCCTATCTGTGGTAACATTCATCAATTACTGGCTGTAGCATTGAACATTGACTGAAACATTTTATTTCCAGCTGCCGTTTTCTTTAAATTAGAATTTAGTTTACTTTAAATTTCTTTAAATTTATTATTCTCAATCTTTCAAATATGCTTTTCAAAATAAATGTTCGATCTGCAATTAGGTGTTGTATAAAGAAAATTATTACAGCAGAAATTCGATTAATCGCAATATTGCACTCCACAATATTGAAGTTCTTAAGCGAATCCGTTTGAGTTCCTTGTTTCTTGAATCACGGGATAAGAAAGAAAGGTATTCGAGTGCAGGTATTTAGTAATAATCTGTATCCATAAACGGTAATGAGAATACTAAATATATTATATATTCGCCAGCTTTCATGTAATTTGAAAAACGGATACTTTAAAGCAAAATAAACCATGCAAATAAAAATATTAGAAGATTACTAATTGCCATTTAAATAATGAATTTCTTTCTATGAAACATTTACATAGTGTATGCAACAATGGATTTTTTCATTGGCTATTTATATTACAATACTATGCCTCGTAATATATAAGGTATTATTATTAAATTACTATATTATACATCACATTGTGTAGGTACAACATAACTTCTCTTATAAACAATTATTATGATTTGCGCGCTGACTTAATTTAAATACCAACTTTCACGCAAGATCTTCGTGAAAGATGCTATTCACTGTTAATTGAATTCAACACGAATGGGAAGATGGACGCATGATTTTAAACGGTTCTATGTATTTTCTTGTTCGTAAAATTAGTGGCTTACTGTTAGATTAAAGGTTGGTACAACATCATGGGTTAGGTGGCAAGATAATGAGTTACTTCCTAGACCATTGTATGTTGGAATATCTTGCGCAACGGTAAACATATTTTTCAAATAGAAATCTTGCCAAATGATTAGGTACTTAGCATTTCAATAATTTCAATAATTTCAATAATTTCGTGCGTCGTGTTAACACTATTCTCTCAAACACCCGAACAACAGTAAAGAAGATAATTATAGTTTTCTAAAGAATTACCAACTAACGCAGATTAGTGACTATTAAAAATTGTAACATGTAATATATGGAGAATAATCTAATAATCCGAATGAGAATAATGTTATAATTTGCAAAACTGCACTTTGTCTTGAGTGAATAACCGCTATTGATGGTCCAAAACGAGTTATGTTTTTCTAACTTTTTAAAAATTTCTTTTCAGATGTACATATATACATTGTACATATGTATACTATTGTATACGTATGTACTCATACATAATTGTTGTTTGCATATTATTCCAACGCTAGGTCATTTATGTATATTAAAAATATTAAAAATAGTTACGAATTCGAGATCTACTATTAAATGTATTCAGAGTATTCATAAATGCAGTGCAAATATTTAGACAAAGAAAATGTGTGTCTGCAGAAATCAAGGTTGGTCGATCTCAAAGATGTCATTCTATTATCGCACATCTAATCTCGTATCTACGGATTGATTACATACCGGAGTCCATATCCCGGTTGGTCATTTCCGTCTTGACGGAAGTGCCAAGGGAGAGTGCTCTTCACATGCGCGAGTGCTATATACGAGTTCTTTGAGTTCTCCGAGCCCTCCCGCTTGTAGGAAACAGAAATACAATACGTTCCACGGTAATCCCAACCGAGAGAGCAGCTCGCGTGTTTCGCCGCACCTTCGCAATCGAAACCTACCTCTTACGTATCAGAAGACAAAAGGTGCACGGGATTCTTATGCTGGCTTAGCCTCCGTGGAATTAACCGATTTAATCCATCCATCTCTAAGAAATCCATAAGTCCCAACATGAAAGAGCGGCATAATGTTAACTGGCGCTGCATTCATGCCTCTTGATCGAATCAAGATTAAATATGATTTTACTAGACAGTTTTTACCCTTTGAACTCGGAAGCGATTCTCAGTCGCCATTAAATTTATTCCGACAACTCAAGTCGCGATTGAGAAGCGACATTAAGATTTTCTCCAGTAATCTTTTGTTGTTGGACGTTAAATTACCGACAACTGAAGTAAATCTTAATGTAGTTTCTTAGTCGCCACTAGAATTGCCGAAATAAATTGAGAGTCTTCACATTATTTAAGACTTAAGTAAGGAACTATTGTACCTGCTCATATGGCAAAAATAAAACATAGCGCGTATGCCATATCATTATGGTTTGTCGAAGTAAATTATTTGTACATGGTAAGACTATGCTTGACATTTTGCATTCATTAATAAATTCCGTGAATAAATTGTAAATCTATTTATGAGAATCAATTTTCTGATACCAATAAGAATCGTACAGTTTATACAAATATTAAATTGCAAATCTAAAGGAAATCGTCTAAAGGAGATCGGTCACCTAAATCGTACCCCATGCTTTATTTCGTTTTTAATTAACTTGAGTGACATTTAACAATGATAATTAAATCTGTTGCCTGCATTATCGGAAAGAAATGTTGCGCAACAGTGTGTTGTTTGTATTCTTCAGATTGAATTTTCAAAATCAGGCAGGACTTATATAAAATTTATCAATTATTAAATAAGTAACATCATTTTAAAAAATGCTTCATTTAATTTTCCGATATATCAATTAAATCTTCCACTCTTTATACCACGTCGTTCATTACATATCTAATACATTAAAATTCATTTTGAAGTTACATTAAACGTTTTATTTGACATTGAAATGAATAGTGACTACTTCCTCAAATAAAATTACTTTCCAGAATGTCCAGAGTATTTGAATTTTAATTTACAAATCCGCACAAACATTTTCGGCTGTCTAATATTTATTCATGTCCATTAATTATACTTGTTAAGTTTGTAACAACCGCTACTTTATGAACTTATAATATTACATTTAATAATAGTATTGTCGGCAACAAACGATGTATTACATGTTTGATTAACGCTTTATTCAATTAACCTCTTAATAATGTAAATACCAGTGCGATTTATGTCTGGTGGAACTTTCCACTATGAAATTACATTAAAATAGAGTTATAGATGAATAAATTATGATTTTTTATACATTTTCATGTAAACTGTTTGAAAAAAACATAACAAGATATACGCGAAAGCCTGTTGGCGTAGAGTAGCTAACTAATCGTAAGAAGTTAAAGCTGAAACTGTGAGATCTGTATTACTTATATAGAATTTCAATGCGCGGTCATTAAAATGAAGAAAAAATATATAAAGCAACTAATTTAAAATCTCTTTGCGATTGCATATTCTTCTGCTATTCATCTAATTTGTTGCAAAGATGTATGATAGGAAAAATTCATAGATTGAAATTTTTTAGTTACAATTATTGAATTATAACTTAACTCTTAAAGTTACTAAAGTTAACTTTTAAATGTTCACTTTGATATATATATATATAATCATTTGTACAGCAGATTATTCCGATAAAACTCAAAAGAGTTTTACAGTGAATGTTTTCATAGATTGCAATATAAATCTGATTTACTGTTACAGTCAGCCAGAATTTAACGAAATAAATATATGTAAAATGAATAAATTATATACTTTTCAGAAAAACTGAAAATAATCTGCTAAAGAAATAGTATAAAATTAAAATATATTTTGGAATTTTATGTGGGACGTAGAATCTTGTTATTTACAAAATAGAAAGATTATGACAATTTTAATGTAAACATTATTATGATCAATATCGTTGAAATAATGGTTTCTGTTTAATTGAAAAATTAAAATTTAAGTGGAAATGAGCTGAATATTTTTTTTTCCAGATTTTAGATTTGTTTCCATTTAGAACATTTCATATACTATTTTCCTTTAGTTTCAAACAGAATCTTACAAGAATACTTACAAAATACTTACAGAATCCACAAAACTTCATAATCAGTTTCCAGGTACCGAATGATATTAAATAAACAAAACTCTAATTTAATGCTGTTAACTCATATGTTAATTAGTTAGAGTCTTATAGTTTAAGGTTCCTATGACAACAGCTTTAAAACTTAGAAAAACTAGAAAAGGCTAAAAATGTCCGCTACCCAACATTTATTTTTTTTAGTTTAATTTTAATTGGTCTATTTTTGTATGAACTGAACAAATATGTTAAATTCATAAATGGTTAAACGTTTTTATAATTCCACCTATTTCCAAAATTAACTAAATTTCGTGAGTAAACCTGCAAAGACGAATGTTAGCAAAGATGTCAAATCTTCAATTATGATAAATTTATCCTTCCAAAGTCAGTCAAAATTAGCGAATCGAAAATTATACATGAACTAGAATAATTCAATCAAAATTTCGTTTATGTTTATTCGAATGAATTCGTTATAATCATAACCCCGAATAATCTGATGTAAAGCATTAGTTATTTATATAAATTAACGTATATCATCAGTAATTTAAACCACCTGCATAAAACCGCTTAACAGGGAAACATAAATTATGAAGGCAGTTAAAATGGCAGTAAAGAAAACTCTGGCGCATAAGCTTGCAATCGCATCGTGATCGATAGTTATTTGCTTCTTTTTATATCACGGTTGAGAATGTTGTTAATGACGTTGAAAGAAGTAAAAGGAATTAAGTATGCTATCATGGACAGCACTTATGTTGAAGCACAGGGTAGGAGAAAGAAAGATGAAGAGAAGGTGAAGGAAATGTTACTAGATCTGTTCGAGTCCTAGCAGGAGTTTAATCATGATACATTGGCCGATTCATCATCGTTGCAGCCTTAATTATATCCGGAAGTAGGGAGACACTGAGTTACTCGGTTATTCATATTGTTTGGAGAAACTTGAGATTAACGAACGATTCGTTACAACGATTCGCCTCGTTCAAAATCGCCCAACGAAATCCAGATACGAAATTATCTCCTGACCTACATGGTCATTTTCTTTTTTCATTCCTCAACCTGCACGCCCATTTTCTTCTATGTATTTTCACAACCTTTTCGACTGATTATAGAGTTAAAGTGAGGAAGTCCTGATAACCGATTAAGTGGTATATATATATATCATATGGTAACTTATAATAAACAATGTGTTTAACCCTTTGACCGCGATATTTGCGTGACAGTAGTTGACACTAAATTGCGTCGATAAATATAAGAAAAATCGAGAAGTTATTGAGATTCATTTATTCGATCGGTTGTAATGTGACACGTAAGAATTTGTTCCATACTGAATTAATTTCCACAAAAAGTAAATGCGCGATGCCCAATAAAATGTACTGCTCGTATATATGCGCCTTTCGTATATATTCATGGACATATGAGAGCGTATACATACGTCTTTCACAGTGAAAGGCTCAAGTATAATTTAATATTATATACGATTAATAATAATATGCCCTGAAAATTATGGGCATTTAAAACTTTTCTTGGGAATCCTGATACTTAAATCCATAGATAATAGAGTGTTTAGAACAGATTTATGCGATATTCAGTTTGCTCATTTATTAATAAAACAATTATATAAAAACCATCGATTTAACATAATATCTACCTTTAATAATTCGCAAAAAGATTAATTAATAATGTGTTTCTAAACCACTGTGGATTTTGCACAATTATAAGACGCGATTTGATTAAGATCAGATAAGAAACTACAGGAATATGGGGCGATCTGATACATTGATATACTACGCATCGGAAACCACGAGGAAAGTTAAGCTGATTGTTTTAATGAGTTTTGTTTGAATATTCTAATCTCTATTTCGCGTTAATTTAATAGTTTTTCATTGAAGAGAAAGTTTTCTACATCCAGATTTCGATGCAATGCATTAAGAGATGATTACGGTTATTAATCTAACTCTGTGTTCAACTTTCTCTCTTTGTACTTAAAGAAAAGTAAGGGAGCATAATTACGAATATCCATTAATATAAAGGATCATTGCTATTAATAATAATTCAAATGCCATTACTAAAATAAATAATTGTATTAAATCATACTTTGTCATTTACTGGATTTGCTCATTTCCGCCGTAGTGATTTGCTTTAGATTTGCACTAATAATACAATTGCGTTCGAACTCTACATGTTTTGACAAAGCTCACTTATCTAGATTTAAAACATTGTAATTAGATTAATTAGCTCGTCCAGAATCGGTGTCCACAAAATTTAATAAATCAATGGGAAAAATAAGAGAAATTAAAAGTTAGTGGTTAACTATGGTAGACTTTTCTTATTCTCATGTGTAGTATATATTGTAACGATCCATTGAAAAATACAATATGCTATGTCTCGATAAACTTGTCATAAACGATAATCCATGCATCGCATATAAATAGTGCAATAAATTAATTAAATAGCTTGTACACGGTAAATAATAGATTATTTATAATCGTTTGTATAAAATCCCATAATCCTAAAGCGTGATTTAAGGTGTTATTTTCTAATGTTGGTAGGTATGGAATACTGCTCATGAACATATGTATATTGGCATTAATAGGAGGGTTTATTCCTGAACAATTATTAATTTAAATCCTTCAGTCATAATTTATATATAAATAAATGTATAAGCATAACTGAGTATACGTTCGGTAGTTCTAATGTTAAATAAGACTTCCATGAAATTTTCGTTCTAATATAATTCTTGATGAGAATTAAAATGAAAGTTTAATGGTAACCTTATTAAATATTCTTATTAAGAATCATAATGTGATCGAAATGTAATTAAAATCTTGACTAATTATTATAAAGAATTATTTTGAACCAAATTTCATCCAGAGATGTAAACGCACATACTGCACCAGTTGCCGTTGAGGGTTTTCGAATCGGTAAAATCGGGAATAAAGAAAAAAAATTAAAACGCTAATAGCTCGTAAGTGAAGGATGAGATTAAACACAATTAATAGAATTTTACACTCATCTACCGAAGAACTATAACCATATTACAAATTGCGTAATACGGGCATCCTGTATATGTATAATACATACATACATATACACAAAGTTGTTTATAAATAGCACAGTTCTTTCTCTTCATCAAGATATTTTTATATTTAGACATTCCACGAAGTCTATCTTTTACGCAGTCCAAGCCACTGGGAATGAAGAGCCCTACTTTCTAGTGTTCAGTAAACAGTAATAATAATAGAGTATACCAATTCCAAGGCGCAGGACGTACGTGTGACTAATCGTTTCCTTTCAATTTCAATTATTCTCGATGATTATCGCCGTTTTCTTAATTAGGTGTGTTGCCTGCCTGCCGTCGGCACTAATGAAACCTCCGGAAATCTTAAATTCGCGGGAAACTCGTGGAAGAAACGTGGTTCTTTACGATAATGCAATGGAATTCTGGCATAGCGGGTCTGCCAGAGCGCGTCTTCCAGTGCTCCCTGGTCCATGACTGGAACCAGTCCAGATTCTAAGAAGAAACAGGTAGCCACGTTAACTGGACGTACCTCTCATGAAAGAAGATCTTTCGTTCTTTTTCTACAATGCTTGAGAAATTCGAGGAAAAACGAGAGAGGAGATCTGACTGAATATAATGCCGGTATTTAGAAGTTTCTTTTACGCGTAACTCTGGATGAGTTTCCGCCGAGAAACTGGAATGTTTTGTGCCTCCAATGAACTCTTGGAACTTTGAGGTCGGAAGTTGAAATGTGGTTAGTTAAATAAATGGTACTATGTTAAACAGTAGATCAATTCTGGAATTTTTCCATAAATTTGAACAAATTACAATTAGCACTGATATGATCTCAAGTGGTTTCAAAACTGGAAGTTATACATATAACACCGGCGATTAACTTACAATTAGGTTTTATTAAGTATGATGTAGATGTATTTGTTGTATTTATGAAATAATTAGTGTAAAATTGGATAATTTATGATGTTAGAATTATTGTGTAATAATTTATACTTATAGGCAGAAAACGCGAATAGTTGCTTGAATTGTACTCACACACTGCGTACACAATCGTTGTTATTGCTAAACTTTTACAATGATTTTATGTTATCTTTGCATATTCTATTACTTTTTCCCATAAAGGTTTATAAAGTAACGAAATGTGTTATAAATATTTTAAAATCCTTAGAACCAATGGAGAGTCTTTTACAGCCTTATGTTAGTGGATTCTATATTGTTTTTCAAAATTCCGCTCTTTTTTAGCTAGTTCCACTAGCTTTTAGCATCGACCAGCTAAAATAAGTTAATTTTCCCACCAATATTACGTAACACTTTTTACTCATTTCATGAACACTATATGTCCACCATTTCAGAGTTATGTGGAACTAAAGCAAACGCCTGAAACGTCCACTCGATGCTACAACTAAAATTTGTTAGTGCCATCCTCAGACCGTCTAAAATTATCACTGCTGCCAAAATCAGCTACATACATAATTTTGGCTAAAAAATATATAACAACTCTATTAACTCTATAATTTCCGACAGATGCGAGATGTGCCATCCAAATGAATTTAGTTTAATCTAGTTGAATGCTCAAATTTGTTGAAGTACGATAATTGATAACTTCTAGTCTTATTTAACGTATTATTTCTATCGTGTCTGTTACAGATTTTATAATTTAGAATTAAAACGATATCATGATGATTAGCTTCTGAAGGGGGAGACATTTGAAGGTAGTGCCAGTATAATGGAATTATGTTGAAATTCGTACATAACATATTAACTTCTCTCTTTTTACACTTGAAATAAATGTCTAACGTCGTTGTATTATGAAAAATATTTCTGTTATTGCGTACAAAATAATACACGTAATAACAGAGTACTTAAAATTAATGAAAATTCGATTTTGTTGTATTAAACTTAAAAAGATATTGGTTAAGAAAGAAATTGATATAAGCAATTACACAATCTCGCGCAAAGTGTTATCATAAGAAATAACTGGTTTTTCAACTCGTACTTTGTATGGATTCTATAAAATATTTGTTATACAACATACAAAATGTCTTTTTTCGCGCCTCGAAACATATCTATTTGAAATTACTTTATGTAATAATTAAATGAGTGGAAACATTTACAAATTGACAATTAATTCAAATATACTTAGGTTGAAGATAAATGCGGGAAAATTTAGAACTTAAAAGAAGCGAGAAACTCTATTGTTAGAAGTCATATATTTTACACACTACTTATAAGTATATGTGAGAATGATATTCTGATTAGGTACAAGGTATAAATTGTTTAATTAGTCGTGTTGAATTTTTTAGAAAAACCAAATTGACACCCTTACTGTACACCTCAAAACAATGTTTCCGGTAAATTAAGTATTACTTTCGCAACCATTTGATTATACGACCGACCCACTATCAAATATTGATTTGGTCTATCATCATACATGTTCTGTAAAGATATCTATCACCGCAGATGGCCGTCTTCATTAATACTTTCTATGCCACGATTACATCCAGGCTAATATATTACCAGGGCAGTCGTCATTATTAAGGTAAGTTGGCAGAGCAACGAAGCGTTATAAATACATGCTTTTCCGACTCGTTTTGGCAAACTGCCCGATTATTATCAGAAGAATCCTCAATTATTCAACGGGTCGGCGACCAGGTTATTCGATCGGATCGTATCGATCAAAGCTAAATTGTTTCTCGGGTAGTACGTTAATCACGGTGGAAATACATCAAAGATTAATGTACAACGAATCTGAACCGCACGGCATTACAAGGGTTTTAGGCCAAAATCTTGATCCAAGAATATACCTGAGCCGGTTATCCACTTTACTGCGTTATACGGAATGTATTAATAAGGCCCACTGTTTGTCACAGTCTCATAAAACGATAATTACATCGGATTCTCCGAATGCTTTGTTGCCTGGTGATAAACAACTGATATAAACATTAATCATTACAGATACATGAGTATACACATACCATCAAATCATTGGAGTCGCTTAACTTTACGGAGGGCTAAGAAATTGTTTGCTATTTACACATAAACTTACATGATTTGCATATAAAAGTGGAATTGTTATATTAGTATATAACCCCTTTGTAGTATAGTCTGTAGTACATAACTCCATATACGATATATGTACCATGTACATATAAGTTCTTCGTCTTTTTCAAATCAACAATTATAATAAGAAAATTTGGAATTGATTTTATACAGAATAGGTATACTAAAAAATGCAATTGTTGAAAATATGTCCTATTAAGAGCATACAAAATCAGTGAATGTATAATATATGTATATCTACTAGAATACTTAAATAAAAGTATATTAATTAATATAAATTCCATACGAATTACAAGACCCGTTTGCAATACATATACTAATTGATATGAAAAATGAAAGTACTGATTATAATTCAATTTTTCACCGGGACATCTAAATACGTGACACCAAGAATAAATCTTTATTTCAGTACTAACGTAAGAAAATAATGTTTAGAAAATATAAAAACGAAGATATATTTTCATGGTATTTACTAAACCTCATTGTCAGCTTTTAGTTACCAGTTTGTAGGTAGAATCAGTTATTTTATGTTATTACTCTAGCATATACATTATTATACATACATACACAATGAATACACATCTATTTCAATTCTATTGGGTATCTAGAACATAGTTTTGTTCTAATTCCTGGACACTTGCTCATTTAAATAAAGCAAGTTTAAATAAAGCAATACATACCAAAAATAAATTAGGGCATTAATATTCATATATGTGCTATTAATCGATTTAATGGCGGGCAATGAACTTTCTCTCAGCAAATATGTGCACGTTCCTATTATTAAATGCTATTTGCGCAATTATTATTTACGGTAATCCTGAGGTTTATTTCTAAATTGAATTTCAATAATTACGTTCACTAATTACCCCAAATAATGAGACATTTCCGGTAATTCAAGCGAAGCGTGACGAGTCTGTTTAAGTATATCTATACATCCCCATCACGTTCTTATCTTCTCGAGTGTATCGTGGTAAATTTATTAACACGATGGAGTATAAGTATTCCATTTATAAAAGCATCGAGAACTACCGCTATATAAATCCAAGCCCAATGCATTCTATTTCTACAATCATCTTTATCTATTATTTTTTGTGATGTCCAAAATTAACGAGAGAACCGGTGGAACGACATGGCATCGATAAACCGCCATTTTAATGGCGCGAAACTCTATTTTGGTGGGTCGTCGTCAACGAACGAATCGACGGAATATGTTTTCAAATACCTCTATGCGGGAATTAGTATTTCCTCTTTATACGTACTCATTCTCATCCTGCAGACCGCAGTGTTCCGTTGTCAGAACAAAATACGTTGCATGGGTCTTTGAAGTATCGCTACGAGGCAAACAAACGACTATAAAAAACAAAGTTATGCAGTGTGGTAGAATGTTTTGTTTACTGCCGTGGTCTTCGGTTCGGTTACTTCGAACATCCGACGATTCCCGAAGTACTACGAACTACATATGTTTTGTATCCCGACTGCCCATTATACCTTTCTATGTTGACAGTAACGTCGGGTATTGTTTGCAAACAATAATGACAATGCTAATTATAACAGAATTATTATTATATAAATTATAACAGAATGCAATTAATGCAGACTTTGAAGTCATGTTGAATTAGTTTGTCCACAGGAAAATTAGTTGCCGGATATAAAATATCCATATTTCTCACGAAGAAATATCTTACATAAAGAACTGTATATGACATTCTAATATTAGTATATCAGTATGACATTTGACTGAATGACATAGTAAGATTAAATACAGACTTTCCTGATGACGCTATACTCGAATGATAGATTATTAGATTAATTCGGCAGTAATAATGTACGCATAAATTTGTTAACATGGTGGAGTATTTAATAATACGGTAATAATATATTAACAGAAATACATATATTTGCATTGAAGATGGATATTCTTAAAGTTGTGCAGCCAACACTATTTAATTCCATACAGCTTATTGTAAGGCATTAGTGCACCTACATAAATGATCCTTGAATCCATACTTAAAGCAATTAACCTGTGCGCAGTGATTCACAGAGGATACAATAGCAAGGTTTATGTATCAAACTTAATGCTTTACTTCTTTAATAATTTCTGTTTCTCTTAAAAAACGACCTCGTTGCAGAGCAATCTCTTATAATACAAAGGGATCATACATATCTATAGTGAAGTAAAAAAGCATAAGTTATGATAATTACCTTACAGGTGTCCACCGCAACCACGAGGATTCAAGGAGTCAGCGACCTACGCATTGCCAGACACCGTCGATCTTCAAGAGTGATTTCCTTACACGCACAATTGCACAATTGCACACTGACGTCACATGATACTTACGAAACACTAACCGATTATTTGTCCTATTTCTACGTATTATAGGATGGAATAACTGATTTTATTAATGAAAACGATACGGTGATAGGCTGAAAGAATCAAGAGGAAAGATCAGTAATAGACCTGCTTCGTGCCGCTGCCGTCCGAAAACTCGTGGTGCGCGCTTGATGCAGCCGTCACGGCGCTTCCCCCACTCCCACCTTCGAAGTTAATCGTGGAGGAGAAACCCCTCGTTCCTAGCTCGTGTTCCTGCTAGGGATGGGATCAACTTCAATGTGTACTTGCGAAGTTCAATCAATCGAGGCAGTATCAATTAACCTAAACAAAATACTCATTACAAATTATTCGGTTGGCTAACTTGCCAAATGGATGGCACGATCCCACTCCTACCCAGACACAAACCGTTTGTATGCAGAATTGGAAAGTTTTTACATAATCCTTTACACGTACGTCACGGGAGACTTCTTAGAAAAACCTTAGAAGTACCGAAAACTGTTCAAATTTGTCCTCGGATATTAGTAAACTAAAGAAACATGTGATCAACACTTTGACCAAACGCCTGTACAGTATTATTTTAAAAAGTGTTTATGTATATAAGTTTCGAATATATTTTGTCGAGCTTGAATTTTACTCGCGGTGTACTCGATCCCATCACTAATTCCTGGCTGTGTACGCTCCTCGCGAGTTGTACGCCGCTATTACTTGTCTATGTATTTGTATACGACGTCGAACAGGCGCCCTAAATTTTTTTCTTGGACATCGTAGTGGAGGAAACTTGCGGATTGACTTTCGTAGAAAAGAAGTGCGATTTTGTAGCATACTTATTAAGTCAATGCAATTTCTCACGATTAGACTTTAATTCTTTAATCCGTGTAAAGCACTTGAGACCTTTTACCTAACAGAATCATGAATATTTAATAATGCGTTGATATATGTAGTTCTTTTCAATATGTTCAACGTTATTTCTGAGTTCCTTATTACAAGAAAAGGGAATCTGAAAATGAGTTGTCCGAGGTTATGTGTAAGAAGCAATTAGTATTGTACATGTTATAGAATCGACAGAAGGTGCATCGCAAAAAGCCGAGTTTAGTTGATTCAAGTAGCAATCTCAATTTTTAATTCAAGTGCAATCTTTATACGAACGTTAATTTAAAGGAAATCTCGTTTTACTGATTGTGTTCACTGATTTAACGTATTTAAATTGTTTCTGATAGCAAACAATTGGTTTGTAATATTATTTATGTTAATCATATTCTAACACATAAAATGCAGAATATTGTTACGTTTATTCATACAGTAATAAGTGCGACATGCTTAAATAAATTATTATTATTTTTTGATAAAGACATGGATACTATTTGCTATCTCGTATAGGACTTTATCATCGACGCTTATAAAACTGTCCCCTCAGAATATTTACTTCTTTGCTAGCGTCCATCAGTAGAACATTTTTTCCTTTTTATTGTGATATTATTTCGTTTCATATTATTTCTTTTTCAAACAATGGCAATAAATTTTAAAACATTCTCAAAACATTTTTAAGTAAAGGGCAAAAATAAAAATCATGTGTTTGCTCAATTTCTTCCAACTTAGTGCATGAAAAATGTTGAAAATGCTGAAATGCTGAATTTCAGGTCACGAGATGCATACTATAGAATTCTTCAGCTTTTTTACAATTGCAAATTCAAACTGTGAAAAATAAAAAACGAAAAAAATGCCGATTTCGTATTGAAGAAGTCGCAGAATAAGATTTATATTTTCCGAGTAAGTACATATTATTGATACCATTGCTCTCAATTTTCTGAGATTTTTTGGTTAGGTGCGCCGTCGTTAAAAACAATTGATTAAACGGTTTTTTTCGACGTTTTTACGTGTCAGAGTAACTTATACGTCTAACTTTCGCATTATTCTTGATCAGATAACTGTTTTATGCAGTAATCAATGTTTTGGAAGAATCAGAAAGTACAGCATATGTGACAAGTACGGTAAAAGAACCGTTCCGAAACTTTGTATACAATAATCTTAAAATTCTGTAGAAGGTTCATGTCGTTGGTCAAGTAGGTTGCAAATAGTACGCGTACATGTACAATAAAGTGCGCCATGTTCTGTTACACAATTCTGCGTAGAGTGACAGTGAGACTATCGCTGTATCCCGTATCTATATAATCCGATCTCAGCCACGATTTCTTTTTCTTTTCTTCCGTTGGTATTGGTCTTGTTTTAATGATATACCAGCTGGAGTAGAACGATACCCGAGGTGACGTAAAATTTCGCGCATATTCCCCGTCACGCTTGGTTTCCCGCTGCAACCGGAGGGACCTTTCTGTGCCTCGGTTTCCGTCTCTTACCGGCAACCCTTTTTGCACTTCGATCTGTGTGTGCTTCGTTACATGTAACGTACGTTGTAATCTAACAGACGGTGAGTCTCGAGGAGGACAGTGGGCGGTACATAAGGGCGCCTCACGCAAACTGTGTACCACAGGCCTGTTTGCACTGCTAGGGCTTTATTAAAGTTGACAGAACCTAGATCTGTGATACGTCATGCACATGCTTCACGTGTAATATACTAGATACGCACATTTTGAATCGAAAATAAAATGTACTTTAGAAATTAAATATCTAGTATAATATTGCACGTCATACATTACTCTATTAAAAGATGGCAAGATGGCAAGATGGCAAGGTGGAAAGAAAAGGTAGTGGGGACTACAGGAGCTCTGGGGCAATCTTATTCTGAAGTCAGGATAATATTGTACGTACTATACACTTTTTCTTGCCATCTTTTTCAATTCTGAATAATCAAACGCGATGTGTATTAATACATATTTTGTGCCTATCGTGCACGTTGACTGTTTGAAGGTACATTTCAAAAACATGGAGCAGTGTGATTCATTGATTTTCCTTCGAAGAAGGGGACGACCGGATAAGTTTAAGAGGCTTCAATTGTAAACAATGGTGAAGGTAAACGTTCCTTAAAACATTAACGCCGAAGCTGTAATTTCGATTTGCTTCATCGCACAGATCCACTATTCTTACTTTGCTACACCGCGCGGCTCTTGATAATTATTGAATTATTGTTAATTATATTTAATGTGAATCAAGTATTTAAATAATAAATTGCTTCCCAATATTGACAGACTTTTCTATTATACTCAAACAAAAAGATATACATAACCATAATTGCGAGAAGCCACCGGTGTACATGCAGCATGAACGAACAACCAATGTTTGAGCCACTGGTGGTACACACCGGCGTCAACCAGTTAATCCGTTACTGTTATCTTTTTTATCGATTCAGTTGGTTAAGCAGCGTGTATGGTATACACACTCGGATGCATGGATATATGTACATTAGGGTGGCCCTTAGTTATACTTGATGAAATTTTTTTTTTCGAATTTTTTTGATGGCGTCCGGGGAATGGTTCCTTTTGATGAAAAAATGATTATGTCCAAGTTTCATCGAAATCGGATAACGGGAAAGGGTGCCACCAGGGGTTTTATTATTATTCATCTTCTGCTCTTTAAAGCGCGCGGCCGCCAGCCGGGCTACGCCTATGCAAGAGGTTAGACCGGTACTATCTCGCAACCATCCTTGTCGCACCAATGACCGACCCATAGGCGCAAAGGAACATCGACTCTGGGCTTTTCCCGCTACACTGTGTATTATTGGCGACTCAATAACTACAATTTATGTGCATTGTGCTTTCAGTTAAATACTTATATGACTGTGATAATACTATTACCATTCGTTCAAAGTAAATAGGACGACTCTAATAACTGTTCCGTACATTGCTATTGAAACAAATGATAGATTAAATAGAAGATCTTTCAAACAGTTTTTGTATTTGGCTTATAAGATTTCTCAACCTTATTGAATGGTCCTGTCATGTAATTACAGTTTGCTTCTTAATTCTGTTACCATCATAAAACAATTTGATGTTATTCCTCGAGACTAAGGAAACTTCATTCATGGAACCAAATTCTAAGGGCTATCAATACCTGCGAAAATCCTTTTCGCTCTATAAGGCATTTTGTTAAAGGATGATCATAAAACAGCATAGACCTTTTTGTTACCCCTATATGAATTAGATAATCTTAAGGTATTTTTACAAAGTAATTTAGAAAATAATCAACCGCTTGAAGATTATAAGGAATTGTTAAAATTGTCGCTTCTACTTCTTGGAGATTTACCGAATCGGGAAATATCTTTTCGAAGACCGGGTGCCATGCATCACGCGCAATGGATGGCAAAGGCAATTTATTGTTTAAAGATATTTTTATTTCACGAAGAATTTAATTTAAGTGCCGAGGAATATAACGGTATTTGCGACATTTGCATTTTCATTGTTAGGGTCTATGTAAAAGTGTGGTTCCGCGCGCCTTTTGTAGGTCGCAATAAGAAAATTTACAAACCATTTATGGTATTTAGGTCCAGAGCCGATTGCAATGGCATTTTTTGATAGCAATATTTCTCCGAATATAAAAAGAAAAATGGTTAAAGTTTTAGAGTCTCCGGAAGAGGATAGTAACATTGATCACAGTCCAAAACGATTTAACGCAAAATTAGAAGATATTTCAGTTTTAGTTGGAAAAGGCATTGAGTATTTTGTTAGTAAATAAACCAAATTGTTTTTTTAAAGTTTCCATATAAATACTGCATTTTTGCAAAACGATACTGTGACGTGGTACCAAGACGATAATTACAGACAAGCCCTTGATATAATTTCGAAATTAAAAGTTGTAAATGACATCGCAGAGAGAGCAGTAAAATTAATTTCAGAGTACAATAAATGTATTGTAAATTTATTATATAACTTGACCTACATATGAGCTTAATAATTTTGCAACAAAATTATAAATAAAGAAACCTTTTCTTAAGTGAAATAGCTGTTAGTTAAAATCCCGACGTACATGCGTAGCGCGCGGCAGCGAACTACACGGCCGCGCGGTCGCGCATTTTTGAGCAATAATAAAACCCCTGGTGGCACCCTTTCCCGTTATCCGATTTCGATGAAACTTGGACATAATCATTTTTTCATCCAATGGAACCATTCCCCGGACGCCATCAAAAAAATTCCGATGTCGAAAAATAAGGGCCACCCTAATGTACATATACACCCATCCAAAGATTGACGCCGCACTTTTCATACGCGGTAAATAATCCCTCCTTTTACGCAGACTTTTTATATGCTGTATTCATTTACGCGATTTAATTTTACACTGTTATCCAAAAACATAAACATAAATAATGATATTGAAATCGAACTTCCAAATATTTCAAACAGTGATGATAGTGGCTCTGTACCAATTAAAGGGAAAACGTGATTGTTTTCGAATACAGTACTGCCACCGGCAACGAATAAAATTTATTTTGATTTGTCTGAATTTTCATTATTTTTTCTTTTCGGTCTGTAGGGCTAAATTATAATATATACTCTAAAACGCTAGAAGCGTGCTCGTGTTTACTCGTCGTTGAGCAACCATCGAATCCGTCCCGTCCCTCGTATGCCCCGTACTTAAGGGCATCACCCTCGGGGGTTTAAGGCCCTTTGGGCGCCACGATGACGCGGCCATCGTCCGAAGGGGAGGCCTTATGTAGACTAATTCTAACATATGTGAAATAAATATTTTTATACCTTACTCCGGTAGTTGGCTGTTTTTATTATTTTTTTCGTATTGGCACACTCTGTTTGTGCGGTTTTCTTCCTCGTAAAAGAACCTCATGGAACGAATAATCTTCCTAAATCGATTATTGTTAGTCTAATTAAAATATGAATCCACAACGTTTTATTGGATGACATTGGATGAATAACTTTCTCATATTGCATAGAACTTCAAAATGTAATATTTTATGTTTCATGCAAATTAAATTGGTATCTTAAGGTGATATGTTTTGCAGGTTAATAAGAATTTTGTAGATTAATCAAATGACTATCTGAGTAATTTCAGCTTATTCATCTGATACTTGATGTAATAAAATGTTGATATTACGTTTAATATATTGGAAGTATATTATTTTCAGGCACTTACAAGTTATCTGTACCAATATAATTTGTGTAATATTAATGCGACTAATATTATATACTTCGCAATTATTTATTAAATATGTACAATTCTATTTGAAAAAATATATGTTAGGGATACAAGTAACCCTTGTATAACGCGGGAATTAGGTTCAAGTGAAATCCCGCGTTATAAAACTCGCGCTATGCGGGACCCGGGCTCCATACAAATGGTGGGTTTACGTTTGAGAAACGATTATTTTAAACAAAATATGAACTTTTTTTACCGAATTAAGAATAAACATAATTTTATTAAAGAATGAACATTATATTCACTACAAGTTCTACGTAACTGCATATACACTCGCCTCGGAAAGTAAGTTAACACTTGGCATCTGCATGCAAATGTATGTGGTGTATGTTTAATAATGATAATATGAATTTTTGAAATGCATTTTTTTCTGTGCTTATACTTCATAAATACAAACAAAAGAATAATTTGAATTTATATTAATAAATAAACAGAAACAAATGGAACATGCTTAATGTGCCCATTATGGCAGCATCGTAAAGTAAGTTAACGCTTCGAAAATCATATTTAAATATCATATATTTTAATTATACTAATACCGGGCGCGGTATCCTTTCGCTTCTATGATAGCTTTAAGACGGTTTGGCATGCTCGAGATTAATTTATTAATAATGTCCATGCTTATATTACGTCATTCCGACCTGAACGTTTCTATAAAAATATATTTGCTTCTTCCGCGGTTTACTGGCAAATTTCTTTTTAAATGATCCCGTAAATGTTCGATCGGATTCAAATCTGGGCTCCATGGAGGGCAGTTCAACAATTGAATTTTATTTTCTTCAAAATATGTCATTGTAAGTTTAGCTTTATGCTTAGGATCATTGCACTGTGGATATACGAAATCCGTTTCGTATTTCCGCTACAATGATCAGCGTTTCGTTCATCAAACAAATCAATTATATATTTTAATTATTTCATTTTTACAATCATTGGATTTGGATGTTGATGCAGCTGCTAATTAACAATTAGACCTTATGGAAAACATACCCAACAAGATTTATATAAACGTTAAGTAATATTAAAACGTGGAGTGTGTTCGTTTCCAAAATACAATGGCCACGAAACGTCGGTCATCGTACCACAAAAAGCGTGACCGCCGCAAAAATTAGAACGATAAAACATTATTTCTGTACATTATAGTGTACAATATTAATGATCAACATCTATTGATGTATTCGTATAGCAATTTGCTCTTGTGCATTTAAAACAAAATTGTTTGTAATACTTGGTTGTAATATTAAAAATTGTATTGTAATACTGTACTGTAATTGTAATATTGTAATACTGTATTGTAATACCCAAGCTGCTTCAGTTCCGCATGAGACTTTATTAATTTATTATTATTTTACTACAGGACTGCATCTTTTTATTAAATAGCATTATCCAACAACTTTTGATTTTTTTAGGGTTGTAACAACGAATAAGTGATCCGCTTTCCTCCATCACACTCAGTTTTCGAAGAAATCAGTTTTTAAGAAAAAGGTGTTTTTTGTTTTTGAACAGAATTTGTGACGAATATATAAAAGTTAGACAGTTTTTATTAATTGCAAACAATTCAGGGGACTTTTAAGAATGAAGTGATATAATTTAGATTTGCAATATGAATCTGCGGACTTTTGCGAATGAAATGGCATAAATTAGATTTCTGATATAAGTTTTCAAATATGTTTAAAGATTAGTTAAAGATGGCGAGACATTCACCGCGCGTTCATTTTTCGAGATTTTTTTCAAATTTCTGAAAAAATCAGGTCTCTGACGGGAATTCCAATTTCTCTACGCGATAGAGCGGATATTTTTGTTTGAAAAGTGCTCCTAAACTACGCAAAATGAACGTTGGAGTCGTAAATAAAAACCAAAAAGTCGTGGAAATGACGGATTTTCAGCAGGGGTTCTCAATCAATATAGAATGTGGAGAGCGTACTAGGTGAAAACTCACCGCGGCACACAGCACTCTAACGTAAATGGTATTCGCGGAGAACCTCCGCTGACAATCCATGACTTCCGCAACACTTTGGTTTTTATTTACTAAATCGAAATCTGTTTTGCATATTTTTGAGCGCTTTAAAAAAAATGTATGCTCTATCGCGTAGAGTAACTGGAATTCCCGTCAGAGACCTAATTTTTACGGAAATTTGATGAGCCTAGAAAAATGAACGCGCGGGGCTTGTCTCGCCAACTTTAATCAATATAAAAACATAGTAATTTTAATGAATACTAGCAACAGAGCCTTCCCAGTTAAAAAAACAAACATGTTCAAACGAAAATTGCTTGTTTTTTAACGGGGAAGGCTTTGCTGCTAATATTACTAATATTACTAAACCGTGACTTCCACGACTTTTTGGCCTTTATTTACGACATCAAAGTCCGTTTTGCAAATTTCGGAGTGTTTTCAAAAGAGAAATGTCTAATCTATCGCATAGAGCAATTTGAATCCTTATTAGAGGCTCAGTTTTTATAGAAATTTTAAAAAAGTCCTGAAAAATGAGCGTGCCGAGCGTGTCTCGCCATATTTAATTAATGTTTAAACATACTTGCAAATTAACATTGCCAATCTAATTTATAACGTTACATTCTTAAAAGTCCCTGTATTTTTTGCAATCAATAAAAACTCTCTAACTTTTATATGTTCATCACAAATCCTGTTCAAAGACAAAAAAGACCCTCTTCTTCAAAATTGATTTTTTCGAAAACTGAGGGCGATGGAGGATAACGGTTTGTGGATTCGTTTTCAGGGCGTCAAAATCTATAAGGATCACTTATTCGTTGTTATAGCCCAAGAAAAATCAAAATTTGTTGGACAATGTTGTTTAATGAGAATATGCAGTAGTGTATTGAAATAATAATAAATTAATAAAGTCTCATGCGGAACTGAAGCAGCTTGGGTATTACAATACAGTATTACAATATTACAATATTACAATTACAGTACAGTATTACAATACAATTTTTAATATTGCAACCGAGTATTACAAACAATTTTTTTTAAATGCATAAGAGCAAATTGCTATTCGAATACGTCAATAGATGTTGATCAGTAATATTGTACACTATAATACACAGAAATAATGTTTTATCGTTCTAATTTTTGCGGCGGCCATGCTTTTTGTTGTACGATGATCGACGTTTGGTGGCCATTGTATTTTGGAAACGAACACTCTCCACGTTTTAATATTACTTAACGTTTATATGAATCTTGTTGGGTATGTTTTTCATAAGTCCTATGGTGTAAAGTGTTCCATACATTTTTTACGGATAAGGTAGATCATACAACATGTATTCATTTAAAAACATCCAGATGTACAAATTCATCGACTTGGCAAATTTTATCGATCAGAATATTGAAAAAATGAATAATGTCTGCAATCTCGTTGTTGCCTAAAGTTTTGTCTTTGTGTATTACGTATATTAATTCACTTATCTTCCTTTCATCGATTTTCTACCTTGGCATTCAAAAAGAAACCCTCGGTTTTCCGGGTCACGCGATGCACGTGGAGGAAACTAATTAATATTCGTAGAGGTAATAGTCTGTATGCCTAGTACTACGAGGTAAAAGACGTGAGAAAAATATCGATCTGTTCAATCAATATATGCTACAATGACAAGATCGGAATTGGGTAAGACACCTTGACAAGTTCAAATCAGAAAGGAAATGCAACTTGTTGAACAATCTTGAGTCATACCATTTTGAAATACATATTATATATTAGACATATATTAACGATTCTAAATCGATAAACAGAATAAGCTTCTTCTGCAAATAAATCAATAAATATTGCCCAAAGTAGAAACATCGTTAAATATTGATTTAGCTCATCAATATGGAATTACGAACCCATCATCGACTACTTGCACATCAAATTCCCCAAATTAGGGTATAACTCTTTGGAAATGGCGTATAGGGAAAATGTTAGGTAGCCGAAAAAGTTCGTGCGCGATTTATAAATTCAAATTCAAATACTTTGAATATTCTGGGATGTAGTTTTGTTTGACGAAGTAGTCACTACTTATTTCTACAACTCGTTTTCAACGTTCTACAAGATATAATATTAAGTTTGCTGTATTATAAAGTATTTATACTACAATGTATTGTAATAAGATGGTTCTTGTATTAAGAATCTAAATTCAGAATGAAAATAACAGCGGTACCTCAGTTTCTATTGGCATACCTGAAACTAAAAGGGATGAGGATGCAAGAGAAAGAAAAGAAAACAACGTGGCAAAATACGTGAGGTGCTTTGTCTTATATTTACATAATACTACATACAGTGAGTGCAAAAAGTATTCGCACAGTACCAAATTTGAACAAAAACCTCCTAGAACTTTGTTTCCGCATAAAAGAAAGTGTGAATATTTCTATAAAAAGTATGCATAATATTTTTTTATGAAATTCATTGCAAAGATCTCTTAGAATATGTACATACCACTTGTTTGATAAAATATTTTAAACAACCAAAGTTCTACGGGGTTTTTGTTACAATTCGCTGCTGTACGAATACTTTTTACATTCACTGTACATGCTTTATATGCATTCCTACACATTGAATACGAGATATTAAGGCAATTGTCATTTGCTTTTAACGGAAGATGCATGAAACATTGTACGAATAAAAATTGCAATCTAAAGCCATCCAAATGATAATAGTGTGACGATTAAGGAATATTTCAAAGATAATTAAAGCCTTCCGTAAAGTAAGATTTGTATCGTATTTGATTTATCAGGCATTTCTTCACATAGTCAAAAATGGAGGTTTTACCCCAGCTGGTTGAATTGAGCTGAACTCATTTTCCTGAATGTGAAAATGAGAAGTTATCTGTTTTGGATTTTATATATTTCAAAATGTTTTAAATTATGATTGCAGAATTTAGGTATAAAATAGTTGGATAAGGTTGGAATGAATAATACATGACGGCAGCGAGATATTTAAAGAGACTGACCCTAAATGAATTATGGAGATAACGCTTCAAATCCACAAATCTGTTATAGGAAATCATTGGTTGATTAAATAATGAATCGTTTGTAAGACGGAGATCCGAGGAAGGGGGAAATAGCGGCGGTGGCATAGCCCCGACGCGACGACAGGCCCCAAAAGATCCTTAGAGATCGAGACGAGATCGAGAACCGTCGAAGCATAGTTTTTAAGCAGCTATAGTTTCGTATAGATAGAGCTTGACGCGATAGTTAAAGCAAAATATATAGCGATTAGAGACCCTTTGGAATTAACCAGCATGTTATTGGTCGATTCTCCGTATACGCTTCACTGCGACAAGTATATAGCGTAATCATTAAGAACGATTAATTGCTATTTTGATTGTTCAATATCTTTTCACAGAATGAAACAAAGTTTTGTAACGAAATACAGCAAACCTAAATAATGTAATCTAATATAATTAGTAAGTGTTCGATCATGATTATATTAGAGTACATTGGGCAAAGGAACTATTGCAAAAGATAAGATTGTTTTTAAGAATTTATTATTAAACTATTACACAGATACAAAACAAATTCCCTGAATTTAGCGAAATGTTTAATGTAATAAAATTCAGGCGTATGCTTTAAACTTTAATCGAACCAGAAGACTAATTAAAGTTGAAAGAACCAGTTAAAGGTCAGAAAGCAATAGTTAAGATTCTAAGATACGTGTATTTGAATTCAATGTGGGTTCACATCTTTGCAATTTGTTTCTCTTTCATGAAAACTTACTTTGAAATTTGCATTCTAATTACTTACTGTCAAATTTGATGTTAAATGTTAGTGAACTTAAGCAAGATTGCCAATTCAAACTAAGAATTTATTCACTGGGATAATTGAATACTTTTGGTAATCTTTCAAATTTATTTTAATATGTTTCGTAAGTTGAAAAACTATCATAAAATTGACTTTGTAAAATGAGACCATCGATGAATCATGATTACGTAACTATTAATGAGAAATGACAGCTACATTCTTGTTTTAATAAAAGCAAAGCAGGTTCTAGAGTTTCAGAGTAATGGAGCCTAACAGTTTCCGATAACTATGAAGTTAATGAAATCTGATAAAGAGGAAAGCTAATAGCTAGGTGGAACAGAAGGAAAGTGAAATCTGATATGTCGATAACTAAATGACTCTATTTCTTGTGTAACTATAATATATTCTGTTCATATTTGCATAAAGTTTACATTACGATTGCTCCGTATGTAGTTATGTAATTTCTCGAATTAATAAACATGTTACCGAACATGTTTCTGTCGATGAGCAGCGCATTTAGGAATTGTAGAAATTGTAAAGCTAAGAGTTCTGTGTCCCCTTTCATGCAACTAATAAATCAAAATATTCAACTGTTAAAAATAATATGTAGTATAGTGAATAGCACGGAAAGATAAGGATAAAACGAATTAGATTATTGATAAAAGTGTAAAAAGAACAATTATGTAATAAGCGGAAATTGCAATTCAACGGAACCATACAAAATAATTCAAAAGACGACGAACATATATCATGGCCGTAATTAAAATGGCTGACTGCTGGCGATCACTCGAAACTGACAAAACTGTTTAACAAATATATATGCAATGTATCGACACACAGGGTGTGCAAAATACGAAACAAAAAATAATGAATACTCCTATGTATCTGTCCAACTTGAAAATAATTTTATGACTATTTATGTATTTTTGCTTCTTTCTTAAAAAGGACAAATCTTTCTTCCGCGTGCAGAAATAGAAAAGATATATTTTATTTTTATTTGATGATGTCTTTACTCCGTCAGAATAATAATAAGGAAACTGCGCGATTGGATATAAATACTGGTTTTTTTATACTACTGTATACATATTGCTGTACAAAGCAATATAAATTAAATATGATTTTTACGAGTTTATTTTAGAACAACTGATCGCACGCTGTACCGAGAGTTGAGTTTTCCGAGTGTTACATTAATCGTTCAAATGTTTCACTTCGTAATTTTTCTTAATGTTTGAAAGGTTGCATAGCAACCCACGGCCGTGCGAGGACTTTTGTGTGACGATATCTTTACCCTTGTATCGCCAACTTCATTTCGTACTTTATTAACACAAAGTACATTTATGAAAATAGAAATCATTATGAATCATGACGAGCATTGATCCTTAAATTTGTTTCTTCATATTTTACTTTTTAAAGTATCAACTTTGAATTTGGATTTAGTTTTACAAATAACTATTTTATATAGGGAAATAATTAATTCGCTTTAATGAAATATTTTTTAAATTTCTATCAGACTTTATATATAATAGTTTGGAAAATCTAATGCAAATGACAATTGTTTTTTTTGGTCCGTCATTTTTCCTACAATTCATATGAGATTCGTTGAAATTACTAAATAAATTAGCTTCAGTAAAATGGTATGTTAATTGTTTTCACTCATAATTTTCACGGCAGATTTTATATTTGTATCATAAAATAATTGTGGAAGGTTATAGAAGATTAATAAGAATAGAATTAATGTACTTTTTTCAAGAAATTAATATGTGCTCTTTCATTAGACTTTAAACAATGAAATGCAAATTTTGAATTACATAAAATTTCTGGGTAGTGAAATGATAATCCATTTCCTGTAATGACGTAAAATGTTGGGACATGCTATGAGATGCTGCGCATAAGCAAAAAATATTGAAAAAGATTTGAAAAAACTTGCAGAAATTGTGCGTGGTTCTAGCCAGTTCCGTGAAAGGTGGCGCATATAATACATTCCGGCGAGTAATATCCGGCCACGTTAAAATAGCTTGTTTAGAACAAATCTTGTCCGTGGTTTGCGTTCGATTAAGGTAGACTTGGTTATTCACGACTTTTCGGAGATTTTGATAAATGTTGATTGCCGTGCGAGTCTTAAAGAAATAAGGAAGAATGGACTATTGGTCGATATATTTTCTTCTCGCCTCGTTACTCGGTACAATATTATTAACTGGTGGCGTCGAGTTAACCTTCGAATTACCTGACAATGCGAAGCAGTGCTTCTATCAGGAAATCGAGAAGAATGTTACAGCAATGCTCGAATTTCAGGTATACAACATATACACTTTCATATGAATTACTTTGAATGACAGCTTCCACTTATAACAGTTAGTATTTGTCCAGCCAATGATAAGCCATAATAGGTGTTATACATATATTCATAGTATACGAATCAGAGAACTTAATACTTTAAAATCGAATGTTCATAAAACTTGGGTAAAATCCATTGAAAACATTTTTTAGTGGGCTTATCATTGCATTGTAATTCTTATACGACAGTATTATATATGTGGGAACTCTTTATATTTTCTGTTTTTAATAGTTGCATCGTTTCATGCCAAAATAATGTTATTAATAATGAACTGTGAATCAACTTTTGTTATCAGGTTGTTACAGGTGGACAATATGATGTAGATGTAACCTTAGAAGCCCCAAATAAAGAAATCATTTATAGACAGATAAAAACACAGTTTGATTCGCATCAGTTTACTCCTTCTATGTCAGGAGCATATAAAGCTTGCTTTAGTAATGAGTTCTCTACATTTTCTCACAAACTGGTTTACATGGACTTCCAAGTGGGTGAACAGTCTCCGTTACCAGGACTCGGAGACCATTATACAGTTATGACTCAAGTGAGCAGTATTTTATCATAGATTCGTTGTGCGTGCTATAAGAAATAAGGCAAAGCATTCATACAAATGGTTCCTTCCAGATGGAGTCTTCTGCACAGGAAGTGCATAAAAATCTAATCAGCATTCTCGATTATCAAACACATCATAGATTGCGTGAAGCGCAAGGTCGTAAACGTGCCGAGGACTTAAATGAAAGGGTGCTCGTGTGGTCTATCGTAGAAACTATTGTTGTTATTGTCACACCTTTGGCACAGGTCTTATTGCTTAAGGCCCTTTTCAGAGAAAGAAAAGCATAACGCAGTTGCTAGTGATGCCGCGAATAAAACAGTTTTCTTCACTTGCAATTGAATTTATTCACCTATCCGCGTGAATTGTCCGTTCTCAAGAACAGGCCACAGGGTTACTATTAATGTTCTTTAAACCAAAACTATCAGTGGCAGTTTCATGGTAACACCTGCCTATTGTTTTCTCGCATCCATTTTTCTACCAGATGCAAAATCATGTGACTTTGTGAACAGATGGAATGATAAATATGAGACTTGTGTTCATGTGTGTACCATTTGGGTATTAATTTATGAAAAACATAGGACATTGCAACAGGAGTGCTGATGAATATACCGACTACGAGTATACCGATATGTTGTTATGCTGACATGGATAGTGTAATATACTGGCAATAGAAATTATGTTCTTACTATGAATGTGTAATATAATAAATTAAAACGTTTCGGTGTATATCTTTTATTATCAAAGAATTATTCCTCGTATGTATAATTGGTAAGCATATTCCACATTGTTATCTTATAAATATGTGTACGATTCATTTCGTATTTTTTATATGCATACTTCAAATCTTTAGACCATAAAACAGTTTGAGGAAAATGCTTTTATATATCTGACGAGACTCTTATGGTTCTTTTCTCATAAATTATTCTGTTCGTAATAAGGGATTATCTACGAAATTCGATAGTGTTTAATTGCATGCAAGATCATGGAGGATGCAGAATGTCATAAAATATCGTCTTTCGATATTAAAGCAAGGATGGCAAGTGCCACGCAACCAATTACAATGTTTACTGACACGAATTATTCCAAAGTTAAACGCGTGGCACGTAATTCATGTGTGCGTGTGTGTGTGTTTAAAAGCCCGCCCGCTTCAGAAAATTGATACGTGTCCCACAGACAGCCGGTTTATCAGTCGAATGCTTAAAAACACTTTTACACGGTTCATGTAGGCAGGAATCAACAGCTGTTTTAACCTAGGAGGGAAAAAACAAGAAGATTTGACAGTTATTTTAAAAGTTCTAACAGTATGGAGGTAAATCTTGAAATCCAAAGTTTATATTCCGACACTCGTAAAAGTATTATCAATCCTTTATTTAAGAACTTTCATACTTTATTTGTAGAATTCCTCAGTAAACAATATGTTCTCCTGGCACTAAAAACTTAACATCAACTTTCAAGCAGCCCATTCCATTTGTAAAATAGTTCACGTTTTACTGTCTTAAAAACTAGTTTATGAGGCAAAATAAAATACAATTGTGACTCAAGATGTTTTTAATTCTTCTCATTACGAACGATTACTTTTTATATTTTATATAGAAGTAAGACATTCCAATAATTATTTGTACTAGTTATCAATTAGAATGATTCTTGATTAAAAGGCAGTAAAATAAATCAGGGTATTCTAAATTTGTATATGCTTTTTCAATCGTTCGAATCATTAATGAATTCTTTAGGATAGTGTGCACAATACTTTTTAATCACACTTAACTAATTGTGTTAGATTATTCTTTTATAATTGCGTAGGATTCGGCATATTTCATTTTTGTTTAATGGATACATTTTTGGAATGATTGGTAAAGACATTATATTAAAGATTGGTGTTCCAAACTATGTATAATTTGATCATGAGTTTTTAAAGATAAATTTATCATTCTGAAAGATACAATGTTACATACATATAGAATGCAAATGTTATAATATCATATGTCGATTTGTGTTATTTTAATTCACCACAATTCTGAAAACCCTTTGAAACCACTTTAAATTAATATAATGTAAACAACATTTTTGTCTATAAACAAGTGCAAAAATTGATTATACAATTTACCAACACAGTTTCATACAGTTTCATACCCCATTAGAAAATATATCAACAATTTGTTCAACTTAATTAAATTGTGCTATCTACCAAAACTTTTTTGAAATGGAATAAATAAATTTTCAGTGGCAAGAAATTAACTCTTTACAGTACACTCCCGTATAACGCGAGTTCTTACAACGCGAATTCCTATAACGCGCCAAAGATATTGCGACTACTATTTTCGTGTAACGCGATTCTTTGTACAACGCGCCAAATAATAAAACACAGGAATTATCTGATTTAAGAATGAAATCTGCTTTAGTTGAGCATTAAGTTAGTTTAGCATTATTTAGTTGAGCTGTCCTATTTGATAAAACATAGAAAATAAAAGTTGGCATAGCAATAATCATTTCAAACATGTTTCAAACATTATACACTGAAAATTTCCGTACAGCACGATTTCCTATACCGCGAATTCATATAGCGCCTAACGTATTAACTGCGTTATATGGAAGTCTACTGTACTTTTACTTAACAACTCATTGCGGTGCATGATTTTGTCTGTTTTGTTATACATAGGAGCAAAATATTCCAATTGATATTAATACCAGCAAACTATTGGAATGGTTGGTAAATAGAAGACATTGTAATAAAGACTGGCACTCTAAGATTTTAGTTATTAGAGAAAAAATCAGTAATGCTATACAAGACATGCCTATTCACGATGGCATTGCAAAGTTATTATCTGGTGCCTGTAAGTTGTATCCATATCTTCCTGTTATCATGTTGGTTTTTCTCCTTATCGACACCTGTTTCTATTTTTACAGATATAAATTACTTTCATTGTCTGAAAATAGTTGAAATTTTGAAGGAAACAGAAGCTGATACAAAAAATGTTTTTGGACGTTACGGTTCTCAAAGAATGAAGGACTGGCAAGAAATATTAAGATCATACGACAAAGATAATGTTTATCTTGCAGAAGTAGCACAGATGCTTATAAGAAATGTTAATTATGAAGTGCCAAGTATTAAAAAACAAATTCAGAAGCTAGAGCAATCTCAAACAGTATGTGTCATTGATTCAAGATGTGTGAAATATTTTATTGTTCCTTACTTATAATGTATAAAAAACGTACTTTAGGAATTTGAGAAAAAGGAATCAGAGTATAAGAAATCAGAAAGCATAGCACGCTCAGAATTTAACACGCTTTGCAAACAGTTAGGTATTCCTGGTCTAGAAATTAAAAGAGAGTTAGCAGGGAAAATATCTGAACTTCCAGAGATTTATGAGAAAATCGCAAAGAAAACCAAGTCCTTGGACAAAGTTGTAGATTTCTATTGTGCTTTCGTTGATTATACACTTGGCAGACAACATGATGGTGGTTGTATTCCTATGGTTAAATATGTTATTGGTACGGCATGACATTAGAATACATTAAACTGACAATATTAGTTACAATATTAGATATTCTGATATTGCAATATCAATTGTCTGGTTGAATGCACTTTTTTCAGACAAAGGGAATACCACAACTTATGAATGGGTTTACGGAGAGCCACCTTTGTCTACAGTGGAGCCAACATTAAATATAAGTTTTGATGACGATGTTCTAGAGAAGAAGGGAAACGATGATGTTAATAAAATAGATTTTGACGAAATCGATTTAAATGCTGACTTAGATTTTGGTGAGGATATAAATTTAGAAGCAGGAGGAGATATTGATTGGGGAGATGGAAATGTGGAAGAGGCTCCAGCCGAAGAAATAGATTATAATATTTCGCTGGAAGAGTCTGGAATCGTCGTAGAAACCGCTGGTCATGAAGGTGGAGCTGCTACAGGAATCGAAGCATATACAGTACTGGATAACCCAACTACAAGAAGTGAATTTATTAATCAATTGTTCGAGGTTGTGAATTATCCATATTACTATCATAATCATATGTGGTTATCAACAAAGATTTCAAAACAGAAATTAATCAATGTCTCCTTTTTAACAGCTGGAAGCATTCCTCAAACTACGTTTATACGAATTCAAAGGCAATGATAGTAACAACCTTCTAAGCTTCAGTCAGATGCAGGAAGCATCTCCAATTCTGCAACTTTCCACGATAGAAACCACTCAGATTATGTTAGATAATGTACAGGTTGTTTTATCCGATATTTTGGATAGTAAAGTCCAACATTTACACAATATTAAACATTTCCCAAGGTACTTATATGTATGATTAGTCTTCTTGCAGCACAGATTTATTGTTAATTAAATGATATGTTTCGTAAAATAGTAGATAAAAATAAATTATTCCTATGATAGGTATGTGGACGTTCTAACTTCGTCTTTGAAACAAAAGCTGATTTTGACTGAAAAAATGATAGCTTTACAAAAACTTGTACAACAAAAAAGAGAAGAAGCGACAGAACAGGCGAATTCTCTGCGGCCTCTTTTAAAGCTGGTCATACAGAGGACAAAGGAACTGCAAACAGAGGTATATTTGACGAATTTCATAACATAAAATCTCTGTAGTTAGCTGCTTTTCTTTTGTTTACAGATCGAGCAGGATATTTCCAAGAAGTACAAAAACAGGATTGTACGTTTGACTGGTGGAATAACGGCACTTTAAGTTTTAAAATCAACACTTGCGGCATTGTTGATTATATACACTGTAAATAAGATTTTTATTTATGACAGTACACAAATTTTGTATTCTAGGTCGTGTACAGAGTTTATTACATATTTTTTACATTCTCGTAGATATGTATATTGAAAACGGAGATTCATAGATAATTATGACAATATGCAACAATAGTCTGGTTGTTTTATTAATTTGTATCTTTAATTGTAGAAGCTATTGCAAAATGACCTATTAAATGAGCATATCTTGTACTTTCTTTGGCGTACGAGGATAACGTAGTTTACCGTTATGCCGAAGTTGCAAAATTTGATACAATCATTCCCAGAAATAATTTTATAGCAGATGCCAGAAATTTTCGTTTCCATGGAAACTGTCGAGTGTCTTTTTATGCGTATCTTTTCAACGTGGTGTAGTAGAAAGGCAAGAAAAAAAGAAGTGCTCCAAGAAATCGAAAAAGTTTTAACAGAATAACGTGCTTATTCATTTATTTTACTTCTTTTTATGTTTTTCTGCTGGGAATTAACACTTTCGCCGCGGGAGACACGATTTCGTATCGCTCGCCACGAGCGCTGATCGCCGAGCGTCACGCATACGCGATCTACACCAAACCTAAACTCCTATAAATCCGTCGCGAACAGTAAGAATAATCTTTCTCGGTTAAAAGAAGTAATCCATTCAGTTCAGATCAAACCGTGTAGCGAGTATCCTTCTATATTTTTCAAACGTATTGCAATATTCTGCATTATTCTACGTGGATATTTAAGAGAGTACAATTATAATATCCTGCGATTTACATAATAACAGTTTTAATAGTTCCCATACAAATAATGTTTCCTATAACGGTCAGTGTCATCTGAGCGATGGCGAAACGTGCCGGCGGTTAACGCAATACGCTCAATATGTCTGCGGCGAAAGTATTAAGAGAGAAGAGAATAATTATTCATAATTACCCATACACAAAGAAAGATTTTCTCGTTCGAATTTAAAATTTGGATATGCATGAACAAAATAAAACAACTGAATGTGTGCAAATTACCTCTTTTGTGCTGCTGGTATCTCCCTAATTTTACAAAGGAAACTATACCTTTTTTTGTATGGCATTTTACGCGAATTTCTATGGAACGTATCTACCGCATGAAAAGGGACTCGACTGTATATTAAATGCTTCTGTTGATATTCGTCAGGACCAAAACGATTATAACCCAACCCAGGAAACCTTTCACCTGGCCCGCGCAGTTCCCACTACCTTTTCTTCCCGCCACTGCTTTATGCCGACTTCTGCGATGTCCACAGTGAGACTATATAGACAGTGGTAGATGAATAGGCTAAACTTTTTAATAATACCATTTTGCGCCTACCCATGTACAAGTAGAACATTGGAAAATTGTAGAAATAAATGTTGACTATTTCGTCGAATAAAATTGCTTTCAAGAATGTGCGGATTATTTGAATTTTTCTTTGATAATCCGGCCGAACTTTTCTAGACATCAATATATAGAATATAGATACATTGAATTTTAAAAAATATGTTATGAGTTAGTCGAACAATTTGGTCAATGTACAAGGTGAATAAATTGACGAGTTGATAAAGCATCATTGAAAATTATTCCGTTTGCCAAAGTGCTTTTTGTTATTAGATGTACCTATTTCGGTAGGTTTTTATTGATAATGATACACGATTATTAATATGCACACATTTATTCTAGCATTCACTTCTACTATTATATTTTACTTGCAAAATATAAACCGCGGGATGATATATCCGGCTCGCGCAGTCCCCACTACGTTTTCTTCCCACCACTGCTTTATGCCCGACTTCTGTGACGTCACAATGGGACTAAGGCCAATAGCGTGTTCGGAGCAGGAAATGGATAGTGGGGACCTGCGCACAACGAACGCAAACTCGTTTGTGCCGAGTGAAAGGTTTCCTGGGATGGGCTACACTGTAGTATCGAAGCATCTATGGTTTAGATATTTATATCGTATTAACAGTTACATGATCATGAAGAGATTCTGCACAAGTCTCCAGGGTGATGAAGTGCAAACGGCTTTGGTCGTCGGGCAAGGATAGCGTCGTAAACATTCCGCTAACGAGCGATCGCACTCACATAGCCGTTGAGCGCACGAGCCAGATGCACCCAAATTTCCATGTTCAACAGCTGCATTTTAACAAAAAGTAAATGCAATAAGTACAACTTTGCACATTACATGGTATTTTATCTCCATGCAACGCCATATGATCGTCACGAACTTCGGCACTCAAATTCTATTATCTAACAAAAGGTTGAACGTAAACAAATGTTTTACAGACGAAAATTATAGAAGATTTAATGCCCTTTCTATCATGCCCAATTGAATTTCGACACGATTTAGCGTTTTTAAGGTACTCCCCGGAGAATCCGTGGATACCTAAAAAACGCTTCATTTTGCAAGTGCTGCTTTAGGCCACCTGCAGGCTTTGTTTTACTCTTTCATACATATTGTTCTATGATATAACAGCAGTATATAATTAGCATATTTTATAGTCTACTATTTCCCACGTATATATTGTATATGTACGAAACACATACAAAACACGTACGGTTATATGTTTATTAGAAAATAATATGTTGAAAGGGGTACATGGTTGTTTATAAAAATTACTCTGCATACATTTCTTTTAACAGTATTTCACTTCTGTTTCGACTTTCGCATGACCGGTATTTCTATTCAAGCTTTGCTCTCAAAAATCTTAACTCGTTGGCCGCTGACGTAGTTCTACTACAGACGAGATATAAGTACACCAAGCACTAAAAGTGTGAATTTTAACGCGCTGAAAACGAATCCGCAAACCACTTCTCTCCGTCACCCTCAGTCTTCGAAAAAAAACAATTTTGAAAAAACGGGTCATTTTCGTCTCTTGAACAGGATTTGTGATGAACAGTTATGACAGTTATGTGATGACAGCTAGTCCGTGAGACAGTTTGACATTTATACACTTTATATTCATTGCAAAACATTCTGTGGACTTTTGCGAATAAAATGATATAAATTACATTTGCAATATGAATTTGCAAATATGTTTAAACATTACTTAAATTTGGCGAGACACTGTATTAAGGCCAAAATGGACAAAAAAATGCCGTCCATCTAGCGGTCGAAAGTTGGAACTAAATTCGCTATTCCCCTCCTAAAAGTATCCCTCTGTTAGGGTGAAATTTATTCATTTATTTATTTCGAATAGGCCTAGGCTAAGCATAGCCCATTGCTGAAGAGGGTTAAATTCAAGGGCAGAAAAATGCCGTCCATCTAGCGGTGAAAACGTGGAATTAAAGCATGCACGTTTACAGGAGGGGAGCAGCGAATTTAGTTCCGCCGTCTCACCGCTAGATAGACGACATTTTTTCTGCCCATGAATTTCGACATTACGGGAGGTCATTCACTGTAGGGGTGTAGCAAGTTTAGTTCCATCTGTTCACCGCTAGATGGACGGCATTTTTCTGCCTACGAATTTCGCCTTATAAGGGAGGCTTAGAAATAAAAATGTAAAATAATTTTCTTTAAATATCTCGTATACTAGAGCAGATAGAAAGAAAATGTTTGAACAAAAAAAGGGGTTTTTTTAACGGGGAAGGCATATTTGCTAGTATTAATTAAAATTAATATGTTTAGTTACTAATTGAAGTTGGCGAGACAAGCCCCCCGTGCTCATTTTTCGAGGCTCTTTTCATATCTTCTTAAAAATTATGTCTCCTGCGGAAATGCCAGTTACGCGATAAAGCAGACACTTTTCTTTAAAAAGCGTTCAAACAATATGCAAAACAGATTTCGATTTCGTAAATAAAAGTCAAAGTGTTGGCTGGAAGTCATGGATTGTCAGCAGAGGTTCTCCGCCAGCACGATTTGGAGCGCACTGACAATCCGTCATTTCTACGACTTTTTGGCTTTTATTTACGACACCAAAGCCCATTTAGTATATTTTATGAGTGCTTCCCAAAGAAAAATGTCTGCTCTATCGCGTAGAGTAATTGGAATCCTCGCCGAAAGCCCAATTTTGTGGAAATTTGATAATAGTCGCGAAATATGAGCGTCCGGAGCGTCTCTCGCCAAATTTAACTAATGTTTAAACATATTTGCAAATTCATATTGCAAATGTAATTTATATCATTTTATTTGCAAAAGTCTACAGAATTCTTTTCAATTTATGAAACCTGACTAACTTTTATATGTTTGTCAGAAATCCTGTGCAAGGGGCGAGAATGACCCTGTTCTTCAAAATTGATTTTTTCGAAAACTGAGGGTGATCAACGGTTGAACGAGAGAAACGGTTGCGGATTTGTTTTCAGTGCACCAAAATCTATTAGGATCACATCTTCGTTGTTATAACTTTTCTTTGTATTGGACACTGTTATTTTTCAAATTCTCTTACATCTGTGAGCAACGTATTACTGGATATTCAAAAGAAAATTTATAGCAAATACAAAAAGGTTTCACAAGATTAATTCACGTTTTACTAAGCGACTCAAACGAATATTAATTATTATGCCATAGAGAAAATTAAGGTATAAGGAGCGAATAAGAACTAATATAGCATTAATTAAACGACGATAATCTTATTTTTTAACACGAAAATGATGAAAAATATACTGTGAGAATTGTTCAAATTTATTTAAACAGATTAGAAGGCCAAGCAGTTTTAAAAATGTTGACCTTGCCACCGCAGGACCTTGACTTGATTATTACTGAACAGGTGTGGAATTATTTAGATCAAGCACGCGTATTAAAGTCATAAAAATATTCAAATAAACTCTTCGATATCCTACAAACGAAATGGAAAAAAATCGGAATAACTTTATTCTCGCAAAAGAAAACTTTTTAGCGCAAATAATGAAGGTTTGTTTGACACATGATATATCGCTTATAAATCCGCGCAATTATCCTATGTGGACCCAAATATGATCCCATGATCTCCAAAGGGACGACTATATCGAAGGGATGAAAATGATGGTTCGCGAAACGGATTCCCAAATTCCGGAGTTTCGGGGGCTCGTAGATCATAAAAATACATCGAGCTTGGGGTACAAATTTTCTAATTAACTATATTCACCCCTTCCGCCGGATCAGACATTAAAAATCGTGCTCATTTTTGCTTTATATGTAACATGATAGTGGGGTATGGATCTGATGAAAGTAAACAAATTAAAAGTAATAAGTTACTCAATTTTATACTTAATATAGAAAAATTTTAATACAGGCTGGGTGGCCTAAGACTTTTGCATAGTACTGTATGTCATTATATAACAGGAATTTATAATGTTTACAATTAAGTACACATCTTATAGTTACTCGGCTCTAATTTACGTCTACTGCAGTGGAATCGTTTGAATCAGTGGAATTTATTGTATAATTAATAAAGCAATGAGAGTTTGTGTAAAATTTTGAAATACTTCAGGTCGATCATCATCTCCGAAATTCGTGTTGAACACCCGAAAAGATCGATAAATTATAATAAAGAAGCATATAAGGGTGAATCACCTAACCACGAGCTGACTCGACCGTGCATTAAAATAAAAAATATGCATTAAAGTATATATGCTAATTATAGCGAATAATGTCTCCCTCGAAACCATTTAACTTTCGTCTAAAACATTTTTCGATATAATTAACATTTTCGAAAATATTTCTACTTTCAGTCTTACAATTAGGTGAATCACCCTGTATAAGGAATGTGAAAATAATAAATAAAACTAACCGCATACGGGTTTGTAACCATGATAGCATCTCCAGTAGTAAGGCACAAAGTATTCCGAAAACATTGGACATTCCGTTGCATCATAGCACCAATCATGCATTTTGCAGCATCTATAAAGAATTACTCTCGATGAATGATATTTACTTCGCATAGGTAATAATTGCATATCTTTCATAATTTTGTCAATCTTTATTAATCGTCAGTCGATGTTGTATATTCTATTGTAATTCCTCTGACACAGATCAATTTCTGCGCCATCTAATATCATCTTCTTGTAAATCCCAACGTATTGTAGAATTACCATTTCGTTACAACCTTTTACAATTCGTTGTGCAAAAGGAAATCCGACAAAGACTATTATACCAATACTTATATAAATATAGTTAATTTAGTGAAATCATGATTCTTACGTAATTCCATTAATCAATAATATTTAATAATATTTGTGTAATAAACTTTAATGTGGCTAAAAATGTTGTGAAAAATGTACCTGTCGATGCCATCGATTACGTATCCGGATCCGAGAAAACCGCAGTAGCATCCATATCCTTTGTAAGATAACGGATTACATCCAGTAGCGCAGACTACCATGTTGTATAGATGCACTACTCCCCTCTTGAATCTTGTACGTGGCAAAGTCTTCCCTCCTTGACTTCTAAAATCATGTGTCGCTTATCATTTTAAAAGTTTTAATGCCGCAGGAATTCGCAAAAATCTGTACGAAAAGTGGCGAGCAGAGCGATCGCACTTGTCGTTTTTCGAGAAATTGTATTAGATCATCCCAAAACTAATGTCGTTTCCAATTACCATATACAGGGTGTAACAGAACATGTGGCACCTACACCGGAAGCTGATTGTACACATAAAAAGAATGAAAAAAGTTGATATAAACATATGCTCTATCTGTTTTGTTTATGCGATATAACTAGTTTTCTAAGCAGAGCTAACTCTGTCCGTAAATCGTAGTAAATATATCTCATAAGCAAGAAATCGCACTGTTTACCAATAATACTTTACTTAATAATTTTCAATTTTGATTTTGTATTATTTAAGTACCTTTACAGAGTATCCTCAGAATGAGCACTTTGTATTTCAAGGTAAGCCTGTAGACGTCTTGTCATGGATCCGGTGACATTTCGAATGATTCCTGATGTGTATACAATAGATTTTACGTGTTCCCACAAGTAAAAATCGAATGGATTGAAGTTCGGACAGTGAGCAGGCCAGGCAATAGGACCTCCACGCCCAATCCATTTATTTGAAGTGTTCATTTAAAAATTTCCTAGCTATTTTAGTTAGTTTTGCTAGCTCTGCTTACAAAAGTAGTTATATCTCATAAACAAAGATAGATAGAGTATATGTTTAAATGAACTTTTTTCATTCTTTTTATGTGTAGAATCAGCTCCCGAAGTGGGCCCTACATGTTCTGTTACACCCTGTATAAACGTTTTTATCATGTTTCGCTGATGTGATTACAGGAACTTCTCTTTTCGTGACATAAAGAGTATTCTTTCGACTGTATCCATTTAGACATTTTTCATTTGAAGACAAATTTTCATTGAGAGTTAGAGTCCAAAAACGACATTACTTATGAGATGACTTAATATTTCGTTTGCTCCGCCTTTGCTTATAGATATCACGGTTTACTTCCACCTCGTCATTTTTAAAGTCAATTATTGCACTTTAAACGTTCGTAAAAAAGGAATGATTTTTATTAAAAGAATGGCTTGTTATTATCTTTTAAAAACTTGAGATAGAAGTTCGCTGGCATTCTTCGATGTGAAGCGGTAGAAGCGTGGCACTCAAACCGTTAACCCTTTCGATGTTTATGTCGGGTATACTCGTCTTGAAAGGATGGCAGTTTTTGGTTTAATGAAGAGTATACTCGTCATATAGTGAACAAATTTGCATTTGTTATTTACAGTAAAAACAATATCATTCTCGCCTCTAATTGTAAGAATATATTAAATTTCTAATTTATCATTTTTCTTTCCTAAATACTTAATTGTTTACCTTTTCTAATAAATTAATCAAATTGTTATCAATTGTAATTATATACAATTTCTTATTAAATAATACAATTTTACAATACAAATATGAATTTCTAAAAAAACAACTACGAAATGTTGTCTTTTTAGTATAATTTATTTCAATTTCGTAGCAAATGTTTTTGTCGAGTATACTCGTCATAGCTTATAAATAATTAAGCATACAATTATATGATTTTCAAAATGAAATAAACCACTTAGAGGGTTAATTACATATTTTAATAAATTATTAACAGTAATAATAAACAAGTAACAAGGTAACTTACAGAAATGCTCCACTTCTGGTGTCATTGTAGGTTGAATTCAATGATGGCAATCCAAGCCTATGAACGTATCCATTTTGTTTTTTCATTGATATGGAGCCCCATGGATCACCACTATGGCCTTTATAAAGGTTCGCCTGCTGCCATTCATCCTTTATGTAGTTCGAATTCGGATATTCGTGATGCATCCTACGTATCTGCCCATAACTTGTTAGTTTTTGAACGTTCGCAGCATTGCTCGCTGTAAATTTGTGGAAGTTGTTAATAATTCATTCTAACAGTTGCAATTTTTAAAGAAAACGAGCATATTGCTTATTTGTATGAGTAATGGCCGCGAGTATTTATCATAAAATTCGGGTGTAATTCTATGTACTGTCGAGTCTCTTTTTATGCGTATCTTTTTGCTGCGGTTTTGAAGTTATGCGGTGAAGCAAAAAAGCAAGACAAATATTAATAAGAAAACTGTAATATTGGTGTAACTAATCCGTAAACTATAAAAAGTTGTTATTCTTTCAGGAGTAACATGCACGCACTACTATTTACAGGGTACTATTTTTCCCTCCCTTGATCTAGACCTACTTGGCATGAAACTACTCTCATTTTTATAATTTCACAGTGTTTTACCGATTTCACGGTAATAAAGTGATCGCAAAGAAAACACGTTCGTGTTGAATCATCTTACGATAAAACTCCTAACGAAAGTTTAATCTCGCTTTCTAAGTTTCTGTTATTCGATCTTCTTCGTTCAATATAAATTAATCAGTTCCACGGTTTCAGAAATAAGAAATCTTGGTGTATGCTTTTGACCTAGATATGTTCAAAATTAATATTAATGTAAACTTGAATACATTGCTTGCATTCAATACAAATCTTGACGACTAAATTTTGAGATAAAATTCTGATTTATTTCCTTATATTATATAATAATAAGACGCGTGTATTCTATGCTATATAAAAAATATTGAGGGAAGCTTGAAGGAGCAACAATGAAGAGAATTTCACGTATCAAATGAAAGGAGAAAATTTCAATGTCTCGTGCTACCAACATATTAAAAGCATTAAGTCAAATTATTATCCCCATTCTTTGGAAGTGATTTTGGTACGATTCAAAGGTATAATCGCTAATTTTACGAGCATCGTATTATTGAAAAGGAAAAGAAATAACACGAAAATGAAAGTATCGATATAATTGGTTGGAAGATTGATTTTCCTGAAGCAATTGAATGTTCCGCACGCGCGATTCCTCGATCGTGACAACGCAACCGCAATCAACGATTCTGCACGAAGAACTTCTATTATTCGTTCAACTGATTTCCCGTTTTAGTTTGTGAATTTAAGTTCCCTCAAAAATGAGCCTCTATTTCTGCTTTTTAAACCGTTAGACTCTTCATTTCATGCTGGACGAGCACGATCTGTGAAAACGAGACGCACTTCCGGTTGTACGGCTACTGGGTACACTATAATTGTGGCATTCCAGGAATGCACGTCTAACACTAGAACCGCAGAAGCCATCAAAATGAGGAGTTCCTGGAATTTGATAAAAGCGTTCAAATTCCAATTTCTATTTTCTGAGATTTTTTACGGATCACGGTGCATAATGGACATAAATATATCAATTAATTTAATTTTTCCGTCCACTAATATTTTTGAGGACGCGTATTTAGTGTTGATGGTGATATAAATTTGACACAAAATGATTACAGTTTTATCCTTTTTTAGGTAAACAATGTAAGAAATTGATGACACCAAAGTGTTTTATGATTTTAAAAAGAATTTTATCGAAAAGTGGATAGTTGAACTCATTTACATTAAATTATAAATAACTAGTATAATATGCACGTTTATTTAATTTTCAAATTCATACTTTTACGTTGAAGATTCCTTATTGTAAATTTGTTCTTAATTTGTGCTCTGCCACTTGAATGACTTTACATAAAATACCCAAATAATGTACATTACGTTTATTTAAATCATTTGCTATCTTATGATGCAATAAATATCGGAAGTATCATTATTTTCGAAAACGAATGAATTCCATATTCAGGGCGTCCTAAAAAAACGTATACACATTCTGAATTATAAATACAAAGCTTTTGTTATATAATGTTATTAAATGAATGTGGAATCTTAAGATATTTTATTCCATAGCTAGAAACAAAATAACAATAAACAGTATAATATATACAATATAGTACACGATCGATTATTACAAACCGTAAGAAAATGTTGAAATATACTTTTTACTTTACAGCGAAATAGTCTTTCATTGACAGAGTTTTATTATTCATTATTTATATCAACGATCGTGACAAACATTGTGGATGGTTTATTTATCATTTTGATGGTTAATCATTTCTTATATAACTAGACATGGATATTTTAATAATCGAAGAATGTGTAGTATGAAATATCGAGAAACAAAACATACATATCGTGTAATTATGCATCATTATGAATCACTAATTGCAGAAGTACCGTGACTTCGTATTTCAATTAAATCCTCGTTAGCATTGAAGACTTCACCTCATAATTATGAATTTTTAACAGTAATGGTGGAGCAACGGAATGTATTTGTGCACCAATCTAAGGAATGACATAGGCATATGATAAATACGGGATTCAATTTGAAAAACTATCAGAAGATTAATAGATTATAACATATGTTAGAATCAAAATGATCTACAGTTTCTTATTTCTAATTTCCTAATTTTCGAACTCAATTTCGAATTCATTTATTAAACTAACAATATATGTTTTTAAATTACAGTAAACGACGTTTCACAAAAAAAACAGATTTCGTCCAATTCGTTGATAATTGACATAGATACATCACTGTGTAGTCAAATTTGATTAGTGTCCGAATACTTTTGGGAGTAACTGTAATTCTGACACAGGAAAGGAAGTATTACTTGAGGGCTTGTTATAATAAAATATTAATGGTCGTGATAATAGGTAGTCAGATAGACCAATAATACGAAGTCTTCAATTTTGATTATTGGTGAAGATTTAACGATTCCTTACTCTACAAAATTGTGATATAATTGCACACTCAATTTACGTAGTGATTTCCGTATTGTTTTTCTGACATAAACGGTGTGTATATATACATATGAAATTGTTTAAGGGTTATGCAGTTGTACAGTTATAGTTCTCTATATATGGACCAATCCCGTTTCGGAATAAAAAAAGGAGAATTAGAAAATCAATAAAGATACCAAAATTCGAAAATAATAAGAATTTAATCTTGACTTTCATTATATTTTTGTACAAGATTTAAGTAAAAAATGTTCGTATAAAAACGGAATTGAGTGTATTATACGTCACGTTTGAGAATGTTAGAAACTTATCCCACGTATTATATGATTCTTAAATATTATATACATATATCTGCATTCAAAAATATAAAAATAAGTATTCTGAGTATAATCTATTTCAATAATTGATAGCAGAGTGGGGTTATGAAATTTTTATTTTGTTTTTATTATTAACATCATTATTAACATTATTATTAACATTATATTTATTAAGTTGTAATAGTCCCAGTTTAATGCGTCCAAAAGACTCAGCATTCATTTGCCACGTGAACCAGTTAGAACTTATTTTGATTTCACCTCAATATCACTCAACCGGAACATAAGATCTCCTTAAAATGCGCATGCGCTTATGCAATGCGGATGAAATTCTTGCCAGTATCAATTGATTATTGAATTTTTTAATATCTAATAGCCCTTAACCCTTTCAGTACTTAAGTGCCGATATATCGGCTTTCCATTTTGAAAGTAATTTAAACAAATGTAATGACATGTAAAAATTAATAGATACCTCAAAAATCGCATATTTTTCAAGGTACTTTTTGACGGTACCCGAAAAACTTATAAGGTACTATAAGAGTTAATAAACATACTATATGTTCGTACATTTTATTTAGATATTTAGACTTTCTTTACATGGATGTCGTAAACATATATGAGATACGAATAGAATATAAAAAATATCAAAATGCTCAGCAGTGCCTAGACGCAAGTAATTGAGCCACCTAGGTGACCATGAGTTCTTTAAATTTAACGTTTGCTTTCCCAAATTTGAACTATGAAATTTAGATGTATCTTCATAAATGTTGTATTTATAAGCTTGTAAGATAAATGGTTGGAGGATAAAAGTTTCTAGTGTGATCTAAACAAGTTTAAACACAAATTCACAAACACTATGCCAGCGTATTTCATTACGGGCGTTAAAAAGTTGATTCGTCGTTCGAGCAAATATATGGAAATAAAGAGTACATTACAAATCGAAATGATTATGTTATTCGTTTATTAAAATTTCTTTTGTAATGAGATACTACGAAATAAAACATGCAAAACAAGTGTGCCTTTGAACTACCACATTTTCACACGCCATTGTCGTAATAAAGTGCTTTCAAGACGCTTCTTTCAAAGACCATTATTAAAGAGAACGTGGTATAATTTCACTGAGTGAGGATAATCTGATTTCCAGCTAATTAACCAAACACGCGTTTACACCTGGCATCATAGCGGTCCACGTTATGATAACAAACTATAACTGTACACGATTGTTACGGATACCGTTTCGCTGTTTGAAACGTTAGATGAACAAATTTCACCAAAACCGTGCTAGAAGGGTTTCTAATTTGTTAGAAATATTCTCACATCGTAATTCGAAACAGTTGGTTCATGGCCGAGATTTATAAGCCGAGATTATCAAAAACCTCTCAATTTTGGAAATGTTTAAAGTTCATCTTCTTATTTAGATTTCAGTACAATGGAAGTAACCTCAAGAAACTTAAGTAAACGTATTACTAATTGCGGACAAATTTCTTTGAAAAAGAAACATTAATAAGTGTAATAGTTTGTAGGTCGATAATTTTGTATTATAATATCCAGTGCTTCTTTGTGGTTCAACGCGTTGGAACGGCACCTATTTCAGAGGGTTTCTTCAATGTTTCGAAAGCAACTTTTTAAATAATTTTCAATCATCATAAGTACATCTAAAGGAAAACGTACTCAAAATAAATTATATTTAATGTATTTATGTTACTCCGCGAAACAGCTATGGATGACAGCTATGGACAACTATGGATTAAATTTCATTTAAATTAAAATTTGAATATCGTTTTCTAAAAAACTTACCAAGATGTGAGTTTTGGCACATTTTTCTACAAAAAAGCACTGGTAATATCAATTTCGAGGAATAAATTTAAGAGATTTGTGCAGTATAACTAATTCGATTAGCATACTATTAATTTGATAGCATATTAAATAGTATAAGCAATACTTCTATACCGATTGATAATGCAACTATATATGATGTTAAATGATTAAGTATTATACCATAATAATAATACTATAGTAATGAAGAATTTCATTATCTTAAATGGATTACCAAATTATTAAAAAGGGAGAAATAATAATTACTGTGATGAAAAGGATCGGGTTATTTTTGTTACTAAATAATACTGGCAGTAAAGTCATGTGTGTATAGTTAAATAGATCTCAAATATACTTTAATATTGTTACAAAGATATAAATCAAAGATGACGTATTTTGTATGCGTACTGTTACATGTAATAATAATTGATATTCTGGATATCTTTTTAGAATTTGATATTTTTTCTAATAGTATACATTTTTATCAAATCTTTAGCTTGCTTAACACGCTCCACAATAAATTGGTTACTTTACACTGTTATCGTAACGGTATTAATATTGAAAATTATACAAATATTAGCGATATATTTGATTAAAGTTTAAGTAACATTTGCATTGTCGGTCACCCGTGACCGCCAGTGCGTTCAACGTGTTGCTAATTGAAGTCTGCTTAAATGTTTGAACCCTTCATTATTATTACAATGATAATATTTGCACTGTTTACATGAAAATAAGGAAATCCCCTAAATTCTGATGTACGTACCCCGTGCCTCACACGTGGCAAAAAGCGTAGAAATTGTAAATGGCAAAAAGGTGAATAGAATCCTCCATCGATGAAGCGATCGGTCTCTTGAAAAAGGATGTTCAAAGCCACCTCGAATTGGCGGTTCATCGAACGTTTCGCGGCACATCGAAATTCCTTTTCGGGATTCACGATAAAGAAGTAATTCTAAGTGTTCTTCTTTGTGTCAGCTGCGAGTCGTTTCCAATTTATCTGGCATTGCACGAATCGCGAGTACTGACATCGAAAAGTTGTGAACGTCTGTCCGGTGGTACATCCCCCGTTATGTCATACTTGATTTGAATCAATGTACCGGCGAACACTCCTTGCACGAACACTTCTTTTAACTTGTATTCAACAATACACTCGTTTGACTAAATTATAGCCAATTATTTGCAGTTCAATTATCCGTTTAGAAAATTCGATTTTGTTGACTATGATACTTCATCGAAGTCTTTCATTCGAGACTTATTAACACACTGATTAAACGTCCAAATTATAATTATAATATCTCCATCGGAATATTCATATTCTCCTCGTACACTTTTATATTATTACTCTTTGAATATTATACTTCCAACACCGCGTGTTTTAGATAATGTGTAGTATTGGGTATGATATGATCGATTCTCGATTTTGTCATTCTCAGGCGCCTTTAATTAATAATTAACGATTATTAAATATTTAATAAAAACAGTTCTTTTGAGCCTAAAGAACACAGTTTCACACTTTTCAGGACAGTGTTTCATATGTTGATTTTTTCAATTGTGGAATTTGCTAGGTGAGAATAGTTTAATACTATAGTTAATAGTGACAATTATTGAAGATTCTTTTCAACACTTTCATTTATTGCATCTAATGCACGTAACTGCTTTCTTTAAATCCTTTGTTTAACATCATAGCGCAAAACGAATAATCAATCTCAAATATTTATCATTATAGCACCCAACAAATTATTTATTTCATTGCCAGAAGATGTGGAACGTAATTATTTCATTGAAAATGTAGAACGTAATTATGTAGCTGTATGCGAACAGTATTTTCTCTATAACGACATGGAAGCGAGCGAAGCACTGATCGGTGTTATCACAGTCAATTGGTCCATCAGTTCCTACCACGATTCTTCCGCGATGGATCGACACATTTACGGACTCACAACTCTGTTTGAATTCCGTTGAACTCTTGTGAACTGTTCTCGTTGGACTTTTTTGCGGTGTACAAAGTGCAAGTGTTTGAAAATCGTGGTAGTTGTACCTTTGTAAGATGCACAGAGTATACTGGCACCGAGATAGTGAAAGAACAGCAACTAAACTGATTCCCTTCTTCGGTGGAGTCCGAAGCGCGTGGCATCGCTTCGAGAAGCCTAGTGTTACACTTTCGTGAACTTCCTCGAAGGAGGGAAGATCCGAGACACGTTCACCTTTTGCGTTACCTCGTTTGTCGTTATTTACGCTCTTGGGATCAGCAGATTTTCACATCCGCACTTCGCGCTTTTCTACGAAATACGTACCAAGCCTAACTGATGGGACATCATGGATTGTGGATATTGTATGGTATTGTGAAATATGTAATTCTCGGGTGGACAAATCGAAAAGAGCTTTAACATGCTTTCGATTGCGGTATCGTTTACGAGTTATTAATAAGTTATGTTTTGACTTTTTCCTTTCAATTTTGTTATTCCAAGTACCTTAGCTGCTCGCTGGTGCAACGTATGTGTGTACACTTTTTTGTGTTCGGCCTTTTGAAACTATAATAGCAAGGGGTTCGGTACATTTCCACGGTATGTAAGAAAATATCAAAACGAAGCATTTCTGAGGGATTGTACTGAAACATGGCAAGTTTACGAGACCCGTACACAAGGTATTTGAATTTAAAGGAGAACTGTGTTGAATGAATAAAATTCGAGCTAAAGGTATAAATAGAACTAATTATATACGGAGTGTTTGAAAAGTGGAAATAGCTGAAATTAGAATTATAAAACTTTCCCATTTAATGTTTTCAACAAAAATGTTTCTCCCATGAAATATTTTACCGTTTCCAAACTTTTTATGCACTATGTTTATGTACAGTTAACCCTCGTACAACGCAGTACTTATAGAATCGCGGTTTCGATATAAGACGATTCACAATTTGTGGCAATTCTCGTATAACGCGGCACTTATACAATGTGACTTCGATATAACGCGTGTATGTCATCTGACTTGCATAACGCGACCTTTCTCTGTCATATATCAATAATTAATCGCATTTCAAATTTACATAAAATATAATTGTTATTTCAAAATTTGTATTCACTCATTAATTTGTTATCTAATGAGATGGGTTTAGATTTTTAATTTATTTCTCGCTGCAAACGGATTACGATTTCCTTTACATGCAAAATTAAAAAGTTCGGCTTAACAAGTTACTTTGCTTAAAAAGTTATTAAAATATTATGCTTTGCATTAAAATATATTTAATTAATTTGGAGCTATATTCTACTACGTGACAGTATATTTTGTCGTTATTTTATTATTTTTGTATTATCCTATTTATTCACATTAACAATACTATAAGATTCATAAATACTAAAATTGATATTCATATAACTTATTATGTTAAATTACGCATAGTATATCATGAATCAATTTTCAAATTCACCCTTTAATCTTACATTCTACTTATTTAGTTATCCATTATTGAGTTTTTTAGTCGGGTCAATTATTTTTCTTTGTTAATTTTGTATATGTTGTTGAAAACTCTCCGCAAACCACATAATTCATATCCTTGCAGAGAGTTCCATAATAAGGACAAAAATTATTCGCTTTTTCAGTTTAATAATTTCGCAGATTTAGGTAGCTAATCGTAAGCTATAAGAAAATTCTATATTTGAAATATTTTAAGCTTTAAGTAAACTATGAAATTTAACCATTCTATATAAATGACAATATGCTTTTACATATAAATATGTCGATGCTAACATGCCTTAAATATTTTTAATGAAATTTGCAGTTCTATTTCATATTCCAAATATGACGGCTAAAATATTTCCAACAAGCTACTTGTTGACTATTTTAGACATCCCAACGTTTTCTATTTTAATAATCGGCTTTCGAATCTTCCCGTGAAGCAAACGTAAACTGCTTTTAAAGCTTTTCAGCTGTAAATAATTTTGTTCTCTTTGCGGGCAGGTAATTTAACATAACGTAATGCGGGCATAGTAAAACAACGAAGACCTTTTTAATTACACTTTTAAAGTGTCATTTAGTAGAAGACGTTTTGGAAAGATGTTTATTATGAAATACTTGGAATTCTCCACTAATTAACCTTTTTTCTATGATTAACGTTATCTTATATGACAGAATTGTAAACAAAATCTGAAATATTTGAATTATTCTAGTACGTATCACGTTCGAAATCAGATGCTCCAAATGGCAGAAATTTTATATGAGTGAATAAAATACAAATGTAAAATGATAATGTTATAATAATTACTGTTATAGGATCAAACATAAAAAATAATTATCGATGAGTAATTACTGATTTCACATTGCTTTTAGTACTTAGTGTTGATAATTTTAGCTAATATTTTAATTAATTTAAACGGCATTGATGAATGTAATATGCTCTTATAATTAGTTACTTTTCATTAATAATTGCTTCAAGCGTATAAGTTATAATTCAATTATCCACGTAACAATATTATATAAATATTTATAAATAATTGAAGAATTATACGCATAGCATTGAATATTAAACATAAATCAGAACATCAAAGTAAATCCACGAGCGTAATATGTTACAAATTATGATTCATAATACATTAAAATATAAATAATTTCATAAAATATGCGAACACAACACTGTAATGTAAATCGCCAATAATTATAATCTTTATTATAAACCCAAATTGGAATTAATTGTGTCAGATATCAGCCAGCAGATCTTGAATTAGCAAATTTTTGTATAACAAAATAGAAGTTCATAAGTATTAGTTGCGAATTCCAGATCGTGCATAAATGTAATATTCATTATCAAAGTCTTTTAATATGAAGTGGAATCACGCTGTTTAAGTTTTACTTTGTTTGAAACAACCACATTAGTTTTATGTGGTTTCAACGTGGAAAAAGGCAAAGGGTATGGAAATAATTGTGGACGGAGCAAGTTACACGGTAATCCTTCAATGAACTTGGATGAAAGATAATGTCGGTTACGCGGCTGAGACCTGAAACGTAGAACTGGTTTAAATGAACCTGGATTAAACTGAATCTCCCTTGCGATACTCTGAAAGTAGATCCTTTATGAACGATAGAAATATTTCCGCGAGGAACACCAGTAGAGATCATGATATAGTTTCCGTGTTGGTTAAAATTTTGTAGTAAGATCATTTTAGTAGAATAGCTTAGTATATGTAACTATACAACGGTAATTATACAACGGAAACAATGGTCTAGGAATTTAATAACATTATAATAGTACATTAACAATATTATATTATTGAATTATAAGCTCATTTTAGTAGTATAGTTTGGAATATGTAATTAGTAGTTAGAATAATATCAAGTGTTGTTCATTAGAAAGGCCTGCCGTTCAGAAACGGTATTCCGAAATTTCGAAAACGATCTTTGATATTTTCTGACACTTAAGACATGTTCACCGTGCACTTTACAAATGTTTTTAACAATATCCTTAACTGCATTGCCTTTTTTTAATAAATGTATTATAACTATTTATCACAACATTGGCATCATTTAATCTCCCGTATGTGAAGTCCGCAGATAACTAATCGTAAGTGCATGCGTACTAAACGAAACTTTAAACTCAATTTTCTCGAAAACAAAGTATATTATGAGAAAACTTTATTCTTGATTTTCGATTTATTTTTATATGTAGAATCTATCCTTGTCCGGTTGTACTACGCGTCTTGCCACGCCCTGTATAATGTACGTAAGAAACGACATTACTTATGGAATGACGTAATATATTAACTTTGTATATTTGAGTACATTATTCAGAATAGTAAAGTAATTTTTTCGTAATGGGCAGAAGATATTGTGGAAGAGGTAATTTTAAAAAATGGCGACCATCAGTGCGACCAGAATTTTCTGATTCCTGGCTTAAGTAATAACGTAGCGTATGTCTGTTTTCAAAATTATTAAAGAATACCCTTTGTTCTTCAAAATATAACAACTTATTTACTGCTTCCAGATCCATTAGTGTGAATTGAATTCATTACTTGAATTACTTCGAAACAAAGATGATCCAATATTTTACCTATGAAGAACGTTAATTGTGACGCTTAACTATTCTTGGGACTTAAATAACATTAGTGATGTGTTTACCAAGATTTAGTCATTGGATGTACAGTGAGTGTACAAAATATTTGTACATCTGCGAATTTTAACAAGAACCTTGAAGAACATTATTTTTTAAAACATTTTAACAAATAAATGGTATGCATTAGAGGTGCCGGAAAGTAGTCACTTATTTTTCGCATACTTTATGAAACCCTATTTATTTTGTCATATTATACATTATTCAATTAGATAATTAACGCAGATGAATTCTTACGACAATGGCTGTTCGGCTGTTACTCGTTTAAAATTGTATGTTCCTCCTAATTTAAGGGAAAAATCCAATGTTTTTATATTCACTTGTACGTTTCAAGGTTTCTTTCGAAAGAACCTTCCAATAGGCTCTGTCTTCTGGCTAATTTTTTGGGCAAAATAGGGGATACATCAGTAGAGTCATTTAGGTGATTTTGCTTTAATAAATTCCGTTTTATCTGCATTTATTTCTTTTCGCATAATTAATCTAATCGCATAATTAGTTTCCGCCAAATAAATAAAGAAACAAGGAAATATTTTAATTATAATTTATAAATAATTCCTAAGGATTTATAGTATGTAATACAGGCGCCTCGTATAACACGGCGGTTAGGTTCTGAAATAATGACGTGTTATGCGAATCCGTGTTATAAGAAACAAAGGACTAGTACAAAAAAAGATTTCCAAAAAGTAACAAAAGTATACTATTTTCTTTTCATAACTAACAGCAATATGTTTATTAAAATAATTAATAATTAATCCAAATGTTACACATTGACAAACCGAGAATGCATCAAGGTTTCCCTAATTCTCGAATCGAGTTAGAGCAAATCCGTGTTGTAAGAGTACCATGTGGTACGAGAGACACGCGTACATGTTTGTTGCCATTATTAGGCCATATAACACATAATGTATTTCCAATATCCTCATTACAGTAAACTACCTTATAACGCGAATTCTTACAACGCGCTAAAGATATTGCGAAGTCTTTTTTTTTATATAACGCGATCCTCGTACAACACTCTAAAGATATTGCGACGACTTTTTTTATATAACGCGATCCTCGTACAAAGTGCTATATAATAAAATGCGGGAATTTCCTTGAAAAGCGATTTCATACGATTAGATACGAGTATATCATTATAAGGAATGCGGACCAATGAAATCACCGATTGACCCACTGGCCGATGCAACTTGCACCGGAAAATGGATATATATGTACATATCTACCTATTTTCCGATGTACTGAAGTGAAGAGAGCTACATTGATGTGCATATAGCGGTACTTGTGTCGGAGAGTAGTGTGAGTATGTATTATAGTTACTCGTGAATTGCGTGTACGGCAGATGTTCGATGTGCACGCATAATTCCAAACAAAAGTTTAATCGAACGAAACATCCTGCTATAATCAGTTTCGAATTGTGAGTACGGATTTTACATTACATTATATTACGAATACAACGGGCGGGCATTGCATCACGTGTTTACTGTAATCTAACATTTTATGATTATAAATATCAAAAGAGAATGAAGATCGTAGAAATTGTTACACTGAAATTAAAATGAAGTGTTGATTTACGAATTTCATGAATTCGAAATTAGCATAAGAGACTGGTATAAACACAACTTTTGTAGAATTGGATTGAGACTAGTTTCCGCTACAGATTGATGTCTTGTCTCATTATTTGTATAATAATATTAAAAGTACAAGAACTTGTACCACTTTTAAAAGTAATGGCTCTTATATCGGATAATTTAAGTGACTAATTAACGTTAGATTTCTTATGCTGGCAATAATGATAAACAAATGTGTGTAGATTATTTACATTGGGGAAGAAAGTTAGGAAACTCGCAAATTCGAAGTAATGTGGAACCTTGCACGAATATAGAGTAATTCGTTGTCAGACTGGTTACGAAGCTACAAACCAATTTTCCGTTCGTGTCCAAAAACGGTTTGAGAAACGGTTAACTGCGATCAGAATTAATTTACTTTTGTTTCTATAATGTCAAACTCTTCGACGTTCGTTTTTGTGACATCATCAGTCACAGTATTTATAACTATAGAATACAAGACAGATAGAAAATTGTTAACAAAATGGAAGAATACAAATTTATAAAAGTTTAATAAATCCACACATTTCTTAAGAAAGGTCAGTCACATTGGTGTTTCATGAAATTATTAGTTAATCATTTAACCCACGCTAATAATAGAAATTAGCGAAACCTCGCTCTTCTTTATTAAGTACAGGTTGTCTATTAAATTATTAGTTTGCTCACCAAATAATTACGTTATTATAATTACGCATATATAATATTCATTTTATGATCTTACATTATTCCATTTTGTCCATTTTTTCCTACATGTCCTACATTCAATAGTTAACTATATTGTGCTTGATGAGGGCTTAAAAATGGACGCCGAAAGGCCTCGCATTCCATAAGTAAAAGAAATTAATTTAGATCGCAATCAGTAATTTCTGAAAACTTTATATCGTATCAGAATAATGATAAAAAAGAATTGTACCTGAAATGAGATATCAAGTCACTTGTTGATCTCAGTACGTGATATGATTTTCTCGTGTTAACCGTAAAACTTAACACGACGCGAAGAATCACGGTATGGCTTTTTAAATTACGCTACGATTCACCTGGTTGACCAGGTGGTCCACTTTTGAGAGGAACTACGGCAACCTAATTTACATGTGTATTCACACTAATGTTCACACTTTTGCCTTAGAAAATGATTCTGACGATCAGTTTAAGCATTCTTGGTAATTCTGGTATAAATGGGAAATATCGCCGAAAATACTAGTCAAAATATTGATATTCAGTATGAAAACACTCGGACCTATTCCATTCATATATTCGACTGCGGTTATTGATTTGCATTCTTATAATAAATTTTGTCCTTTAATCGAACTTATGAAGTATATGATATAAAATACTTGAGAGTTGTTGACTACCTGTTTTACCTGTTTAGAATAATGTTTTCAGTATTATTATTATAATATGGACGGTATTATGTAATAACGAAAACTATAAATGATTTAACAATATATTAGTAACCGTCATTGAATACTTATAGCTATAAACTTTTGATTTCTTTTCATTGCTTGATTACATTCTAATGGTAGATGTATGGAAGAATTACTGCATTATAATTACATTATACAATTAAAATATTCTTCATTTATTCTTGTATAAGCTATAATATTTAGTTACGTATTTTTAAAGAGTTCGTGAATAAGAACAACTTATAATACTCAAAAAGTCCATACAGTTTTTAATAACCAAAACCGTTAAGATTGTTCTCGCTTCCCGATTCAATTTCGTATTCTTCTACAGCTAATTATTTTACTTTCATTCTCTTTAATCACTTTCTTATTCCTTTATCTGATGGGAGAAGCCAACTTCTCCACCCTACTGGTCTGAATATTTGTCGAAAATATTTCTCCGAAAGAGAGAAAGCAGCTGGTATTTAACCTTCCACTAAAATCGGAACATCGAGGCGAAAAAAAATGATCTTCCGAGAGTAAGCATCAACGAAGGAATGTACGACGCACAACAATTTTCTAAAGAGTTTTAAGTCTTCAGGAAATTTACAGGAATTGAGCATAGAATACCGTACACTCAATTCTCTTTTTACATGATAGATACGTTCTAAAGAATTCGTGTAAAAAGATTCGTATACCAAGATATACTGTATCTATGGAAACTTTAGAATTTCCATTTTATTATTTGTGAAATAAAAATAGTATTATCTTAAACACATAAGATTAATTAAATTCTTGGTCAGAATTCATGTAAAAGAATTCGTAGTGGAACAGAATTGGCTGTATTAGTAATTATATTAACGTTTAGACGAAGAAATTTGAGAGCTGCTTGTTTCTAATGTTGATTTGCAATTATAATATTATAATTATTAATTATTATAGTTAATATTATAATATAATAATAATATTATTGTAAAGCAGAAAGCCGGTCACTTGCACGAGCTTATCAAATTAATTAATTGATTACACTACCAGATATTCATTATTTATATAACCGTATCAAAACTAATATAAACAAATTATCATTAATCAGAATTAGAAAGCAAAAATACATAAGATTTTATTGAAATATTACTAATATTGATCATTAAGCTTCTCATTTCGAAATTTTTTAACGCAATATATCCTAAATATTTATATCGATATTATCATTATTATTTTTATTTTAGCATTTTATAGGTTCTCGTATTAGATTTTGTAAGTTCAAGAAGAAATGGAATTAAATATTAATTGGAGGGATAAAAGATTACGAAATAATCCAGTTAGGGAGTTAATGGTAATTCAGTGTTTTAAAGTGTTCTTCTTTCAAACAAGGTTCGGCATAATCAACGAGTAATTAGAAGTGTGTCAATTCCAACCTCGATAGGTTTCCAACAAATTAACGTAATCTATTTTAATCTAACTGCAAAATATTTAATTATAACAATAACATATTTATTGGTAAAATAAACAAAATTGGTAATAATGTTGTAGGTTAATCTGTGTCAAAATATTAACAAAGTAATTATTTACATCTGAATTTATATATAATTATTGAATATCGAACTGAATTATTTATATTTGATTACATTTTTTAAACAGCATTTTTTATAGATTTCTAGGAAATTGTTTTATAATAGTTGAAGTAGATGCTCAAAAATGTGATTTGAAAGTTGAGTTACAAATATCGTTAAAATGTGAATATTTATATATCTAGATAAATGTTTAGTTGTTTACGTCAACATAATTTCCTTAATTATGATACTAAAAATAATCTAAAATTCAAAACAAATCAAAATTCGTATTGCACAAAAATATCGTATGCATTATAAAATAATACAGTTTATTTAGAGTCATAATAAATGAACACGTTTTTCACTTTTTTATTCTTCAAAGATTTATTATTTATTATTAACACTTTTCCATCGTATTGAGTATGTATCACATCCTTATCACTCAAATAACTGTGGAATCTTCCATTTAGTATTATTTTCTGTAAAAACCAACATTGTTGAATGTCGATTGTATTAATATTGTGCACCGCGTGAAATGCTCGAAGAATTAAATTATCCGAAGCGATTTTCCCCTGATATAAGCGTCACTGATATTGTGACGAACCATCCAATAAACCGTGAGAATGCGTCACATGTTATCATAAAAGCATAACAATTCGCATAAGCAATGTACACATAATTACGGCATTCATAACTACGATATCACACAACAGTGTTATTAAATATTACACGGAGACTCGTCGACGTCGTTACATAGAATCCCGAACTAAAGAATCACTTTCACAGTCATTAATAACTTATTATAAATAAAAAATCTTAATGTCTTGTGTCTTGACAGTGAATATTCGACATAGAACACAATTGATTAGCAATTTGATAAGCTTTAGCAAGTATAGTATTAATGTAATAATCAATTTTGATCAATTTCGTAAGCATTATATTACTGAGTTTGTTGTATTTTTGCTGTCAAACGAGTCCATTTTCCAACGTTCATATTGTAATTGCAATATATTGTAATAAAAGATGAAAATCACAATAACTCTTCCTGTTACCTGACTTACACGCAATTCCGTGGATATATGCAAATAAATGTAAACTAACAAGGAAATTCAGGAAAATGACAAAAGCGACACGACGTGGTGTTGCCCGACAGTAAAGTGTTAATATATTTGTTACAGTACTGTATTACATAAAATCTTGCCTCTGAAAGAAGTCCATATTTAAAAACTACGAGTCTCTGAATAGAAAAAGGAAAGCAAGTGAGAATCAAGTGTAAGAAGCAATGTTAGTGAATTTCAGTAACATTGTGTCTATTCCCTTTGTTAAAGGAATTCATAATTTTAGAATTCAAGTGTCTAAAGAGAATAGGCGAACAAATGAATAGGCGAATAAGTACAAATAGTTCTTAAAATGATTGATTGCACGTAGAATTAGGACACGCCGGCGTAACGAGCTATTGCAGTTGACAGTTTCGAATATGTCTCTGTAATGAATCTCGTTGAACGACCTTAATGGACAGGTATCTATAAAGATAATACCGATCTTTTTATCCGACATGAAATATCATGGAAATGCAACGCGCTCGGAATTTCCTTAATAAATATACTACTTAATCGATGAATAAAAATTCGCAGAAAATCTAGAATGCATTGTTTAGAGTATTAATACTGAATTGATGCATTGTTGGCAAAAGTATTGCACATCATTTTTATAATAATAGAGACTTTTTGTAAGGTATAACGATATTAGAAATTAAGTTCTTATCGTTTTAAACTTCATATAAAATACTTAACATACAATATTATGGTAGTTATGTAAGGTACAGGTAACCCCCGTACAACGCGGTTTCGATATGACGCAGTTCACGAATTGCGGCTATCCTCGTACAACGCGGCACTTGTACAATGCTATTTCGATATAGCAGGTATATGTAATCCGCGTCTCGCATACCGCGGTTTTATAACAGGATCTTTCTCGGGAACCCGTCTCCTGCGTTATACGAGCGTGATCTGTATTTAATCATTTTGACCACTGTGCGGCAAATAAACTATCTTGTATCATTTAAATTACAAACTTGTCTACTAAAAATACTTTCTCTTTGGATACAAAATTAATTTGTTGTTAATCGAAGACTTAGTAAAATGTGAGATGTGAGGATTGAAAATAAATTCACTAAATTAGTGATTCCTTGTCAGATAATATTATCATTGATGAAGAGCAACTCTTCACATAATTATTGTTAATTAATGTTATCGGGGTGGTAATAATTAATTAATTATTCCCATTTGGTGTTGACATATGAAATATTGTAGTAATCAGGGATTGTTACATTTGTACCCAAATGTGTATATATTTACACAATATACACAAAATTATATACACTATCTACGATAAACACTGAATTCTATGTTGTTTACTGCATTATTGTATAATTTAATATATAATAAGCTCGATAAAACCATTTGAAATCAACAGATTATTGCGCAACATTAATTTACTAAACTTCGCGCACCTTTTCCTTCCGGTTGATCCGTATAAATAAAAAATTCGAAAGTAGTTATAGTGGAGTTAGAAATATGATAAAACGGAAAGAAGAAAAATGTGTTATTTACTAACGAAGTAATATTCCCTGTTTATATAACCATTTACTTCATAAGTACGATAAACCAAGATAAGTCTGAATCAGCACTTATTACGTCTTCCTTTATTGAACTTTTATAAGCAATAAAGAATCTACCTCTTGGCGGTAGTATGTCATTAAATGTAGTAGAAAAGGTTGTGTACCTTTTCAAAATCTTTGGTAATTTCAATTGCACACCTTTCCTATAATATTTAACATTCAAGGTAATGTTTGATACGGTGAGGTATAGGCAGCTAATAAAAGTATATACTAACAATGGCGGTCATTTATTAAACCCAGGGGATTCCGAGGCTCTGGGAAGTATATTGTCTTGTCCGGTTACCGAGGAATTTTCTTTGTCATCGTAGGATACCTCTTAATTCGCGTATCTGAGCGACATTGTCGAGCTTATAAGTATTGGACAACGGTGATTACGTGAATCGATTATTATAATAACCTAACGGAGAGAGTTTGTCAGTTGCGTGTGAGATTTTCAACGCGATTTTGAAAGGTAGTATGGATTTTTTAGTGCGATGGCCAACGCGTTTTACATAAAGGAGGTTTAAAAATTAGACAAGATTTCCATAGCCTCTTTCCATTGCTCCTTTCGCTGTAAAACGTGAAGTTACCGGAATTTGGGGGCACGTGTGTGAGCCAGGAGCTTTATGCGCTCCGCTAACTTCACATTGTACACTTGAAAGATGCACAAATGTATGGAAATTGCAGCTAATTTTAAATCCCTGTTTTGAAAAACACATGGGTTATTGAACCTAAAAATTGTGTGCTATAGAATTAGTTGTGTGTATACTACGACTTTTCAAAATTACGTTGGAAAATCTCACAACAACTGATAAGCTCTCCTCCTAATATAGGTGATGGGAAATTGGGATATTGAATACTTTCCCAATCAGATCCGTTTTTTATTTCCATATTTCCAAATCCGATCAACTATAATACCAAAACTAGGAAATGGCTAAAAAGTGAATTATTTTCATTACGCGTTTCTTAATTTTAATATTTTGTTATTAAACTGTTTTGAGGCATTTATTAAAAAAATATTACATGCGTATCGAAAAGTACCTGTCCTGCATGTCCCTCTTACTTGTTTAAAGGGCCCTAAAGAGAGTTTCAGTCTAAAATGCAGGAAACAATACCTGGTTGCGAAAAGTCGCGCGAAATATGATTGTCTAATTAAAAATGGGGATTCTCATTTAAAAATTTTCATTTTGACCCCATGGGGCACAAAGAGGAGTCCGAAGCCCAAAATGAATGATCTCATCTGATAGCCAGATTGGAATCCTAAGACTTTATCATTCAACCCTTTGCACTCAAGAGGTGACTCTCAGTAACCACTCAGTTTATTGCGGCAATCCTCGCGGCAACTGAGAGACGACATTAAAATCAACACCAGTGGTCGGTGATTTAACGTCCTATAACAAAATATAACAAGAGAAAATCTTAATGTCGCCTCCCAATCGCTACTCGAATTGCCGTAACAAAGTGCGTGGCGATTGCGAATCGTCTCCATGTTAAACGGGTTAATGTTTTCAACGAAAATGCTTCCCCTGTGAGATATTTGACTGTTTGACCGATATATGCACATACGTATACAAATAATACGATCAAAGTCACGGAACGATGAACCTAGGAACAATAAAGGGGCGTACGAAAGTGAAACGTTATCGTGGATTAAGTACCCGTGAAAATATTGTGATCTCTCCAGCGGATCTGCATGCGAACAAACTTTCTTCTGCTCTGCCAAAGTGGATCATTCATTGTGCCCCGTTCCGGTGTTTAGCGGATTAACATTTTATAAAGTTATGTATACAATAATTTGGGTCATTCTAAAACTAGGACTGCTTTATAAGGAGTGTTTGACAGTGAGACGTTTCATTGTTTTATTTAACCTTAATTGATATAATTCTGAATAGTATTTAAATTGATTACTACTTTGCTTATAAATTATAATCCTATCGTTGAAGTATTTCTGTCATTGGTTAATGAAGAATGTATTTAGTACTATTTTTAGCCTACAGTATTATATTAGTTTCTGTTCAAACAATCGCGGTGTCCGGCCAAGCCGTACATGTTATTAGGTATTTTTAATCAGGGTTTATGATACGGACGTGACTTGAACGCTATTTTTGAGGATTAACCATTTCTTTGTGCATGCTCTTCATTATTAGCTATTTTATGAAGACTTTACATCTGGAAGGACTTATACTCAGGATTGAGAACTTTTTGGACTGTCCTTCCAGATGTGTCCTTCCGGACTCAATAGCAATAACCGTATCATAAACTCTACCGGACCGTGTCGCCTGCACACCACCCTCTCAGACCTCCTGAGAGCCCCCGGCCGGACCCTGACCGGGCCCCGACCGGGCGCGATCTTGAGGTCACCGGGGTAGAAGGAAGTTTAGGAAATTCCTGGACCGTACCTTGACGAAAGGGCCCGCCTCCTGAAGGGGTCCGAGGGCGGTTTTTGGAAGCAGGGTAGGTGTGAGAGGGCGGTCCTTATCAGTATATATTTTCAAGCCTCTAAGGGTTTTTAGGTTGTATTATTATTACTCGCGCTGACGACAAGAGAGGAGAGTAGATTCTCATAGAATTTAAAGGAGTATTGTAAAGAGATTGGTTGCACTAAGTCGAGAACAAGTTTCGACACCACGATTTTATACATATTAATTCAACTAAGTTCGTGTATATATTTGTTGAGTTTGTTGTTAAAAATAAAGAACTAAGCGGCATACTACAGGCTGCATTATTTGGATCACCCGACATTCGCGGTTATCCTTAACACGCGGCATTAACTGTACTCTATCGTAAACTGATTCTTATATTAGTATTGTATTATTGTCCCTTTAACATGTTATACAATTTAAATACATTCTTGGGATTGTAAGTAAAAGAATAATGTTACAGAAACTTCGATGTGACACAATTTCATTCTATAATTTTATAATTTAATTTTATACTAATCTAGATACATAATATTGCAAGTGTTTATAACGTGTTAAGTTCTGCTGCGTTGTGTTCGAAAAAAAATTTGCTGATAACAAAGGTGGAACATTCAATAGCAACGACAGAATTTCTTTTATAGTCAATCATTTTTTGTAACTTTAAATAATATGAATATAATATATAAATATAAATAAGAAATTTCCTATGTTGAATGTTAAGATGTGAATTTAAGTACCTAATTTTGTTAGTTATTTTATATGGTCTTATATCTTTTTTATTTAGATTATAAATATATTATTATACATATAAGAAGAAATATATATATATATAAATAAAAAAGATATAAGACCACATAAAATAACTAGAAAAATTACAAAATAACTAACAAATTTATTATATATGTATAATGTATATGTACATATATTTCTTCTTTTTCTTTGCTTTCTCTGTTCGTATCAAAGGAAGATACCCGTAAATAAATAAATAAAAAAATGACTTGTCCGCCATTTTTAGTTAAATCATTCGAATACACCACGGCGTATTGTTTGAAAAACTTTTATTTTTTATATATATAATGCAATTAATTGAATCCTCTAATTAACTTACATCCTCCAGGCAGAATTTATATATAAATAAATGTGAAAGCATAACTGAGTACATGTTCGGTAGTAGTGTTAAAGCGATTCCGCGTTCGGCCGAGTAAATAATTCACACGACTAAAACCTGATTCTGCAAAATCTGAAGTAGAAAATGCTATGAAAAGCAACTTTGTTTTATAACAAAACTGTGGCCCCTTTGGAATATTCTGGGGCCCTTTAGGGGCTATATGGCCCCACTCCCAATTTTTAGCATTTGGTGGTTTATATATCGATAACCCTACGATCCGTGATAGGAATTACCATAAAAGGAAAAGTTCAATGCACTCGATTCGAACCAATGTCGTTGCAAAATTTTTCATAACACCACTATAAAATAATAATATTCTTAAGACCTAACAAAAAAGGTATAAAAAGATGATGCAAATATATTTTAAATATTTTACTTTCATGACTTGTTGGTCCAGAAGATTTCAACCAGAATCTTTTTATATTCTATTCGTTGGAAGCAGATATACTTTTCATATTTTATAACTAACGGAAACAAAGAAACAGTGGACAGTTGAAGTTTCATTTTTCATTGGAAATTGTACGTATTCGTCACCAGGTATTTGCAAGATGTAGTACTCTGAAATGTTTACACCGCATCATAAAATATGCAATAGAAGAAACGTTTTTAGAAGTGTACTAAATGACGTACGTGACCCAACGTCAACCAGTTGCTTTTCATGGAAAGATTATTTTAAAAAATTACTTTCTTTCATAAAAGATATGATTTTAGTTGATGCGTCTTTAGTGAATCGGTTTGAATGATCGTATAAAACGGATACTACATTGCAAAGGAGGAAATAAAATTTTGTTGTATAAAACGATCACATTATTTTAAAAAAGAAAATAAGATTATAATGTATAAAAAAAGGCAAATCACGCGTCTATCTCGCACATTCACAATTCGAGTCTCTGCTTCGTAACAATCAACAATTTTTTAGTTCTTGACACGTTGAGTGCCGGGCCGAAATCCGTGTTATACGATACCTCGTGGTACGCTTCCCTAACGTAAATATAACGTTTAAAAACCAAATTGTGTAAGCGCTCTACGATATATTAGTTACCTCACATCGTTATCGTAACGTTAAAAATAGTGAAAACTTTGTGTTAAACAGCATCTTTGTCAACAAATTCAACAAGCATAATTTCTCATTTTACATTTTAAAACCAAATTCAAGTTCGTTCACGCACCATCATTAAGCGAAATGAACTTTTGGGAGTTACGTGCAATTATTGTAAACATTTATTTGGCATACGCACAATCAAATAATTTAGTCGAGAAAATTACACGTTGAATACAGTGAATTAGTAACTAACTATTCGTTGTTATATTATTATAATCAAACGGTCCTTTGAATGAAATGAGCAGCATATTAACACCAAAATATGTTTGATTTTTAATAGGCCATAGAATGCAAGGCGCATTAATTAAATACAAAATTTTACAAAAATTCTTCATGAAAATGCTTTTATTTTTATTAGTAAATATCTTGCTTGCTTGGTATCTTAAGGGATGAGATTTTCGGTGTAAAATTTTAAAGTATATCAACGTTATATATTCTCCGATATTTCCATGAAAATTCATAATGAAAATGACGTCAGTGTTTAATCAGAAAGAAAACAGAGTTCGCCGACGAGTTTCTGCTTCAAATATTGAAAGTGCCTTTAACTGTTAATTAGTAATATATTATAATAATTATATCTTCCGACGCATATTAGGAAACGCTTTAAATGCAAGGAAAAGTTTATATCAAAGACTTTTTTGCAACTACATATTTTTACAGAAAATATTATGCTTCCGTTATTACTTTCAGAGCGCTCGTTAAGCGTATAGTCTTTTGACATTTAAAAAAAGGTTGAATTTTATCATAGTATTTTCTATATTCTTTGCACTGCTGTTTTTAGACAACGAATGTCCTCTATTGTGAATAACAGTTTCAACTTTGTTAAGTGATAATCTATCGTTTATGCGTTCTAACGATATCGCCAGTTTCACAGTAAAAGATCGATTGCCCGGACGTCCATTACTGAAGATGTCTTAATACTTTATGATACGTTCAAAGTGTAATCTGTTACACATAAATACACTCGCCTCGGAAAGTAAGTTAACGCTTCGAAAATCATATACTATATCATATACTAAATATCATATACTTTAATTAAACTAATACCGGGCGTGGTATCCTTTTGCTTCTATGATAGCTTCAAGGGGGTTTGGCATGCTGGAGATTAATTTATTAATAATATCCATGCTTATATTACGTCATTCCGACCTTCACGCTTCTATAAAAACAATTTTGTTTCTTCTGTGGTTTACTGGCAAATTTCTTTTTAAATGATCCCATAAATGTTCGATCGGATTCAGATCTGGGCTCTATGGAGGTCAGTATAACAATTGAATTTTATTTTCTTGAATATATTTTATTGCAAGTTTAGCTGTATGCTTAGGATCATTGCCCTGTGGATATAAGAAATTAGTTTCGTATTTCCTGTACGATGATCGGCGCTTCGTTCGTCAAACATATCAATTAATTATACTTTAATTATTACATTTTTACAACCATTTGATTTGGGAGTTGATGCAGTTCTTAATTAACAATTAGATCTTATAAAAAACATACCCAACAAGATTTATATAAACGTTAAGTAATAATAAACCGTGGACAGTGTTTGTTTCCAAAATACAATGACCACGAAACGTCGATCACCTTACCACAACAAACCACGACCGTTGCCGAAATTAGAACGTCATCTATTATTCGTCATACCTCTATTATTAATAATTGTTTAAGGAAGTTATTTATCGTTACAACGATCGTTGTACTCTTCACGCACGAGTTCAAAGTATGCACCGTGCAACCTTTGGTGCATCCGGAAGCTGCAGTTCAGTAAAATAATAAAAGCATAATATATCTGAATCGTAATATTCGGTTATCTCAAAAGGTATAAGATCGTGGCGAACATTTATTCTACGTTGATAATTTAATAACTTTATTATGTTACGGCTTAGTTATTGCAATATTATTTATATTAATTAATTATTAACGAGCGATCCGATTAAATAACAACAAATTAATAAAATCTCAGGCGAATCCGAAGAAGTCTTTTTATTAATGGACCACTTGTCCGCCGCTAAAGGGGAATCGTTTTAGTGGATTTGTGTCCAGTGCACCAACTATGATGTCATTCGCACAAATAGTCGAAAATGCATGAAAAAATATTTGCCAAAATGACCTTGGTTCCAGAGGAACTAGGAAGGGATGAAAATTGGTCGGGCTCCTCGAAGAACTAACCGTTGAATATTTGTGACTTTCTTCGATCGTTATCAACAGTATTCGTGTAATTATATACTTGAAAGCATTTTGGCAAATATTTTTTTAGTATTCTAACGTAGAATAAATGTCCGCCAAAATCTTATACTTTTTGAGATAACCGAATATTACGATTCAGATATATTATGCTTTTATTATTTTACTGAACTGCAGCTTCCGGATGCACCAAAGGTTGCACGGTGCATGCTTTGGACTCGTGCGCTATGAGTACAACGACCGTTGTAACGATAAATAATTTCCTTAAACAATTATTAATAATAGAGATATGATGACGTTCTGATTTCGGCAACGGTCGTGGTTTAAACACTATCCACGTTTTAATATTGCTTAACGTTTATATAAATCGTGCTGGGTATGTTTTTCATAAGGTCTAATTGTTAATTAAAATTTATATTGTCGTTACTAAACATATACCACGTACATTTGCACGCAGATACCAAGCGTTAACTTACTTTCCAAGGCCAGTGTAGCTCCCTGGTAATACCTTTTTTTTCGTGCATTATTACTTTTACACTTTTCTAATATTGTTGCATGATTATTGGTTGATTATTGATATTTACTATATAGGACCGTATCTCTACCATAAGTGTCTAAAAAAGAGGAGGGTTTCCACGCGTATTCTGAAACAGTTTCTCGTTCTACACATCATTCCAGAATGTACGTGCTTAAGTATCTCGCATTGTTCGTCTTTCGTGTAATTGCATTTCGTTTACTTTGTCTTTACCCATAGATATCGGAAAAGATTTCTTTATTCCTCCTCGTCACTTCCAATGTCAATGGTCGCACTTCAAATCACCGTATTAAAAATAGTATTTATTAAAAGTGTGGGTTTTTATTGCCTTTTAAAAACTTGAGATGGAAGTGCACTGCCATATTCGCTGGCATTAATCGAAGTAGAATGATAGACGCGCGATCGCTTTCTGTTCCATAAAACGGTTAAAAAACATCAACACCTTTTTGAAGTAAATAAATGCATATAAAATGGAACGTTTTGGCGTTCGTTTTTGAGAGTTTCTAAGTTACAGTGAATTTAATAAAGAAGTATGGGTTTTCGTTTTTTCATGATGGATTTTATAACAACCATGTATCTCGAGTCTCTTGGGGGTTCGTATTGAACTATTTTATTGTTTAATAAAATCATATTATCTGCATTTAAATTCATTTTCAACCATGTAGGGAATTCTGTAACTCACGTCTTACTCAATTTAGTAAACATTTTTATTCGTTTTACTATTAATATGTTGATATTGACATATCGTTAATTTGACTACTGAATTAACACAAAAAAATAAATCTTAAAATTTAATACGTTAAACTTTTTATTACTAAATTTACTTAGCAAAGTGTAATTAAAAATATTGTAAATTAAGCAGTTAAAACGGAGGTATTACAAGAAGTACTGAATTATATTTATAAAACGTAAGATCGCGATCAGCTTTCCAATTTCACTTTCATTTCGATAAGGGTTTAAATGCCATTGATAATGATAAGTCAAGTGGTAAGAGTTAATATTCTTTTGATAAGCAGCCGATATCTTTAATTATCGATTACTACCCTAATTCTTTTTCCATGGGTTCAAAGTTTTAAGCTTTCCACTTGACTTTGCTGATATTAACATCAATTCACTGACAGTTAATTGACTTCGCGAAGAGGAACTTGGAGATAGAACCGATAACGTTCCAAATATATTCTTTCCATATATACATTCCATATATATATGTATATTATATTCCCCGAAATATCAGGAAGTTTCCGGGATTATCTTATCGTTCCCATTTTAATATCCTAATTTTAACGCTCTCTCTAGTTATCGATATGAAATATTTATAGTTTGATAAAAAATTAATATTAAGCTCTTTGATTAATGATAAACTATATATGATCCCTATGTAATCAGAAATATTATATGATTAAGAACAATCATAATTGAAATAATGCAATAAAATTGGGTTCTGTCCAATATGTATCACATTATTTCAATAATCTCCTTTAAAACCATAACAATTACGATCTAAATCAGTTAGAATAGGAATAGATATTGAAGTATGGAACACAAAGCAGATAGAAAATTATGGATAAAATTAAAGAATACAAGATTATAGGATTATAAGTAAAGTGGATTAGAAATAACGTAATAAATTAATTATTGACGAGCGGACTAATAATGTAATGAAGAAACTAAATTTACCAAAAAGTGTACGATTTCGATTTCTAACATTTGATATTACAACAGACACTTGTATCTATTTACGGAGACGGAATATTGGAAAATAATCTATTATTAGGTACCGGAAAAAGTTCGTGCGAATTTTTAAATCAAAATTCAAATACTGAGGACATTCTCGAAAGTAATTTTAGTTGACGAAGTAGTGCCATTTATTTCTACAACTCTTTTCCAACGTTCTACAAGCCTAAACATTCCTTTTTTTGTAAACATCTGGTGCTTTACTCGCAAAGAATGAATTATAATACATGTCAACGGCCTCATATTGCATCTACGACTCGCCAAAAAATAAAGCATGTCGGGTGGGAAATTTTATCTCAACCTTTTTATAGTCCTTATCTGTCTCCTTCTGATTACCATCTTTTTTTATCAATGTCAACCATCCTTGCGAATAACAGTTTTAAGAATAATGCAGAAATCAAATCAGTAATTAAATCATTCTTTGCGAGTAAAACGCCAGATTTTGACAAGAAAGGCATGTATAAGCTTGTAGAACGTTGGAAAAGAGTTGTACAAATGAATGGTGGCTACTTCATAAAATAAAATTACTTTCGAGAATATTCAGAGTATTTGCATTTTGATTTCAAAATTCGCACTAACTTTTTTCGATACCTAATAGAATTTGTAACAGCATTAACATTACATGTACATATGTATATAGCTTTTCAGGGCATATAATTTATTCACCCAATATAGTGAATATAAATAAACAAAAATAGTGTAGGAAACACTTTAATGTCATTTATTACTACTTTATTTTTACTTTTATTTGCAACGTCCATTAGAAATAGAAAGTTATTAAATTAGCCCGATTAGTGCTAAATACGCTAATAAAACGTGTAACATTTTTAATACATCACACGGATTCTCGATGACACAACAAAATATTAAAATTTATTATTAGTAAGACAACATCAATTTTTTATATACACAGATTTATTGTGGGTATTATTATAATTTACATGATAGATATTTGTTCATAAATTGTTGGAAAAACAATTTAATAAATTTCGATATTTAAGCGGCTTTTAATACATGATCTTTATAAATCAATAATTTCTTGAGAAAAAATAATTCTCAGTTATAAGTCTTAAAGAGTCCACAATGAATGTAGCCTTTTTGTTAATCGTTATTAACCTCTTTTGATTTTGTTTAATCTTTGTTTAATTTTTAGCTAAGCTTTTTCCTCGATTGCAATTTAATACATGCATCTATCCATTTGTGTGAACGCAAAAACAGGGATCAATAGAGTGAATTCACAATAGAAGAGAGCACAGATTTAAATGAATATATTGAACGTTGCCATTAACCTCAAACATTCAAATACAGCTCTAAAAACAGATATTGCGGGTCAATATCTGATAAAATTATTGCAAAATTCTGTTTGAATTTATATAATAATCGAATCTCGCGATGTTGCGCACAAAATATTAGTAACACTAGTGATGCTTTTAACAGGATTATAATATTAACCCTTAACGAACGAGCGCATTTTTCTAGAACGATAACCAGTAGATCGACGGAATTTTAACAAATTAATTGCTCTATTAAGAAGAACTTCTGTCTCCACCATTTTAAAGATTTTCTTAGGAAACAAAATGAGATAATAGGAAATAACAATTCAGAAATAAGAATTGAGAATAATAGGAGAAATTTGTGGCCCTCTTATAATACTTTTGGAACGACCGCCGAACCTAGCAGATTTCGTGAAATATCACGTCATGCCGCCTGTATGGCGGCATTCGTTCGCTAAGGGTTAATATCTTACCCGATTACCTGGAGACTTGTGATTGCAAACAAAATCATGTTTACCAATCATATCCTGATTACTAAACACATTCATTGGCATGAAATTGACTGATTTTTCGAGAAATATTTAATAATCTTAAAATTAGAAAGAAATATTAAATCAGTTTTTAATTTGGTGATTAAAACGATACTTTAATCATAATTAATATTTAATTTAATAAATAAATATAATTTTATTCTCTTACCGTGTAAAAGCAACGAATATTAGGAATACGATTGTAAATGATCAAGAAGCTTATTACTCAAAAATAATAAAATGCAAGTACAGGTAACCCTCGTATAACGCGGAAGTTACGTTCCAGAAATATTTCGCGTTATGTGAGACTCAGGTTACATACAGAAAGTGAGTTTACGTTTCAAAAACGATTATTTCAAATAAAATACAAACTTTACCTGTCTAGTCAAGAAAACACATATCTTTATTTATTTCGAAATATTTCATGTAACAAAACAGAAACAAGATTATTAAAATTAGGGTAATTAAAAATTGAACAGTGTATGCTGAAACAGATGATTTCAGATGAAATGTTATTCGGGTTATGAGTTAGGTTATGTCGAAGTCGCATGGATAAGTGCCGCGTTATACGAGGTTCGCCACAATTAATGAACCGCGTTGTACGAGGGTTACCGGTACTTTAGACAAATGCATCACTGTCTACGCATGCGCATTATAATTTTATAATTACATACACTTTTTCATGCGGAGCATTCGTTCTGTAGTTCGCAGGCATTTAGATATTTTCGTGATTTTCCTTCTTTTAAGCGGAGCAGAATATCGATTAATTGAATTCATCAGAAACACGATATTTGAATAATTGAAAGGTTTCATTTCAGGAGCGGAAGCTGATATTTATCATACATATTGTGTTATTATATAATACGAACTAATTATTAGACTCCCGTAGACTCCCGTATAACGCTGTTAATATGTTACGCGCTGTACGAAATCGCGTTATAGGAAATTGGAGATATTGGAGATAGGAATTCCCGCATTTTATTACATAGCGCGTTGTACGAGAATCGCGTTATATAAGAAAAGTCGTCGCAATATCTTTAGCGCGTTGTAGGAACTCGCGTTAAAAGGGAGTTTCCTGTATTTGTTGGGAATTTGCAACAGATATTATACAAACATTAATCGTTTTAACGGCCATTTTAATAGTGCAAAATGATGTAAATTATGCGTTAATATACTATTAATATCTCCAACCGATTTGGATCTTTGCCTTTAACACCATTTCCGAGGAACAACAGAAAATAATTTCTTTCAATCGGAAGATCCCTATTCAATTTAATTATAATTTTGAATTTGAATTTGAATTTGAATTTGAATTTTTAATTTTTCCATAGAAGGTTTCGACATTCAATCTTTTTTCAATTGTTTTGGAATACAGTGTTATATTGGCACCGTAGTGAGCAAGGAATTCAACAATTGTTTAACAGTGTTTAACGCGAGTTCTTACAATGCGCTAAGGATATTGCACGGACTTTTCTTATATATCGGGATTCTCGTACAACGCGCTATTAACAAAATGCGAGAATTCACCATTTACTTTAGTCGAGCATAGCATAGTTTGTTATCATCATCGCAACCGATTTCTTCTGTTACGTAATTGGTAAAACGTAGAAAACAAAATTTGACACGACTATAGTCATCCCAAACATGTTGTCTGTATTCTTCGTGTTATACGAGGAAAATACCTAGTCCAAAACGATTGCATACATAGTGTAATGTATTAACCGCGTTATACGGGAGTCTACTGTATTGGTGTATTTTGATTGAGTTTTAAAATTGCGATGTACTTGATCACTATCAAACAAGTACACCCACGATAGAGTGGCTGCGTAACCAGGCTGCTCCAAGGCGACATCCAACTGCGCCACTCCGGCTTCCGTTCCCGTAAAAGAACGAACGCACGTCGCCCCCGTCGTCCATTCACAACCACCTGCTCGTCGAGGAAACATCGAGTTCTCATTCGTAACGGTATTCCTCGAAAATAACAAAAGACCAAATCCTTATTACCATTTATTAACTAAACGTGTTGGAAAAGAACGGTTCTTAACCCAGCGTGAGATAAGAAATGAGGACCAACGTGACTTCCGGTATCCCCTTGTCTCTCTGCGTTTCTGTTTGTGCAGTCATGTTACTCATCTCTGTCGGCGACAGAGCTTACGCCAAACGTGAGTAGTATTTTGATTATTATTTTATTAGCATTCGATCTTTACATTGATTTCTATTCCTTGATATGTGTGCGAGTTTTGAGGTAGATTTTAAAATCACTTATAATTTGTGGAGTTTGGTAGTGAATGCAATTCATTAGCTGCAAAGCCGGATTAATTCGTCAAAATGAATTAAAAATCCGATTTTGAGCTTCGTCGCTTAATGCGGATTTACAATGGTATGCTTTTCCATGTAATATTTACGTTGACATTTTCGGAATTTGCAGCGAAAAATCATGAAATCCCTTAATGACCTGAATTTATGACGCAGAATGTAATAATTAGTTTTTGTCTACAACTCTATTTTCGGAAATATGCAAATCAAATTTTTGTGAAAGTTATCAATCTACATTATCCTGACTTTTAGTGTGCTTAGTCCAGAACCTGGATTGCTACTTAAAATCTTAAAATTTTCTAATTTTTTATGTGTAACTAGTCTTCTATATTTTAGTCACAATGTTAGCGTAACAGTTATATTTTTAATCATGTTACCAACACAATAATTATTGGCAAACGTGTCATTGATAATGATATGTGCCACCTCACTTTACACTTTTTTCCGATTCTTATACCTATAAATATTAAGTATATAAAATAATCAATATTACAGTAACTTCTTATTGAGAAGTATGAAGTGTTCGAATTCTGTAATAAAATCATATTATTTGCGTTGTATTTACCTCAAAGAATGATATTATTATTAAATAAAGTACGAGGCCGATTACCATCATATTTATAGAAACTAATCTCATTAATATTCGATTATAATAATATTACTCATATACAGAATTTCCGAATCAATAACATAATTAAAGTAAAACGGTGAACATAATTTATTTATAAGCCAACTGAAATATCGTGTTCATTATATGCATTTTCTTAATTTAATTTTCTTATCAAGCCAGATTATTCGGACTTTTACTTTGATTCGTTAGATTCCGATTATTTTTAAAGACGTTAAACCCTCGATATTTCTATTTCACCTTCAAACAAATTTTTCATATTTTTTTATTCTATTTAATATTTTATTTACACAGATTTCTAACATACAATTACCCAATTTTTATCTACCACGCTGTAGAAACTGTTCAGAAAGTAATACAAATTATTATGCGTCATATTATTACATTAAGTCATATTTTTCGTACAGTTTTTATGTTCCAGAATAATCGATATATTAGTATCTTGACAAATATTAATCTGTAAAAACTTATAAGGTAACAAATATGTTTATGTGCATAAAAACCAAATAAACATTTCAATATAGATTTTCATAGAGTTTGTTCGAACGCATCCTAAAAAGATTATTCTACCATTTTTGCTGGATTTCATTGGCTGGATAGAATTTTTCATTTCTTATATGTATGATATTATTTTACACCGATTTTTGTCGATATGTCCCTTGGATAGTCCTTTGTTACAAATAATATATTTAATTTTTAATTGTTAGATTCATATATAGACACCATACAGAAAGAACGGATGCCTTTGGTATTTTTTACACTAACCATACTTTCCAACATTCGTTTTATCTCATTATTCACTATGCTTTCATTATTTGTGGATTATTCGGGAGTACAATAATGTGTCGGTTAATTTCTTAATAATAATTTTTAGATATTTTTATACAGTAGAATGTCAAAATTGATACATTATTATTGTATGTGTTGTTTTTGGGTGTCGGCTGTATATAGACCAATAGAAGTTATTATTGGACCAACAAATAAACTAGCGATTAATTAAATACATTATTATTGGCATATATTGAGAGAATCGTCCAGTTTAAACCACGAAAATTTTGATTCGTAATTTGAAGATCTCTGGTGTCAGTAATATTCAGTTAATATTGCAGTTGCATTATTTTATAGATTATTAATAAATTGACATATAATATTTGTGTGAAGGAACTGCAAATACATATGAATAAAATATTTTAATATTTCCATATCCATGTTAGAATAATCAGTGTTTATATCATTTTCGGCTATTTGTTATTGACAACAGATTAATCTTGGAAATTTACAATAGTTGTATTGAGTTAATATCAATACAATTTGCGGAAGTTTCAGTTGTTTCTGAACGTAGCGACAATTTATTGCTGCCCAATATCAACCAGGATAATAAATCTCTTATAATAATGTCCATAAGTGTAATACGTTTACAAATACTCTCTTTCTAAACAAACAAATTATGTGTGTGTGTAACCTAATATAACCATCAATTTGAACTAATTTCAATAAATATGTTGAAGATAATTAATGATCCACACTTAGTTCGAAAAAGAACTGAATTAACATAGGCCTTATTTCTGCTTCCATAATCAAAGTAATCAGTAAATCGATATACAAGTAATTCTTTTAATTCCTGTAAATAATCAAAAAATATATTTTACGCAAAATAAGGTCACAAACACCTTTAATTTGGAGAAGAACTAAATTGAATATTTTTATCATTCTTTCCCTTCCCGAAATAGAAACAATTAATAAATAATTACACAATTAATATACTTAATTCATACGATTAATTAATCTTCCTCGTAAATTGACAATAACCATGGGAATCAAGGGGAATCGAAGGGATTCTCTATAATTACGTACTATATTAAAATTTTGTAAATTTTGGAATGCGACTTCCATAGCATATTCACATAAAAGATTACTAACGTTCTGTCCACCAAACCGAAATGTGACATAATCATACGTTTTGGATTACTCGAGTCATTACAACAAGTGGAACATTGCGTGCCAATAAGACTGTGTTTGGGACACGGATGGCGGACAAATACATGTTTTATGACGCTTTGTTTGGTGAGAATTGTTAACGACGACGATAGAAACACGTGTCGTGTTTGTTCGTGATAAAACATTGAAAATTATTAAGAAAATGATTGTATGTGCTATATAACAATCCATCCTAACAATAATCTTAATAGATGATTTTAAATCTATCGAAGATTAAAATGTAGATGACTAATCGTAAGTGAATATCAAATTACGAGAAGATGCTTTATTAATAATAAATTATTATAAATAATACTGATAGTGCTGGTTAGACACGTTATAAGATAATATAATTTTAAATGATTTTCTTTAATACAGACTTTGAAAAAGTCATTTCAACCTTTTTCAAAATATATTCTTCATAAAAGGCTGTCTTACATAAAAAACGTGAAATTTAATGTAGTGTTAACAATGTCATATTAGAGAATGATTGATATCATATAATATGGTATTCTGATATGATAGATAATGGTTAAATAAATAATGGATAAAGAAAGTTCGTTATTAGAAAGAAGCAATGGAAATGAATTTAAGGATTTTCGCGAATTCAACGTATTCAAAGGTTACCTTTTTAATTCTGAGATGAATTCCGATTTGAAGTTAAATAATTTATTGTTAGAAACATAAGAAACGTTGTGTTTAAATTAATTTATTGCCTTTTATCGCAAGTTTTTCTCACTTTTCGAATGATTTTCTTATATAATTTATGAATATAATTAATAAAGTTACACACACGATGATGACAATAGTAAATTTCTGAAAAGTAACATACTGCATTTTTAATTTCCTAATTTGTCAATAATAATTACCCCTTCATTTCTTAACTGCGATTTTCATTAATTTCAAAATAAACAATTTCAGATTATAAGCAGTGGAATATAATTTTCAATTTGTTTACTTGATTGACATAATCGAATTCTTTTTAATCAAAATAAGGAAAGTATAGCTACACTCCCAAAATTATTCGGACACTAATAAAATTTGACTACATAGTGATGTATCTATGTCAATTATCAACAAATTGGACTAAATATTTTTTTTTTGAAAACGTTGTTTACCGTAATTTAAAATTATATATTGTTAGTTTAATAAATTTTCATATATAAAATTTTAATATAATTTAATCGAAATCATGTATGTATAATTATTCCGTGACAAAAGTATTCGAAAATTCATATTTTGTACGTCTTTTGTAAAATAAAGGCAGTGTCAATATTTCGTTGGACATCCCCTGTATTGTATCACTTGTTTTAAGAGTTTTGGCATATTGGAAGTTATTTTTTTAAATATTCTGCACTAATAGAATGCCATTCTTCTGTTAATCTTATTGAAAATTTATTAAACTAACAACATATAATTGTCAAGTACAATAAATGACGTGTAATCAAAAAAAGATTTAGTCCAATCTTTTCATAATTCACACAAATACATTATTATGTGGTCAAATTTTATTAGTGTCCGAATACTTTTGCGAGTAATCCTATGTACATATCACTTGTCTGTTAAAATGTTCTAAATCAACAGAGTTCTATGAGGTTTTCGTTAAAATTCGCGAATGGACGAATACTTTTTACACTCACTGTACATATTTATGTTCAAATTTTTCTTTGTTCTGTTTAGTATAAATTTATTTCAGTTTTAATATCACTTCGTCTTATGCTAAACAAATTGTGATTCGGACATAGGTTTTCTTATATCTTTAATAATAATTTAGTTGCAAATTAAGCAACATAATGGCTTCCCAAAACATTAGCTTTTGAATACGTGAAGTAAAAAAATGGTAAAAATCTAACAGTTTTTTTTAAGCTTCGTTCATGGCTATAATCACACTGATGATTAAATATAATATAACCCGTTTGTTTATTACACGAAGTCAATTGAGGACCTGTGATATTCAGACCCTTGCGTTCATTAAGAATAAATTGGAAGCCAAAGGATTTACATAAAATTGAAGCGATTTGCCGCGTTAAGTCCGACGATGTTCAACGTTTTACAAAATATGGCTCACGATCAGTTAGACACTTCAAGCGCAACAAATAGAAACATTATATACAGGGTGTCCCAGGTTTTAACAGTGAAACGTTCTCAGTATATTCTATGGGTCTAAATAAGAGAAAAATGTTATATAAACATAGGTCATTTAAAGCTTTATTATAACGTTACGACAAAAATAAGATTTACGTAAGGAACAGTAACGGACATTTGACACGAAGCTACTGCGATACGGAATAGAGGTGGGAATAGATCAGCAATATTTACATTTAGTCTGTTAATGCGAACATTATTTACTGTTTAAGGTCAAACGTAACACTTAGCACATCTAGAAATAACTAATACTCCATCTCAAAAAGTCCATCGTTCTTGATAATACAAGATTGACAGCGATCGAACACGGAACTTATTACTCTCCGAAGTTCATTTTTATTTTGTTCCATTTCTCTAAACGCATCATTAATTGTTTGCATCAATTCATTACGCGAACTTGTTCTTTTTCGATACATTTTTTCCTTCAATGTTCCTCACAGACGGAAGTCCAGTGGAGGTTACTGTCCCCTACATAATTCTTATTTTTAACGTAACTTTGTAATAGACCTCTAAACTGACTAAGTATGTAGAACATTTTTTGTTATTTAGGCTCATAGAATATACTGATAATGTTTGGCTGTTAAAACCTGGGTCACGCTGTATATAGGAGGCACCGAAGCTCCGCCATTTGCAAATCCGTTTCACGTACCATTATTTCTATCCCTTCGATATAGTTCTCCCTTTGGAGAACATCGAATCATTTTTAGGTTCACAGTTGTACAATTTATTTGCGACAGGATAATAGTGCGGATTTATCGGTGATACTTTATGTGTTAAATCATGATTTACTCTAAACAGAATTATTTTAAAAAATAAAGGCGTTTGGACCTTCTTCTTGTCAGGATGAACAAAGTGGTATAACACACTTGTGGCTAGAATTCATGTTTACTAAGAAAAGGCATTTCAAAATATGCGCTTTCAAATTTATTTAATAATATAGATAAACAATTATAGAAAATAAATATTAATTCACGTACATTGTTTCCTTGTATTTATTAACATACTTATAACTTTAATAATAAACCGTTCTTATAAATCCCTTTTCTACTAATACACTCACAACTTAACGATTCTTAATATCATTAACAACCTCTATATCATTATATCTATATTATTAACAATTTTTTTACTAACACAGTTGTAATTTAAGAGTTTCGTTAAGAAAATAGCGTTGTTCTCAATCAGTCTTCAATGTTCGTACGTTTTCAACGATTTAAGAGTACTTTTTCAACATTCGTGCAAAACTGATTCTTTAAATTCAAAATATGAACAAAATCTGACTTTAAATTCCGGGAATGAAAAGTGTTGCCTTTATTTTTATGTGACAAATTTTCTAAAGAATATGCCAAATGCGCGTTATTAATCAATCAAAGTTGATAATATACAAAGTATGATTTCTATGTAATGTTCTTTTTAATATTTTCTATATTTTTCTAACACGTTTAACATTGTGTTCCATTAACCCTTTGCGGTCTTATATTCAGGGGGGCAACGATTTTACAATATTTTAGCGAATCTTATGTTTAAACTGCATATCAATGATACCTTTACCAATTAATCGTTTTCATTTCTAGTGTGTGTCATTCGCTCCAAGATCTCCAATCATAAACTTTTATTAAGTTTACTGTTTATTCCTATTAAAAGCGAATCTTTTCATTTGCTTCCCCATTTTCTTCGATTTAAGTGTGGACCTTTTAGAGTTCGCTATAAAAATAATCATGGACCGCAAAGGGTTAAGTTTATGTTTCTTGATAGGTTATGTTGTTAGCTGTGCCGCGCAAATCAAGACATTTCTTCTTCATATCTAGATTTTTAATCCACTAGAATTATATCTTTCCATCCTCATTTCTGCCACGCATACCTTTGATTATTTGACAACATTTTGCACACTATTTTGCAAATAAAGTAAACTGTCGACTTCATACTTAATCGTACTTCATTTAAAACCATCTACAGCGTGTGTAAAAAGTACTCGTACAGCAACAATTTTAAACATAAACCTCATAAAACTTTGTATATTTACAACATATTAAAACATATTCTTACAATTAGATATCTTCGCAAGGAATTTCATATAAACAATATTATTTCTCCATATTTTCAGTGGATTGTGTATCCATAATCTGTTTCATATGGAAACAAAGTTCTACGAGGTTTTTGTTAAAATTCGCTACTGTACGAATACTTTTCACACTCACTGTATATACATGATTAATGACACTGTATCTAATTGATTAATCATCGGTGAATATTTATTACACCTGCGACTCACAAATTGCCGTCATTTACGTTCGTACGTTGGAGACACATATTATTGAATGCGCGTGACTTCCTGTTATCAGTGGGTTAGAATATTATTCTACTAGAATATTCCTATCGTACACAGTTATATAAATACAGTTTATATAAATTTGTACCTTTCAGTACTCGGAATTTGCAAACACCATAAAAACCCAATAATTATTGCAAATTAATATTCAGAGTTAATTTTTACTTCGTATTTGTAGATAGTTTCATAAAATTGTCTACAGTGCGATCTAAAAGTTTTGAAACATTTAATATTGGTTACTCTTTCATAATTGGTTTCGTGCATTCAGAGATGACGGTGTCTCATATTTTCTAGGTATTCTCTTAACGTTGATATTTGATATTTTGCCGTATAGTCGAACGCGGAAAGTTTGCGAGGCACTGAATTGAGGAAAGTGGAAACGCAAGTAAACGAGAATAGATATGCGGAGGACAATCGAACAAATAATTCAGAGCCGTTTTGAGTAACCTGAACTTATTGTTAGATTAGTTTCCAGACTATGTCAAAGAAAGATTATACAGTTTGTATTATGCGTATACACAAATTCGTATGTATCCGAATTATGGAAGAAAACAGTAGGAATTAGTTTCTATTCATTGTCCAGAAATAAGTGTCCGATTTAAGATTTTTATGAAAATTTCACGAAAGCAAGCCTTGACTCGACAAATGAATGTCGAACTTGACACTTATAGTGTGTTGATTTTTTGCGTTGTTCGTAATGAGCAATTTTATACAATTAATCTGATGATTTATTTTTAATGTTTAAGCAGAAACTATATACAAAATGAAAGACATATTATATTCTTAATGCATATTACGACGATTTATTATACTTTTTAAAAACATGCTGTGCCGCAAGAATGTTATTAGATGTTATACTTAACACGTGTCTGATAACTGATGCATTATTGCATCAACTAAAACAACAGCATAGAAACAAAAATCAGTTACGTGTATATTCCAACTGCCGTGTATTTATATTTAGTTGCAATGATAAGTTATTTAATTAGTTTATCCATTGCTTGTTACCTACGAATTTACGTAGCTGAATTTAATTATGGCGTGTACGAATCACTGTTATCAAATATGAACAAAATTACAAAGTGATAACTTATTACGAATCATGGATGTTTCGAGAGTTTCCATTTCGTTTTGACGCAAACAAACTTTATTGAATAATAAACGCAGTAAACAAATGCTCATGCCTTTTAATGATAAATGTTTCTAAACGAGCTTTGAACCTACCAACTTAAGCCTACTAACAAATAGTTTTTTGCTAGTAAGTTTTTTCTTCTTACTTATCCTTATATTCAAAGCTTGATTATTCGTTGGAATTATTAGCATACTTATAAATTATAATATATATGTAATTTTTTAGCCTTGTTTGTACTTTATCAGCAGAATTCACACTGATAAGAATCAATTGCAGAATGCTGAAGTACATTTACTTACGATTAGTGCCTCTATAAATATTCTTTTATCGGATTAGATGATATGTAGTTCAGATTTAATAACACAAATTTAAGTTGAACATGATCCAAATAAATCAATATATTTTATTGTTATTCTCTTATTTATTACTAAAACATTAATGCACTTTAGTATCAATTTGATTTTTTCGAAATGAAATACATTTAAGCTCAATATGCTTCCTCGTACAACGCGGTACTTATACTATGTAGCTTCGATAAAACGCGGTTAACAAATTGTGGTGATCCTCGTACAACGCGGCACTTATGCTGGAAATCGCATTACCATGTGTATATCACCCGAGTCTCGCATAACACGATTCTTATAACGCGATCATTCTCTGGAACTTAAGTCCCGCGTTATAAGAGAGTTACTTGTACTTTGTAACATACTATCATATAAGATACGGGTAACCCCCATACAACGCGGTTCATAAATTGAGGTGATCGTGTCTTACGTAATGTCATTATTAATTATACAGGTAACCCTCGTACAACGTGGTACTTATACAACGCGGTATTAATTAACAATGTAACTTCGATATAACGAGTGTATGTAATCCGAGTCCCGGATAACACGTTTTTATGACGCGACCTTTCTCTGGAACTTAACACCCGCGTTATACGAGAATTACCTACATATACAGTAGACTAGCGTATAACGCAGTTAATACGTTGCGCGCTATATGAATTCGCGTTACAGGAAATCGTGCTGTAGGGGAATTTGTCTCGTATAACGCGCATAATCTAAAGTAACATGTATACGATAAAGAAAACAATCTAATGCTCAACTAAGGCAGATTTCATTCTTAAATCAGGTAATTCCTGTGTTTTATTATTTGGCACGTTGTACGAAGAAGCGCGTTATATGAAAACAGTAGTCGCAATATTTTTAGCGCGTTATAGGAATTCGTGTTGTAAGAACTCACATTATAGCGAGTCTACTGTATATTATACGTATATATGTATGTTAAGAAAAATAGATTTCTGTTATAAAAGAATTAAACGATGGAGTTAAAAGATTATTTGTTTGGAAACAAGAAAACCTCAAAGGCGGGAGCTTAAATGATTACAGTTGAATAGTAACACCTACATCTGCATCACTTCGTTAACTTTGTAATACTGTTTTATAATAATCCACCTTGTGAGTATTACCGTTACTTGCATTTCTGAAAATGAATAAGTGAAGTAGTTAAAGGAAATTTTCTCTTTTCACCGCATTATTACTTCGGGTTATCTTCAGCTTTGTGTAAACCTGAAATACAAGCTTTTGGTTTGCCTATCAAACGAATACGATAAGAATCTCGCTTTCCGTTGAAATTATCTTCACAAAAGTCTTAGATTTAACGAGATACTTAATTGGAAAGATGCGGCATAATACTGACTTATTTATAATGTGATATAATATGATATAATATAACAGTTAAATAAATAGCTTTATCGATCAATGAAGAAGTTTACTAATTCTTAAACAGACTCTAAGTTTCCTTACTTTCCTTGCAATTATTGTATTATAGGATTTGTTATGACTTCACAAATTATATTTGTTATTACTCGAACATTAGAGTCGAAAAGTATCAACGAAACACTAACTGCATCTAATAAATTGTATAAAAATAAAACTAATAAATTGTTTCATAAACCGTTAAATTTGTTTGTTTATCTACCGCATTATATTAAATTAATTGTGATTGTTTCAGTAGAACTTATAATAATATGATATAATATTGTAGGCAATATTATAAATTAACTACGATCGACAGTTTTTGGAAGAATGGTGTTGTTGGGAGTCTTAGATTAGTACGACAAAAGAACTCAGTTTGATTGGACATAAATATGTACTTCTTCGACATAATAATGATTAAATAACTGTTAAATAAACAACGAGAATGCTTTCCTCGACATCTCACGTTGGGAATCCAATGTTAAATTGCCGGAGTTTCTATCGTGTCCGTATTTATGTTTATTTATGTTTTTATGCATATTTATGCTTCATTCTTCTTTTGTTATTTCTCCTCCTATATTCCATGTATGAAGATTAATTACCTTCATGTATAATTTTTAGTTATGAATAAATCAGTTTGTAACATATCTTCCTAAGTTTCAACAATGTGGAATTTCCATTTTAAATTAGCTATCATTTTCTTATATTTCACCGCAATTTTGTATGTTGGAAATGATATCAATGTAATTAAAAAGTAAAAAATAATTTAAATTAATTATTTTATACACGTTGAAGTATGAATTAAGTATGTAGTTAAACGTTACGTTTACTGTTAAATCAATTAATTTCAAAAATCAAAAATCTGAGAAAGAGGTAGTTCAAACTGCATATATTACATTAAACTCGGAAAGTATTATTTTTATACTGTTACATTTTGCGTGAATATTACTTCAAAGGTTATTTGCCTTTAACGATCTTTTAAATTAATAATTCTCAGAAATTTAGAGAAATTATATCTTTTAATGGTGTGTTATGCAGTTCGAATGTTAAATAGTGTAGTTTTACTAAATAAATTCGTTATAAAAACAAGAAAACCCGTAAAAAAATATTGTTCAAATTTTCCAGTTTTTTAATTACTTTCGTGGTGGAGATTAGTTTAAATTGATTAAAAATCGTCATCGACATGTATCTCACCGTTAATTGTTATTAACCATAACATTAAATACACAAACGAAGAGATTTTGTCAGTTGTTTGTGATATTTTCCAACGAGATTTTGAAGAGACGTAGTATAAACACAACTAATTCCATAGCAGACAATTTTAAGGTGCGATGGCTCAACGCGTTTAAAAAAAAAGTGTTTTGAAATTAGGCGCAAATTCCATTTTATGCACCTTTCGCTGTTCAACGTGACGTTAGCGGAATTCGGGTCCGCGTGCTGCGAGCCAGAAGAGTTATGCGTTCCGCTAACTTCACACTGTGCAGTGAAAGATTTATAAATGGATGGAAATCACGTCTAATGTTGAACGATTTTTTTTTAAACGCGTGGGCCATTGCACCTAAGAATTGCGTGCTATAGAATTAGTTGTATCTATACTACGTCTTTTACAAAAATCTGACAAATTCTCCTCGTAAATTCAGTATGGAATATTCTGTATACATATGTGATCATGTTATGCGGAATGATCGATTCTGCATTGTTACGTGAATGCTACAAATTACATGGTAGAGCGGGGATTATTATTACACCGTTGTAACCTCATTCATTCCAACGTGACAATACTATTGCCTGAGTTGGGCACGGAATTTTGATATTACACATACATCTAGTAAGTCTATTTTTACACGGATATCGTTTACTTGTATTATTAGCGATATTATTTCCATTACAAATGTTAATTTCATTTTTATTCGTTTGTCTTTACAGCTTTATAAGCTGGAAATAGCATGTAAACGTATAAACGCGTAATAAACATTTTACCGTAGATTCAGTTTCTTCGAACACATCGTAATTGGATTATCGTATTTTCTTTGCTAGTTTTTTTTTGCCTGAATGCAATTCTTTACTTTATTTCCACGCGGTTTGACTTATACAACAACGTTCCACCTGTATTTTAAATAATATAAGTTTTGTAGCAATTGATTCAAACGATGGTCGTTTATATAAATATTAATTCTACACGTTTAATTCGCTTACTCAGTATAATATTTATTAAAACATCAACGATAATTCTTGCCAAAATGCAGCAAGTAATTGTTTTTGATAATAATTAATATATAGGTCATTTGAAATATTACGAAATATTCATGTTTAATAATTTCAAGAAAATGTATAGGTTTAAAATAATTACTTCTTGGATATGTAATATATCGAGTGTATTTTGATCTTTGGTTATTTCAAGAACATTCTAATCTCAGATATTTTCAATCTACAGAGAAACACGATATTTCACTAAATAATTATATTTGAATATTATTATTATAATAAATAACGATTTACGATAAAATTTAAAAAGACAAAGTATTTATGTCAAGCGCTAAATTTGTTACTTAGACATTCACTCTATTTTCCATTTAATTTCATTATCATCGAAGGGGCTGATGGTAACTTCGAAGATTTTCCCACGCAGCCAATACAGTATTAAATATCGATAAACCTGACTTCATAATCGAATTAAAGACATTTTCATAATTAGCAGCTGCTTTAATCTCCTTCCTGCTCGGGAAAGTGTATAATCTGATAAAAAGTACGGCTTAAGATTTGCCCTTGCCAACGAAAATTAGTTACGAACAGATTGTAGAAATCTCGCGCCTTACGAGAGGAGACTTTTTTCGAGGTTTTATAAAGCTTTGTATTCACTCGGCGAAAGAATGTCGAGCTTTCAATTCCACCTGTTACCAATGGATGAAAATCAGTGCTTTCGATGCGAAGAGGTTTGCTTTCTTATTTACTTCAGTTGCAGACGAATTTGTTTGAAGATTTTGCGATTACCACGTTATTTTAACACTTACCATAATTGTCTTGAATTATTTAAAAAATATTTAAGTTATTATCATTGGTTTGTAGTAAATCTGAATTCAAAATATATTTAATTACCAACGATACTAACTGAAGTTAAATCGGTTTGAATCGAACAGGGATACTTTTTACACATCTACGTTTATAAGACATCAATATTCAAGATAAATATTGCACCAAACTTTGAACTTTAAAATTATTATCAAAATCAATAATTTTGTCTACATGAAACATTATCGCTTACTACATTGTGGCCCAGACATCTTATTGAAACCATAGACGGTAGTCAGCTACTTTTTGCGCTAAATATTTTTTAGTTACTTATAGTTTGTTCGCGGTTTAAAAGAAATAATTGCACTTTAATGATAAATAGAAAATACGAGATTCCGTCCTTTTACTTAAACCATGTTTGTTATTTATGACTTCTTTCTACTGAAGAAGCATAAATTATTGTACTCTTAATTGATAGATAGAAAATGCAAGATATCTTGCCATCCATTAGAGGAGAGAATACGTTTCGAGAGACGTCTCTAACAGCGAAATATTATAGAATTAATATAGATTATGGACGTTACGGACGCGTATCGCAAGGTATCCTGTAACACGGATTTCAGCGTGCACACAACGTGTTAAAGTAGGATGTATCTTGTATGAAACTTACAACGTAGAAAATACCTGATTATTTATTTCTGATTCCGCGACTATAGTTCGTTTCATGAAAAAGAAGTCTGAAACAGGTGTATCACATCGATTTTCGGGAAGGTCTCACGCGCATAACCTCGAAAGCTTGTGATAGGGGGTTATCAGAGAGCGCATCCTAATCTGTGGCTTACGTGTTCCCACATTTCATAGTAACAGACAAAAATCGATATTCGATCATGAAAAATGAATCGGGTTTAAGGTACCGGTTACCGGAAGGCCTCTCAACGGATGCAATTCAGCGAACAGGATCATATTATATTTAGTTGAATAGACATCTTAACAGACCACTGGAAAAAAATAGGAAGATCTAATCCTACATTTTTGATTCGCAATTCCATATACAGAAACATAAATATTTCATAATATTTTTCATGAATTTCCAAACACTGTATAAGGAAGTGTCACCTATCATTTTATTCCCTGTTTATTCATCGTGCGAATAAATCCTGATATCTATGCATTTTTATTCATTTATTAAGATAATGCGAGCTTAATATTTTCATAGGAAAACTTTTATACTGAGTCTTTTATTAAGATAATGAAAGCTCCAAATTTTTATATGAGACTTTTATACCGACTGCTTTTCATACGATGTGTAAAATAACAGAGTAATAACAGAGTAATAACAGAGTTCAAATAAAAATATGAAAAGACGAGAAGTACGTGAATTTTTTTTAAATTTCGGCATGTTGGTATTACTATATTCGCACTTATCATTACTTACACTTTGAGAACTTGTATATTCTCTCTTTACCTTATGTTCTTAATTGGTCAGTAAAAAATGGAATGTTATATAATTAATACAATCAAATAAACTAATCACTATCTAAATAAAGTAAGTCATGATGATGTTATACTTTTATTTACAAATTATAACATTTTTGTTGCTTCCAAATGTATCCTATTTCTTCTCCAAGAATAATAATGAGCTTTTAATTACAATTTAACGCTAGAACTACCAAAGCAGTGAAAATGACTGGTCTACGATATTTAACGAAATTATTCGAATAACAACGGCGCGTCGTTTGAGATTTTTTATACGTATATTTCATGCACATAATGCACATAATTAAATCCATTAATTAACTTACACCTTCGATTCATAATTTCTGGATAAACAAATGTACAAATATAACTAACAAGGGAACATACCGAGTGCGCATACGCCGATTTTGATAAAATTTATATGGGAGATGGTTCTCGAAAAAATATTTCACCCGTATTTTTCTTTATTGGCTGACATTGACTTTGAAGGGGTGAAAACAGCCCTCAAAATATGGGGTAAAAACGTTTTTTTTAATATCTCGGAAACGAGGGGTCGTAGGATAATGATTCTTTTTCATACTATGGACCAAAATAAAAGTTAGGTGTTTTTGGAAATTTTTGTTTTTTATCGTATCACATTATTTATCACGTGCACAGTTTTCTCCGACGCTGCGCGAGACGGAGGCATGGGTCACGTATTATAGAATGCACTATAAGCTTTTACAATGTTTTAAGTAATTATATTGTTTTATATGCATGTCTTTACTTTCTACCCCATATTTTGAGGGCTGTTTTCACCCCTTCAAAGTCAATGTCAGCCGATAATGAAAAATACGGGTCAAATATTTTTTCGAGAACTATCTCCCATATAAATTTTATCGAAATCGGCGTATGCGCACTCGGTATGTTCCCTTGTAAGTATATGTTCAGTAGTTCTAGTTATGGTTCGAGATATTTAAGGGTTTACATTTCAATTGATTACAAAATATTTATAAATGCTAACATGTTTATTTTACCCTTTTCAGACCTTAAATATGTGTAATTTATTACGCAATAATTTTTATAGGAATTATCTGAAAAAGATAATGCTCTTGTTGGCCATGAATGGAATTAAACTATTTTCAAAATAATTTTAGTTGCAATTTGGATTAACTGCAAAATTCATGTTTACCTATTACAGGGCAAATGAAAGGATTTGATTTTACATTTTGAGAAAATAAAAAGATTAGATTAGATTGCAACTATAAATATCATTAACTAATTTTTTCCAAATTTCGGCTTACACCAGTATTCAAAATAAATGGCTAAATTAAGAGTTTCATTGTCACTGCTGTTCTTTCATACTTATTGTTGAATATAGTTGTAATTTTAGAAAATATTTCACGAAGAACAATTAAAAGGAAAATTGAACATAGACTATGTTATTCCTTAGGCCCTTAGGACGATTTAAAATGTTGGGACTGTATCATCATTAAATATATGGATTTTGGCGAACAAGTTTATTAACTCTTTGACTTGTTTGAACAAAAGCCATTAACACCGTACGATGCGATATTCGCGTGACAGTAGTTGACACTAAATTCTGTCGATAAAAATAAGAAAAATCAAGGAGTTATTGAGATTCAGTTATTCGATCGGTGGTTATATAATACAACAGTATGTTCCACGCTGTAGTAATTCTCTAAACAAGTAAACGCGTTGCACCGAGTAGATTTTCTGGTCGTATACATATATACGCCTTTCGTATATGTATTATATATTCATGGATAATGAGAACGGATACATATACAGGGTGGTTCACGCAACTTGCACACTTGGAATAACTTCACATTCATTCGAGAATATCTCAGTAGTTATTCATTATAGACCCTATTTAGTATAATAGTTTTGTACACGGAATTGTCTGGATTATTTGAATTCTGGAAGAAGTATTAGATATTCCATTTAAAAAACTGTAGGTAATTTCCATATTTCGATAAAAGATCAAATTAACAAAAAATCGATTGCTGTGCTATATGTCCCCCAGGCAACCATGTAACTCTTGTATGAAACATTTTGGTATACAATGCATACTTTAGAAGTTTTTCGGAGTGTGAAAGTTGCGTGAACCGCCCTGTATATGTATGTACAGTGTACAGTGCATATCTACAATACGCCTGTCGCAGTCAAAGGATTAATCTTCGCGTTCCATGAAGTTTTACCATAAAAATAAAATATCCCGATATAAAATATTCATTTCACTAATATAATATTTGAAGTGTTTCTTAAAATAAATAATACGGGTTTTTCGAAAACTATAATACTAAGAAGGAAAATTAAACCGTTTATAAGGATCTGCTTACGTGAAAATGGAGTTAAGCAATCAACTTTTGTTTATCAATGCAATATTTTCCAGCTAATACTCCAAACATGACTTTTAAAATGCGCTTCATAAATGGAGAAAGTTTATTTTGAAATTTAACGCAATATTACTTAATACTCTATAATAATTCAGAAGTTTGAGTTAATTTCATTTTTTATACAAGTTGCAAGATAGCCACGCGACTACTATACGCCTTAAGGGATTACACGAGTTTTACGTACAAAAAGATTTCTTTCCAGGAACTACTTACGGCTTTAATGCAAACTAGAATCGTGAGAAGTTTATCAAAATTCGTACTGGCGCAGTATCTACAGTTCCTTGGTTTAAAAAGTCGAAACGATGCCCGATTTTCTGTTTCGATAGTTTTTAAGGACACTAAATGAAAGTTGTGTTTAACCAAGGAATGGATATATAATTTTCGTAATAATTTAATTATTACATTTTATTATTATATATATAATGAAACTTATATATATATATATATATATATATATATATATAATTAATATATAAATATATATATATATATAAATAAATATATATATATAATATATATAAATATATATATATATAATTGTACATACATTGCATGTACTCCCCACACCACCCTCTGGATAAAACTTCGACGTTATCGATAAAGTAGTTTTTAAGAATCGCCATTTTTTACGTTGTTGAACGCCGTGAATATATATATATCGATTGAGTTTGTGTGACTTGGGTGTATCATCGGTGAAATATGACGTCTGTTTTGATGTATATAAACTCGTTTGTTTATATTAGCACTTTCTAGAGTGTTTGTTGGTGATTTATATCTGAAGTTACTTATGCTTTCGGAATACTGTAAAAGTTCCTAAGTAACCGCCGAGTCCGTTAATCTAATCGTAAGACAGATGATCCGGTGGTTAGAAGATCGATTATCCCTGCGGTTGTAACACCTAACTTGTTAGATTACAAGCAATTGCCTGACTCGTTATCAACCGTTACCACTGCACTGATTCCATGGGAACTAACTTCAAACTATTGGCTCAGTTCACGTATTACGTCACAACTTACGTTAAACTAATTGAATACTGTAAATGACAGGTCAATGTTAGTTGGCAACGTGACTCTGTACGTGGACACAAATACAATTCGCAGTAAAGATTTCGAAAGCATTTCGTTAGAAGTGATGTCACATAATAATGTTAATTGTATTTATAAAACTGAATTTTTTTTTAAATTAGAGTCCTGAATCCGTTTTTGGACAATGACTTTTGTTTAAGTTGGAACGGATCGCTGAGTTTCTGAAACTTAATCATTACACTCTGGATGCCGGCAAGGAACTCATCATTTGGAATTGTAATCTCGCGTACTTTTCTGAATTAGTGATAATCCCTTTTCTTGTGTTTTGCGGAAGGTTATGTAGGATTAGGAAGGGTGGAAAAATTTAAGAAATGGGAGACTGTGAGAGAGATTATTTCCTAAAAACGTAAACGTTATGTAATACTTAATATCGTATTATATTTTATATTTACATTGTTAAGAACTTTCATACTAAAGCGCATTCTATTACAATAATTAATATACCAAAGTTAAAGTTTCCTCATTAAGCGATTATGAACCAATTAGTCGGTTAATGCAAGTCCCACCGTTTCCAGTAATCCGTTTAAAAGGAAAACGCAGTTGCAGATGAAAGCTTGAGAGTTTTTCAGAAATAGTTCCATATCCTATACGACGCAAAGACTGGAAGGTTTTGAAACAAAAGAGTGGATGGTGATTACGGCGTAATTGGGTCCGCGTTATTAGACACCCACCCGACAAATACTTTATCTGCAAGTTCGTTATGATCGTTATTTAGCAATAACGCGTCACTTCGTTCATTACAGAGTGGATTGAAGCGGGGAAGGATTAATAGTAATGCGATGCTTTTCATTGCGCAATGCACGTGTTTCGATATATTTCTTTCTCTGTCTCTCTTCACGTCTTTTAATCGTTCCGTCTAACTCGTTCGATTGATTTTCCACGAACAATTGCCGTGGTTGCATTATCGAGCTAAATGTACTTTTATGGCGGACATGTGACTCGTCCGTTACGTACTCTAAATGCATATTTTCGCAGCACTTAGCGATAATACTACTTAAGATACCGTTACGATACGATTCTTACGATACTTGTCCCGGGATTCCCCTACAAATTGCAACTCTTGCGTTCTGCAACTCTTTAGAATCGTTATACTGTTGGCGGCTGTTATAAAGCTTACGACTTAGCCAGTCTTAAATATTTTCAATAATATTGAAGTCTGGTGGCAGATAAAACTATAACTACTATTTGTACAATTAATAACTTGACATAAATAAATATAAATGATGCAAAAGAAACATCATTTTTGACAATTCCTTCGAAATTATACAACTTCAATGTTTGAAAATCGTACTGTACGGGGACTTTTTTGAAACACTGTACATACATATATACAATATACACTACTGGCTTTGGGAAAACTTACTATCGTTAAGCAAATTATTAAATATCTTGTCTATAAAATGGAATGGGATACTTTTCTTTGGGTATGTCTGTAGGTTGATGTATGTTGATATTATAAGACAGAAGAGAATAAGAATAAATTTCATATATTTTATTCTATATTAACTACACATTTCGCTTAATACGCGATTCGTTGAAGTATCCCCCTTCCTTCATTATTGCTATTTTACATATTTTTGACAGCCCCAACAAGTTTGTGTAATGTTTCTTGCTGCATACTTCGTCAACCTTCTTGTAGTAAAGTAATTTGTCGTGGGGAAACTAAAAACCGACCGATAGCAATAAACGGTCCCGACCGATTTTAAAGGTAACAAAATCTTATTACACCCAGGTGCCAATACAATATGTGTCTGCATGGCATGAAAATAGTTTAATATTAATGGTAAAATTATAAAATGGACAAAGGTTTTACATTCTGTTTACTTTTAATGTTCATTTTATCGTTTAAAGTAAACGTTAGAATGAAGGTAAAGCAAGTGATCCCAAACTTTTGACCAGTAGTGTATATGTATATTATTTAAAAAAACGTTCCTCTCAAGGAAACAAAAAAATTACCATTTAATTCTGTTAAGAATACATTCACACTTCTTTAACTATGATTCGTTGATTACTTTCCTGTGAAATGAGCTAATTGTAGATATGAGCTAATTGTAGATATGAGTTTAAAGTAATGAAATTGCAATTCTTCAAAGTTGATTACAATTTAAACAGAAACCATTCCAATGGGGTGTTTTTTATCCTTGAACGAAAAAGCTAGTCGCTGGATTTGTTATAAATTTCAACTCCAACCATTGCCGTAAAAATATTCGAGTTGTTTCATTTTGCAAATGTACTAATATCTACCGAAAAGGTTAGAAAATATTTATTGTACATCCACGTAAATATATAAAAGTAAAGAAGTATTAATTGAAGTGATCAACTGTTTCATGTACAAAAATATTGAGGTACAAATTTGATATAAATTCCGTTATTTATCACTTTCAAGTAGCACAAATAGATTTCCTATTATAATTGCTTTTTTAATGTTTGCATAGATAAAATATAAGATTAACGTTTAAACTCTGAAAATAGAAAATTGTTAAAGTTTCACGTTCGACGTAGGATAAAATACGATTATGATCAAATTACTTCAAAATACGATCAGTTACGTATGTAATAACAATGCTGTTAATGGTGATCATTGACTACAAAATTAATTGTAAAATACATTCCATTATGCCCGATTTGCTATTAATTATGCATATAATATCGAAATGGCAAAATGTTATATATAGTACAGTAATATTTATCGTCTTTCCCAACTTTCATCTTCACACATTCATTTTCGCGAAGTCCAACACATTTTACATAAATCAAAAAGGGACAGTGTATAAATTATAACTTGTCCTTGATTCATCCACGAGAGTTCGAAATTACTTCGTTCTCATAAAGAATGAAGAAATTCTTGCAAACAATTTTACTTGCTAAAATACACGAAGTAAGTAATATATTATACTTACTTTGTCTGAATGTAATTTTTCCTACTTCCGATACTATCTTGCTTATCAAATAAAGTTATAGCGATTAACTATCTTTGGAGACAATATTTACCTGTTCTCGCATATTTTAAAGTTTCCACTTCGTCTCCTTTGCGCTTAAAAACATTAAAAAACCAATATTTTTACTCCTTAAAATGAAATCTAACACGCAATTTGTTTTAAGAAATCTAATATCGCGCATAAAATATTCGAAAGCCAAAACACAATTGTTAGTGGGATTAAAATCAATGGTCGTATTTATGCATCCAATTAAAACGAGGTAAAAAAGCCTATTACGCAACGTTCCTTCGTACCTTCGTGCTTTAAAGATAAACCGCATTCGCAGTAGATTCAGATCCGAACTAACGGCTTTTATTAAATCACTCGATTCCAGTAATAACGACATTTCATCCGCAACGAGGTTGCCCCAAGTGATTTTGCTTTACTTTTACTTTTACTTTTACCACAAGATGTTTTATTTCCTACACTTGCTTCCATTGCTTCAAGATGGCCCTTCATTTTTGAGGTTAGATTTATTTTTTCTATAGAAGCTTCAACTCAAGGAAGTATACCTGAAAAGGCGAATGTCAGCTAAATATATTTTTGGCTAATTTTAGGTTCGCAGTTTGTAATGAATTTATAGAGATTATGAAGATGAATTAAAAAAGAGCAAGAAGAATCCAAAATGATTCCCCTTTAAATTGTATTAAGAATACACTCGTACTAGTTTTATTATAACTGCTTCACGATGTTATTACGTATTGTGTAATTGCCTAGATATAAATTATATTTAGAATTGTTTATTTATAATTTCGTTTGTGTGCAATTTAATATTAACAATTAATGACTGATAAAGTCAATAGTACATTTTCTTGGGGGAATTGCATTAAACGGGAGATCAAATTGTAGTCTTTAACATAGCTCGAAGCACGGTTGCCTGTCAATCAGTTTTAATAAACTTCAATAAAGTTCAATGAATATTCTATAAATTGTCTGTAAATCGTTCTTAGTTTATGTCTACGTTCGTTTCCATTCTGTATTTTAGTGACATAATGGAAAATAAAATGGCGTGAAATGTCAAGAAGAAAGTATACAGTCTATGAGTTCGTTATCTGGTATTATTTAGCAAGAGAACTACTACCTTCACTTTCATATGTACTATCGATAAAGTAATATTCATTATCCTACCTATGAATCTATAATATTAAACAACAAAATTATTCAAATACAAAAATTCAAAAACTATCTGAAAGAACGGAATTGGGGCTTTAAAATAATATATACAAAATTCTAAAAATTCTATTTTTTTTGGACTAAATTCTATTTGAAAGAAAACACTACGAAATTATGCACCATTATTTGTCAACATTATAGGTCGTTGAATGTTTAGTAGTAAATAAGCATTATTTTTCTTATTTTCACGGATGTTATACTTTGAACTGCGTTCATTTATTAGAATTAATTTCAAGAAGATGCAATGTGCTTTCAATTGTTATATTTCTAGATAATTGTATAAAATACTTCTTTTTACTTCGTTTTATCACAGAGATAAAATCCGTGAAAGGTGTGACAATGAGATTTTAAAAGGTTATTATGGTGGACGATAAAGGAAACAATAACGTTGCTTCCTTGACAGATGGGCATTCCTTTAAAACGACACCATTTTCATCAAGTTCGTTAACATTACACCAATCGCGACTGAGAAAATGTAAACATTCGTCACAAAACAACAACATTTCATCGTGTGAACGTAATTGGTCAATTCTCAACTAAATACCATTCTATCTTACAGTTAGTTTATTAAGTTTTATTATGTTAGGCCGTGTAATATGTCGAATTATTTAAGCAGAAAGAAAAATTGTTTTTTAATTCAAATATACATTTTTCTAGTCAAAATATGCACCATTGCTTTTATGCATTTTTGCCAACGCGTTTCCAACAAAAACATTCCTCTTTCGACACAGTTGCAGCATTTAGAGAACACAAAGTCTGTGAATTTCTTTATAAGAAATCCGTCATTTCAAATTGCACGACCTAATAATTAAAATTCGATCATTTTAAGCAATTTTATAGATTATTTCTTGTCAATTTTCTAGTTATTTATGTATTACATTTGTTTAACAGTTCCGAGTGCATTTTAGTGTTAGAATTAAAACTTATGACACTTATACATTTCATACTTTCGTTAAATAATTTATGAGAATTTGCTACCGCAGATTTATGAAAATTTAGATTACAGATATCTGTCATTGCCCTTATTTATAAAATTAAGGAACAACATTTAATAACATCTATTATGTATTTTAATTTGCCGTAATCATTATATTTCTATAATAAAATATATATATTAGCCAGCTCCAATTATCTACAAATAGACACAGAAATAATTTTGAATTTGATTTCAAGGTTTAGATCTAAAAATGTCCTTTTTCGTGGGAATGAAGTGCACATTTTCTGATATATTTTGATTTTCTTCACTTCTTAATTATTATACAGTCTAATCTGCTATATCGATAATTGTAGATAATATAGAAAAAAATGTGATTTACCAACAATTTTGAAATAATCAAAACAAACATTTCGAAGAATGTATTTATTTATCTTTTTATTAATGGTAAGATACATTTTTAAAGTCAACATTAAATAACTCCCTTAGCATTTGCAACAAGTTAACGCAACAAACTCTATTACACAAAGAAGTTGCACCAGTAGAAATTTATATGTAAGGCTCTACTTGAAAAGAAAATTTGTGAACCGCGTTCTATGAAGGTTACCTGTATCTGACAAGTAAGAATTCCTATTTTGTTCGATGTTGGCGAAGAAATCGTATTTGAAGGACAAACATACTAGTAAAGGCGACACGTTATTCTTTCCCGTCGGCTTTGAAATGTAAAACTATATTGTTCGAAGAGAAACCTATTTGCGTAGAACTTCACCTACCGCTTCTCTAACATCCTTCATTTATACATGGTTTAGTTAACCACCTTGGGGTGTCCTGTTAAGGGTTGGTTTTCGAAAAGTGTTTCCTGTCGTGGGTTTTAAAGGAAGCTTCCTATGGTATAATACGTTGTATATACAGTGAGTGTAAAAAGTATTCGTACAGCAGTGAATTTCAAGAAAACCCTGGTACACCTTTGTTCATTTAAAACATTTTAATCAAAGCGTATTTACATATTCTTAGAGATCTTCGCAAAGAATTTTATACAAACATATTATTTATTCATATTTTCTATGGAAAAATTCAGAATTTGTTTCATGCGGAAACAAAGTTTTTGTTAAAGTTCGCTTTTCTATGAATACTTTTTATACTCATCACTACTTCACTTCTTAACTTTAAGCTTTACATATATATGTTCTATTTTGCATTATATATATACACATTTTTATTATGTATATTATGTCATAATGATTACAAATATTTTATTATATTATAGAATCATTTTTCAGCTCACTTTCAATGCATTCTACCTTTTAATTTAAAATAGCGCCAAATAGTAGTAATTAATTGCAGATAGTTTAACCCGTTAATCGGAGATGACGAGTTAACTCGTCATTCGAATCTACACTTATCTCGAAGGTTAGGAATATAAATTACACTTATCCCCATCACAATTCTCATTTTTATTTTATTATGTAATCGAATATACCCGAATGATGTAGTTTTTTTGAAGAACTCTATTTTTAACAGGTTACCCTTTTAATCGGGGAATTCTTCCAAAAAAAGATATCACACGGTTGCTTTTAATTTAATGATCAAATAAATGCATGTAGTATATTTATAATTACTTTGTATATACGGGTTTACTGTTCATCCCTGAACATTTTTTTAAATTTAAATTGAAATAAAAAATATTAATGTACGCTTAGAAATCGGAGGTTATGAGAGCGATAATTGGAATTTAATTCGAACCTTTTGGGATAAATGTAGATTTGAATGTCGAGTTAACTCGTCATTTCTCGTTACCAGGTTAATATACAAATTCTTAAATACTTACTAAACCACTAATTAACAATTTTATGGAATAATCTAAATATGCAATCATAAATATTATATAATATTTGTATCGTTAATCTGTTATAAATCAAGAATTATAGGAAGTTAATTGCAAAGCATTTGCAACTATTTGAATTCGTATATTCCTTTAATTATCGCTTTAAGCGTTCGCCAATAAGAATCCTTCAAAACTGCAGTCTCCTTTACAAAAACTTATTCCTTATTCTAAATGAAAATGACAGAATATCGGTGTGAAATGATTCGTAACGGGGTTTTCTAAGATGGCGTATTATTTAAAAGCTTTTAAACTCGTGAACGGACCAATCCGAGCGTAGAGGGAGAGAGAAGGTTGAAACCGATGATCGATTAACCAGCTTCGTTTGTGATAATAAGTCACTGAGGAACTAAGCACGGAAGGCTTTACCAGAAATTTATTTTTCAGTTCGCTACGTTCAGAGAAATACATTTAATAATCTATCTTTTATTATGTACATGTTTATGTACATGTATATGTTTTGAAAGCTTTATTTCTTGAATAGAACGTAGCCATTCTTTTCAGTACTTTTAATATAATCATCTAATGTAAGTATCTGATGTGACGTTACAGTTCTTTAAAATGCAATTGTTCAGTTTCTAGAACACACTGTTTAGGAATTTAAAGCGATTTATAAATTCCATACGTATTATTTTCTTGATCAAATTCTGAAATTTATTGAACATTAATCGAATCAGTTATATTATTGTTACGACCTTTTCCAATTGTTAGGTCTTTCTATTGCAAATCTTTTAACATAATGCTTTATTTCTTAAATGTAATTTCAGAATATTTGCTGCTACCAGAAGAGGAAAAATGAAAATTTAATTTTACAGATTTTATATTTGACGTTTGATTATTATATATTATTAAATTGTGTATTTGATTGTAAGTGTATACTGTATACATTGTATTTATTGATATCGTAGGTGGTTGTTCGGCTTTTGGACATTCTTGTTTCGGTGGGCATGGCAAAAGATTCGACCCTAATCTCCATAGTTTACATTCGGATAATGATATATCGAGGGATCAAGAATATGAAGCATCGCGCATGAGCAACGAACCATTCGTCATTGGTTCAGAACAGACATTTCAAGGACAGGAAATAAGGCCTTTTCCACAAGCTCGACGTCAGACTTCTCAAAGACTGGATCCCTATACATTGTCTCTTTTCGTTGGCCAATGGGTATGCATGTTTCTATTATAGCCCATCCCAGAAAACATTTCACTCGGCTCAGACGAGTTTGCGTTCGTAGTGCGCAGGTCCCCACTATCATTCCCTGCTCCGAACACGTTATTGGCCTTAGTCCCATTGTGACGTCACAGAAGTCGGGCATAAAGCAGTGGTGGGAAGAAAACGTAGTGGGGACTGCGCGAGTCGGATATATCATCCCGCGGTTTATATTTTCCAAGTAAAATATAATAGTAGAAGTGAATACTAGAATAAATGTGTGCATATTAATAATCGTGTATCATTATCAATATAAACCTACCGAAATAGGTGCATCTAATAACAAAAAGCACTTTGGCAAACGGAATCATTTTCAATGATGCTTTATCAACTCGTCAATTTATTCACCTTGTACATTGACCAAATTGTTCGACTAACTCGTAACATATTTTTTAAAATTCAATGTATCTATATTCTATATATTGATGTCTAGAAAAGTTCGGCCGGATTATCAAAGAAAAATTCAAATAATCCGCACATTCTTGAAAGCAATTTTATTCGACGAAGTAGTCAACATTTATTTCTACAATTTTCCAATGTTCTACTTGTACATTCCTTTTTTGTAAAAATCTGATATTTAACTTGCAGAGCATGAATTAAAAATCCACATGAGCTTTTTCCGGTACCTAGAGTATACCATAATTAATACATAGTATATTACTGTAGTTTATGAATATAGTGTAAGACTGTAAAATGTCGTTACTAAATTGGAAAACTTTTAAATTTCAGTTAGCATCACATCGTCGCCATCATCATCCAGATTTGGAGGTTAATAAGAAGTAAAACGATAGCTGATTCTCTCGCAACTGCAATAGAAATTTAGATCTCTAAATATGGAAATATATAAGTTACAATTGATCAGGTTATTCTATAGCTTCTGTATAATAAGGTTTCCTACTTTTTCTCGGGTTTTTAAACCGAATCCGTGACATCATAAATAAATTCGTGTAATGAAAATAGAAGCCTCTTGTTTGGATTAAAGTGATTCAAGATAAATTATATTTGTTGTATTATTATCATTAATACTTTTCTCGGTTATGCAAGCATTGCCAACATAATTTCCGAATTATGGCATACGAGTGCATAAATTTAACTTCGATGGAACGTGAACAAACATAAATAAATAAGACCAATAAAAGATTATTCGTTCGAAATATTAGTTGTTCTCTTTTCTAAACTATTCATCCACGTATGTACAATGTACATATATGCAGTAAGTGTAAAAAGTATTCGTACACCAGCGTATTTTAACAAAAACCTCGTAGAAGTCTGTTTCCGCATGAAACAAATTGTGAATATTTCTATACAAAATATGGATAAATAATATATTTCCGTAGAATCTTTTGCGAAGATCTCTAAGAATATGTCCGTACCACTTGTTCGTTAAAATGTCTAAAATAAACAAAGTTCTATTAGGTGTTTGTTAAAAGTTGCTGCTTTAAGAATATTCTTTACACTCACTGTACATGTACACTATCAGTCATAAGTTTGGGATCACTTACTACCGTGAAGCAAATTATTAAATACCTTGTCTATAAAATGAAATAGGATACTTTTATCCCCCTTTTTCCATTATTGCTATTTTACATATTTCTGACAGAGCCCAACCAGTTTGTGTAATATTTCTTGCTGCATAGTTCGCCGACCTTCTTGTAGTAAAGTAATTTATTGTGGGGAAACTAAAAACCGACAGATTGCAATAAACGGACCCGATCGATTTTGAAGGTAACAAAATCTTATTATACCCAGATGCCAGTACAATATGTGCTGGATGGCAAGAAAATAGTTTAATATTAATGGTAAAATTATAAAATGGACAAAGATTTTATATTCTATTTACTTTATTGTTCATTCTAACGTTTGCTTTAAACTTTAGAATGAAGACTTTTGCCCAGTAGTGTACATACGTATGTTTCAAATTGTAGGTTCTCAGGAAGTCAATGTTATCTAGTAAAACCATTATAATTACTTGAATATTTCAGTTAAGCTTTGCTTTTAAAAATAGTGGTACCGGAAGTACTTGTTGAACATTTTTTTGCCGGTTACTTCTTTACATATACATATTTTGTAAAAATGTCATTGCGTTTGTTACGTGGCGCGTAACACGTGGCCTCTACCGAGCACGCTCGCGAGTGCCGAGGAGTGTGGTGTGTGGTGTGTCGCCGAGAGCTTTCGGGGGCCGAGCGGTGGTGGCTATCTCTCGACTATGGCAACGCGCTTACGTCGGGGGATGAATAAAAGAATAAAACTAATTTAGAAAAATGAGTTAGTTAAATCTCTACGGAATAGATATAGACAGGATTGTACGGGAGTCCCAAGTGGCTAAACCTATACAGGTTCTTATTCACTGACTCGATTGCTCGTTATTGATTATGATCGTAATGATGTGGATAACGAATGTGGCTATGGATGGTGTAATGAACAAAATAATATTTGAATCAAAAATCAACCATGTATTAGAAAAACTGTTAGGAGACCTTGAAGTATTACATAGATGTTGAAAGGTACATGGAATTATTGGTAGCAATTCGCTATGACTATTACAATTATAGATCTGTCGTTTTACACGCCTGTTACAATTTCAAGAATTGGTTGCCGTTACAGTTAACCGCAGGGAAAGGCCCACAATGCTTAGCATTCGGTTAATTGAGTTCTACTTCCATTGAGTCTGTCGGTATAAAAATGCTGATAGATATTTCCGACTAACCAATTGCTCTCGTAGCAAGGATGTTGGTTCTTTAATCTGCCTGTTTCTCAGATTAAAGAGGCGAATGGATGGTTTACAATATACACTACACTTAACTAATTACGTGATAACTAAAATTAATACAAAATAAAAACTAAGGATAGATACTGATTAGGTTGAAGAACTACACTAACTTTGGGTAATAAGAGTTGGTTTTCGACGAGTGAACTGAGTCTTTCCGCGAACAAACCGCGACGAAACTACGCTCGAACGTCACAAGGGCAAGGTTCGCGCACTGTGCGACTTGACGAAAAATGCCGTATAAATAATAAAGATGTTTAAAGTTGAGGTTTAATGTAATACGAGGGGAAGAGTCTCTTCGGTAATCTTACAGAGTTGTAGAAATGATTAATTCTAATAATTAATAATAATACTGTCTGCAATTATCTATAATCTACATTTTAATAAAATGATAACAAAAAGATTTTAATGAATTACTAAACTGAACATTATGTTTACTCTGAAAAATATATAATTTTAATTGAACTTGAAGAATAATTTGACTCTATTGATGCTACTCTAATTTTAATAGTTTTTGAATTCTGAATAATGCTAATTCTTAGAACTCGATAAGATTACTTTTACAGCGTCATACTCGGAAGCATGATCTTGTTTTGGCGGTGGCAATCCTATACGTGTGAGAGGAGGAATAGTGTATAGATCAACTAATTAAAGAACGATTAATTTAATATGCCACTTTGACTCAGGAATATTCCATAATGCGTAGCATTAGACAAAGTTGCTATAATTTATAAAAGAAAAGGAACAATTTTTAATTATGGTAAATCTAGTGGAAAAATATAGACAAGAGCACGGTTTAAACGTGTATACGGTTTAAACTATAGAAAAAGGAAAAGAATTCCATTCCTTTTCTCACGCGTATAATTGAACTCTGGTGTTCGTTGTCGCTATCGCTACAATTCGGGTGGTCCAAGGCATTCGCTGATGACGATAATTCCAAGAAGGAATTTTATACTTCCTTTCTGGTGCTACGTGACTGATTTTGTTGGGGAAGGTTTTCGACCAGGGCTTTCCCACAATGCATAGCATTATCGAGAACCTTATACCGGTTGCTAACTAATGAACGATAAGTGGTTAAAAAGAAAATTGTGGAGTGACAAAAATGAGTTTAAATATTTGGCACGTAACACGTTACTTCAATGTTGTGTCCTGAATGTTCGAATAATAGAATAAGGAATTCATGTAGGAGAATAATAGGACATTGAAGTAGATAGTTCAGATACTGGAGTTTTCAGATAATAGAAGTTCTTACAATGGCAATTCTACTGCATTAATAGTTCCGTAATCAATGCTTCTTTATATTATCATTCCTCCAATGTAACGAGACACAATCTTTTAATAGTTGCTCTGAAATTTGCGTGCAAAATTAATGTCATTTTATAAGTTCGAATAATAAATTCTACTAAATAATTAGTAGAATAATATTTTCATAAAACTTACTATATGGAAGTACTACCGGCATGTATTAAGTGTATTTATTATTATTTAACAACAGTTTCAAGGCGACTACATGAAATAATTTATATGACAAATCTAATAATTTCAATTAAATATTATTATATATTTCGTTCATCTTGAAGCGATAGGCTAACAAAAACTTGTTTGTTATTACTTACTATTTATACATTAAGTCTTTATATCCTCGATAATTTTTATTTACCTCATTTATACATATTTGATTTTAATTTATATGTATACGGAAATAATTACGTAAATATACATATTGTTAGTTGTACCTTGACTGCTGCTTTCATGGTTTTCGGTAAGACGCGCTTCCGAAGTGCTAGACTTAATGGATTATCCATTAAACATTAAATGGTTGTATGATAAGTCTTTATTAGTTCAGAAATAAATATATATTCATAAAAATTTATGTACTTTACAACCTAGTGTAAACATCGAAGAAACGATAGTTTTGTTGAGGAAGGATATAAGTGTCAATTAATCATTTCTGATATCATATATGTATGTCGAAATTGTTATTATAAATTAAATACGCATCCACAATGATTTAACCTGCATTAAACCAACTAAAATATTAATTGAGTTAACAACTTATTTTTAAAGACATGAGTAGGTAGGTCGATTGTATTGGCGATATCTATTTTACATTATTCTTTTGTAGTATCAGTCCTTATTCCATATTTTCATTCACTTTGCTCTGAAAAAAAGCGAAAGTTGCATATATAGTGGGGCACAAGTACACTCAAGTCTCTTTTTATGCGTTAGATACGTTCCACAGAAATCCCCACAAAAAGGATATACAGTATATTCTCCCTTGATGTCCCTCGATTAGGATACTAAAAGGGACTACCTGGGAATCAGGCGCCCTTGTTTCGAGCCGCGCAGCTGGCCTCTGAAGTTCGCCGAAAAAAGATAAGGACAGTGGTGAATGAACCAGACAATATTAAAGAAGATGTTTCAACTTTCTTATTGTTAACTTTTTCATACAGAAAAAGTTTATAACATTATGGCTGAGATTTTTTGGATTAAAATGAGACCAAACATGATATAATTTGGAGCACATTTACGTGCGGTGAAGACCCTAAGCTCTTTGAGTAGCTTGAGTAGTTCTTGAGATAGTGTTCTTAGAAGACTCCAGATTTATATCACGGTTGGTCTCATTTTAATCGGAAAAATCACATCAATATGTTAAAACTATTTTCAGATACAAAATAGTAAAATTAAAAAAGTTATATTTTTTGTATTATGAACAGTCAAACGGCGAACTGACATCTAAACAACCGCCAGAAGAATCGGATAACACCCCTCGCACGCTCGACAGATTCCGGCAGAGATAACATAGGCGCAGGAGTAACTTTTCCTAACTTTTGCAGAGACGTAGGAATAGCATAGGAGTAGCATTTCTTTCAAAAATTGGGATCTTTTTTGAGATAACAGCTGCACAAAAGAGGTAACTTACACATATTCAGGTGTTTTACTTTGTTTATGCATACAATTTTCTAATTCGCACGAGAAAAGCTTTATTTGTCTAAATGGATAAGCGGGTTACGCTGTTAAGACTTTCTAGATTTCTTGGATTACTTATTTTTTCTTACTTTTTTGCTTCACCATAGCTTCGAAACCGCATAAAAAGAGGCTCGAAAGTACTTTGAAATTGATTTACGGTTAACTTACGAGAAGTTTAAACAAATCTACGTCTTGGGGTTTACTTTCGCGTTTATTGTAGTCGTTGCGCGATATCAGAAATATTTCCGGAGATTCTCCATGTTCTTCGCTAATTATCTGCGTTAAGTCTTGCATCTCATTAACTTTCCTTCCGTCACCTTCTTCAATGTGTTCGTTGTTGTTTTGGCCTCTGAAATGTTATTATCATTAGTATTAAGTACATGAGTGTGATTATGTAATATAAGAATATAATATCATTATAATAATACGATAATATATGATATTAAGCAATAATATAATACAATACTAATGTAATAATAAGCAACAACTAACTGTTAACGCGTTAGTTATTTACACGTGCAACGAGGTAAATCAACTATTCTTATATTATTATACATATATTAATACTATTATATTATGATATTCTAAGTTCGTATACTTTGTGGAAGAAAACTTGATTGTTTTAAATTTAACTTAAAAGTAACAGTGACAAAAAGTAGTAGATGTTGCATTTAACAATTCCAGGATAAAAAGGCAAATTAATGTATAAATAATAAGTAATAACAAACAAGTTTTTTAAGCCCATCGCTTAAAGATAAACGAAATATATAATAACACAATTGAAATTACATTCCAGTAGTACTTTCATATATGAAGTTCAGTGAAAATACTACTGTACTAATTACAATTAGAAATTAGAAATTATAATTCTTTTTGTGAATATCATAAAGTGATTTATTTCTCTATAGTTTTTCAAAACATCTCATTGAATAATATTTAAAAACTTAAATTCAAAATGGGATATCGATTATACGAATCGAGAAGACTCGGGTTATTATTAGTAAACAATTTTTCATAAGAATGTAACAATTACATGTTATTAAAACGAAATAGTGAAGTTAAGAAAAACGAGAAAATAAATCATATAAAATAGCTCGTAAAGTAAAATGCAATCGTTTGAATCAACGATTAAATTATCGACATTACGTCATCGACTGACTATTAACCTGACAAAATTATCATTGACAATATGACTGTTAACTTCATCGTTTTCCCAGCGTTGGGGAATCAATGCTTTCAGTTTAGAAAAATTATTCCATTTTGAACGATACTTGTTAACTGTCGGTAACAAAGGTTGGCCAACAATCAATCGGGACAGTATCCATTGATCCTTCGCGAAGGATGGTGTGTCTTGTTGCGCATCGCTTATTATTGTCTTTGTTGGAATAAAATTTGCATTGTTGATAGCATGGCCTCCACTACGTTTGCCGTGTGCTGCAATTTAATTAATATTAATTCATATTTCGGAGGTGCAGGTAACCCTTGTTCAACACGGTTTCGATATAACGCGGTTCATAAATCATAACAATCTTCGATGGCCGATAATCAATTATTTCGAGCAGTTGATAATCCTGTTTGAACCGATTAATTGATTTCGAAACGATAATATTTAATGGACTAAAACGCACCAGCAGCGTATGTTACGTATATCTTTAACTTTACTAATTTTAATAATTTTTGTAGTGTTTCGTTAAATTAATTTTTTCGGATTAAATTAAACAAGAAACCACTTTCTTTTCTCGACTCGATAGATAAGATTTACATTTTGTTTGAAAGAATCATTTGTGAAATGTGATCCAACTTTTCGTAAGTTACTTTCATAAGTAATGTTTCTGAGACTTCTAAACAGAATTATACAAGAATGAGCAAATTATACAAGAACAAGGCAAAATGACGAATATAATTTGATTCCCGCTCCTTTTTTTATTCCCAAGCGTGATCGGCTGATGTGCAGACAACTATTGTAATGGGACTATAACTTTACACTTTTTATCTAATAGTTCTTTTGACGTTTTTTATATAAAAGCGTGTGAATTTTGCAATAGTTTATTGAAGTGATAAAAACCTCAAAAATATACATACCTCCCCAACATGAATGGCCATAGCTCAAGCAAGAACCTGTAAAACAACAATATAGTAAACATGAGTTGCTTCCAAATTTTAGAACCAATTTTCAATACGTATAACAAAATATACTTTTTCCGAAAAATATTTGAAGAATAATATTTTATTATATTAAATAAACAAAAGATTACCCCTTGGATATTCGTTATGTAAGACTTAGTCTTACAGTTAGTCGCATTTTTCGCAAAACATATTACATTTACAAATTTGTAGAAAATGATTTACATAATAATTTGTTAGTATTATAACTTATTACACGCGAATAGATCTATTAATAATTTAAATAGACATAATAATTTATAGTTTTATTATATGATAGTAAAGAATTACTGTGGTCTTCTTGTGTTCTTGCTTTATTCAGTTTCTTCATAATTAAAAGTATAAGTATATGAAAATTAGCGATTTTATAAGGATATCCTGAATAAAGTTTAAAACTGTGGGTGGATCTTTTCTCCGCTTTTGATTCTAATTGGGTTAATTAGCTATGCGTATGTGAGCCCTTCGCCTCTTTTAATAAAGGAATTGGAGAGCCATGTCCATCGTTCGAAGTTACTGTGTATAAAACAGTTCTATTTTTAGACACTGATTTAAGTTTCTTGAATAAAATAAGATGAATCATACAACGCACGTTATCAAACATACTCGAATGTTAACCCTTTTAGTGGCGGACAACGATATATCGTCGCGCAGGAATTGATATGCGCTTGCGCATGAAAATGACAAGCTACGGAAACATGGCTCGTCATTTTCTCAGATTTCATTTTTCGGTCGGCAATAAAGGGATTAAACATGGCCGATAGCGTTAGGCTTAAAATGAAACAATATTGCAAGTAGAAGAATAAGAATTGGAGAAAGATGTGGCCTCCGATAAGAGTGCAAAGGTGGTGCTTGGTACAATTTCTCTTGGTAAACAGATTACAGGAATCTATGTAGTCTCTCTTATAGTGGAAAAGCGCTATTCTTTAAGAGTGCATTATCGTAAAGGTGTTGCAAAGTGTAATGATTGCCTAATCACTTAAGTGTTCTTGCTCGGCTGTAAGTATACAAGGCAGCAAAATAATGTAATAATACTGGAAACTTTATATCTCCCATCGACCGTACAAGTCTAAGACGTACAAGAATAGTACAATAGCTAATTACCATTTTTGGAAGTAAGTTAATCTTATGGAAATATTTTATTAATCTTTTCTATATATAAGAATAACATTTTACGGTGTTATATAAGTTTAATATACAATTGTGAATAAATTGTGGCATCCATACACACAGCCTCGGCGTCAAATGTGTTTTCGGAGCGCCCTCTACTTAATGCGTTAAAGCAAGAAACTATCGCGTGTTTGACCCGAAATTCGTACTACGAGTCTCGCACGATATTATTCGAGTTATTATAAGCTCGAGAGCCTCTTCATATTTCCGAATATTACTACTTGTTTCTTCAGGCTGTTACGAGCCCAGGGCGAGTTGAATGGGCAAGCGTGGTCGCAGCTAATATTTCCCGATCGCGAACCTTGATCTCTCTTGGTCGATGTATTTCCAGTGTAATAGTTCCCTCTGATTAGAGTTCTGCTGCACACTGGCCAAGGACAGACGCTTCGTTTTCGCACCGACTTTTGGTCGGTTAACTGTTCCTCTTGTTAACAACGGAACGGATGTTCCGCACCAATAAAACGGATAAGTCTCGTCGAGGTGAGGGTACCGCCAGTGGCTAGCAAGAGAGATCAAGGGTTGACTCGTAATATTGTTTTTGTTCACTCCGAGCGGCTGGAGTGAACGGTTCGAAGATGGATGATCGCTACTGAATATTTCTACAAGGAAGATAAAAGAGTTACCAACTCTTGAGTTAACTATAACAGAATATTGTATTCAAAAAGATTAAAAAATTAATGGCGGCATCGTCCCTTACAAAAGTGCTTAGTGATTTGAGTGCTGAGGTGGCTACTAATCTAGAGCGAACAGAGATTTGATATTCACAAACTCGAATTCGTGGTATAATGATCGAAAAGGATCTAATGCCCGATCTCACTGAATCGACTAGCAGCACTTCCCTTAAGGAAATAATAGTTTGTTTCAGCTTTTGAAATGAATATTAATCTGTAATTAGCAATTGGCAATATATCATCCGAGTTGATGTACCATTTGGCACGTGTCTCATAAAATTAATTAAAATTACGATTCAAGGAGATTGTTGAAGTTGCTTAATTAACGCTCTATTAGTTCGTATTCGCTACTTATAACTTAATTTTCCATGTGGCGAAATAATTAATATTTGTTTGAGTCGCTTAATAAAACTTGAATTAATCTTGTGAAATATTTTTGTATTTGTTATAAATTTTCTTTTCAATATCCAGTAACATATTGCTCACAGATGTAAGAGAATTTGAAAAACAACACTGTCGCGTATAACACAAATAGTAGAATTATATAAGAATAGTAATACATATACGGGAAATTCAGGAATATCGAGTGTTATTAACAAACGTGTTAACAGTCTCTGTAATTAAAATACAATTTTATTAATATATAGGAGTTTCGTAGCGAATTGTATAAAACTCGTTTGTTGCGAAGACCGAAAGAAAACGAAGGGTAAACGGGAACGGTCGATATTTACGCTTCTCAGAAAATGTCGGATAGCGCGTTTGAGTGCACGTGGCTGGAAGTCAGTTGAATAACAAGCGGCGCGGCGACTTCGATCACCTAAACTGTATGGCGACTAGGCCAACAAATTTTCTCCTACAAATATGAAATATTTTTCCTATTCGCCTTTTCGTTGTGTCTCAAATAGAGTTGGGAAAAGGGATCTTTTTTCCGGAGTGCTGCGGGTCTGAGGAGGAGAGAAATAGTATGAAAAGTAAATATGTGCGTTTCGTCCTGGAATCACCCACAGACTCATCTGTATATAGAGCGATGTGTCCTGGACACATGGAGTGTAATGGATTTTGAAACTTGTATGTATAGATTAGAATGGGGACGCGTTAAAGTATTTGCGAAATAGGAAGTAGAGCACGCGCTCTAGAATGGGACATTTATTATATTAGGTTGGTGCATCATTTCGTAGCGTTTTCTTTTTGACTGAAGTTTGTCCACAAAAAAAGAATGTTCATAAGGTTTTATACATCACTGTAAAGCCTTGATCTTGCTTATTCAAAGCGTTTCTTACTTTTTTTATTTAAATCATTGTTCTATAGGGGTATTTTTGGGTCCGAGACAGCCTGCCCGCTTTCTATGATATTTGCACTGTCGGCCAACTTTCCGATGTTACTCCGGAAATTCCAGAAATTGTTCAGATCGAAGACACGTGTGTAACGTATGAATAAATTACTGGAAAATTCAGTAATCTTTGAATTTGAAACGTAATAGTAATCGGGTATATAACCGTTTTAAACAACTATTGTTTCCAAGAGATATGTATCGACGTCAAGCGTTTAATTTGTGGATTTCATGGAAGTATTCACAGGGTGATTATGAAATGCATATATCACGATCGACGCAGAACGTAAACGGTTTATGAGAATTTCATAGTTCACTTGTGTTCTACTGTTCTACGTATTAAAGTTTAATTAACAGGCAACCTTCAACGTGAATAAATAAAATGTTATTCTCCATAAATTTCTAACCTAATTCTACATAAAAATGTATATAATTACAATTTTAACCAAATATTTCGTATATTTCCTATTACTTTAAGTAAACATAATATTAATTTTTAAACAAATTTAATAAAACAGAAATTGATTTTATTTCTGTAATATCTGTAATAAATGAAAAATAATCAGCATAATTTTTATATTCGTGAATTTATGAAAATTTGTGAAAATATCACGTTGAAATGTAAAAATTGATTTTGTTGGATTCTAAACTTATGTTAATACATATAGAAATGTGTGTGTGTGTCTCAAGGGTGACAATTGGTTTCTTCGACAAGATATTTGCGTTCCCTTTTTATGTTACGTTACATGCGTCTGACATTGGCCGCGCAACAGGGAATAAAGGAAAATATCTTTTTCCCATGTTGCTGACGTGGACAGAATGATATGATATCGGAAATAGTCGGAATTGACAAAGAATGCATTTTGCATACCGTCAAATAACATTGAAACATACTCCAACTCATAAGTATTTGCTTACTCTCACAGGAAGCATTTACATTTAGAAATAGAGCTGACAATATTTAATTCCTGAAGGCGATGGAATTTTAATAAATTCACACCAATATGCTCATATTTCTTACAGCTACAGATAGCTTTTCCGAAAAATGATACAATTTGAAGAATTTAAAAATAAGCATAATAATCAAATCATTATCTTCCAATTCAGTTGGAAGGTGAACGTGAATTTTGGAAGCGTTAACTTTATAAACGAATGGCGGTTATCATCTTCTTCTTTATATTAATGAATTTTGAAAATATATATCGATAATATTATTTCGAATAGCTTAAAAGAAATCCTGAGAAGAATAAATTCATAAAACTAAAAATTTATCGACTCTCAACAGATGAGAGTAATAAAATTATAGCAATTTCTGAATCTCATATTATTTACTTTGAATCCTGCTTCTAATTGTCCAGCGTATAAATGGTATATTAATGTATTTGTTTGGACTGATTCACATTTTTTTAAAAATCCATATCGTTTTTTATTTCCGTAAATGAAGTGTTCAGGTATCGAAATTTTAATTTACCCAATATTATCCTTCGTTTATAGTATTTCCCTTTTTATGACTCGTAAAAAGTATAGGGAACGTACATCGGGCGTTAATCTTCGTTTTATAGTCAGGAGATAAAATTGATTTCTAGATATATAATCTACGGAAGCAGTTTTTTAACAATTTCTATGGTTTTACCTACGTTACGGTTTTATTTAATCGCAGCTAGCATATCAAAGTTCAAGGTTAATAAAGGGTATGTATGAAACAAATAATTTTAGTAAATAAATACATATTTTTCTGAAAATATTACTCAATAATTAATAAATATACTTAAGGTTATTATTAGCAGGATTATTCTAGCATAATTTTGATTTCACACTCTTTAAAGTAAAAATTATTTCAGGAAGTCACTGAAGATAAAATCCAGTTATTATAAATATAAATAAGTTACACTTCTTAGCCTAATTTTTATGTTTATTGGTTAGTGACATGTTATTCTTTTTGTCAATGTTAATTTAATTATATAATTTTAATGAGATAAAAAGTGCATGCAGGCGCACAAAAACCAAATAAACGCCAAACATACCAATTGATTTATTGAATTATTTTTATTTATTATATGGTCTGCATACAATTCTTCATTTTTTCTAAATGCTTGTTATCTCGATTTATACAGATTTTTGGGAAATGAATGTTTTGCTTAAACACAGACTTGGGCATATAATACAAATGTTAAGAAGTGCTGCATATTCACACCATTTTTATATCAAATGTCAGATCAAGCTATTAACCAGAGTTAATTATAATTGAAGAGACAACGCGCAATTAGTTTTTTATACCGTTCCATCCGAAACGGTATAGATTGACGGATCGAATAAATATCGACGAAATTTTCCGTCAAATTGGGGATTGACGATTAAAATATCGACGAAATTTCCGTCATGATTTCATATTGGCATCACTAATACTTCCTTTTCAAATTGATAGAAGTTTAAACTGCTTTCATTAATGATTTATATTGCTTGCCTATTTATTGATATATTTCCAGGTACCCGTTTTTCCAAAATGGCGTTTCCTACACGGATAAAAGGCGAGTATTAAAGGATTGCATTTTTACTGTTGGTGTATCAATGTAGGAATTATTATTTCATTGATATCGTATGTTACGGATACTTTATACGTTATTATTATTTACAATTAAAATTTGATCAGAACGATGAAAATCGCTAGAGGAGACATGATCCCATTAAACAAAGTTATATGAACTTTGTTATCAGTGTTGTGGTTAGCCCTTCTTAAGCCCGATTTCCAATTATGTGCGCTTCCGCATTTAATAACATCATGACCGAAACTTTCGGTAATGAATAATAATATTCATTTCTGAACTTCCGTGTAATTTCTGCAACTACAAACATTAATTCTTGTCGCTTCAACACGGTGCCTTTTCCTCGCGGTTTTCTGATTAATATTCGAATATATACTTAGCTATATTTACATGTTTATTTATACGTAAATTATGGCTGGAAGATGTAAGTTTATTGATGGATTGAATTATATATGTTAAGTGTATAAAATATGGGTATTTAACATCTTACAATACAGCGTTTTTTACTTGACTTGTTTTATTACAAATTACAGACTCGTCATTTTGACCGATTTCACTGATTTGGTAGTTCTAGTATTAACTGTTCGGCATTTTATGATATTTATCATATAAATGCATTCACACCGAATGACGCGCATTTAAGTCTTTGGGATTTTTTACCAGGACCCAGGTAACTCAAATTTGAGTCCTTAGATACGTTAAACTGCGTTTGAGTGCGTTTCGATTAAGTTATATGAGCCGTCATTTCTTAAAGTGGTGTGAGTCCAGTTTTTCTTTTGACTTTAATATTATGACTAACAAAAACAAGATGTCAATCTGACGCGGAAAATTATATTTATTTCCGTTTACAAAAAACGGGACTTATACCACTTTCAAAAATAACGGCTCATATGTTCGTTTTTATAGCAATTTTTGACAACAAAACTTTATTTAGCAAAATTCCACATCGTTAAGCCTCTCGTTAAGCCTGTATCATTCGACTGAAAAGACGCGTTTTCAAATATCTCGTGTTTTAGTCTTCACCGATTTTCTTGTGTTTTATTATTGTTAGTATTTATTATTGTTAGTTATTATTAAGAATATTTCATAATTTTACTTCCTCATGTATACATGTTATCAGATGTTATAAAAGCATAAGACTGTTTAATATAGTCCCCGAAATTTCTATAAAGCCACAACGTTTTTTGTTAATATCTTATGAATATTTCATACTTACGATAAGTTTGTAGGAAATGTTATTTTAGGAGTATTAAAAACACATATTTGTCGGTTTAAATAATAGAAATAACATTTATTTAAAATAAAATACGCAAATTTTGTTTTCATCTCTTAAACAAATCCTGTGGCTTTATAGAAATTTCGCTTTGTATTTCATGTCCTATTATATATTTGCGTTTCCTGTTTTAAGTAAATGTTGTTTCTATTATTTAAACCGACAAATATGTGTCTTTAATACTCCTAAAATAACATCACCCACAAACTTATCATAAGTATGAAATATTTATAAGATATTAACAAAAAACGTGGTGGCTTTATAGAAATTTCGGGCCTGTGGGTCAACATAATTTTGATAAGTTTCTTATTTAATTATCTAACAAATATGTGTTTATTACATTCTATTAAAAAAAGGCTCAATATCAATAATAGTCGATCGTAATGTAATACACTCTCATCAGTAATCAAATTTGTATTCACTAATACGATATGGAATAATGAAAGAAACTCAAGAAATTTGCAAACAGAAAACGGCGGCTAACATTCTACTTTGTATATTTTTATGTTTTGTAATAACAAGGCGCAATTTACTTCCACTTAAATTATTGGGTTGACCAAAAAGTTCGTGAGGTTCTTAAAATATGAATGGAAAGCGATTTGCAATCAATTTTGTGTATTATCTCGATTTCCTTTACTCAAGAATGTACAGTGCGCAACAAAATGATAGCCGATTCAACTTTCTGTTTCTCCTGAAGATATACGCAAGAAGACATATATGTTTTGCATTCAATATATTTCATACCCCGTTGTATGTAAATATACGACAAATCGCTTTAATTGAGCATTGTTCACGCCATAATTGGCCATAATTGGTGTGACGTAACATATGTCGATACAATTAATAAATAATTTATTCATATTTCTGATTACATCCTTGGTTTTGTAGTAAGTAGTTATATTAAAAAATTTGGTATCGATTTATGTAATTTTGTTTTTTTATATATTATATTACTTTTTATAATAATAAGTATCTTCATAATCTCGTGTTCATAAAAATACCTTCATTTCCGCGCAAAAAAGCTGATGCAAAGCGCAGAAACTTTCTGGAAAACCCAATTATAATATGTATACAAGTTCATGGCGGCGTGTACCACCGGTGGTTCAAACGGAGCTAATCACTTCGTTCATCTGAATATACAATATCGTTCTTGCTGGTAGTAAAAAGTCTTTAAATTCGAAATCCGAAACGAATAAAAAGTATAATAATTTTGAAACCCCTATTCAGTTATTCACATCGATTTTTATCGCGTTAAAAGTGGTTTTCCAATTGCTAACGCAGTTCCGGCAGAGAGAGAGAAGAATACAATTAATAGAATCGTCCAACAGAACATAAAAACCTATAAAATGATCTGTAATTTATAAAAGTGACAAACCTCTTTTCAAATAGAAAACTTTATGAAACAAATCGAATGTGCTACAGACTCGTTGTATTCTTCGATAACTCTTATAATTGTAGGAAGTACAAAGTTATGCAATTATAGTTGTCCACGCATCAACCGATTCCGCTCGGGAATAAAAAAAGAAGAGTTAGAAAACCAATAAAATTCCAATTGTCGTTTCATCTTGCCAACCCCATTATTACTGGCACTTTTGTTTAAAAACTTTAGCTGCATGCTGAGCATCTATCTTGTAGAAGATTATGTTCGTTAATAAGACTAAGAACAACAATAATAATACTAAATAATCTCCGCGGAATGTCGGAGCCGGGAGAAGCCCAGCGAGATTTATATTAATAATAATAATTATTATATTATTTTAATATTGTATTATGTTATCTTTGACTTATTCGTATGCCATACTAATCATGCGCACTAAAGGATTATAACCCGTAAATAAATAAATAAATAAATAAATATTATCGTTAGAATTTGGTTATTGGAATTAATCATTCGATGATTTAGAAATATTGGTTGGCGATCAATTTTCAGTATAATTTACGGAAAACTTCAAGTCATTGTTAATGCTAATTCATTTTCAAAGTGCAAGACCATGAATTTACACTCAGAGCAAAAATCGCAGGTTCTTTATAAAAAGCTGGATTCCGAAGGAATGGTGGTTGTCCATAAATTGTAAAATCTTAATTTCGAAACATTTTCACTATCAACGAAAAGACTTAAATGCACCTTAAAAAATTATTCATAGATTTCCAAGATGTGCATAAATAAAAGTTTAAATAAAATGTTTCAAAGAAAAAATTTATTGAGACGACTATAATGCTGGTTCCCTGCAGGAGCGTGCCACAGTAAAATTGTTAAGAACGCGGAATTACAAAGTTTTTCAAAAGATAGGAAAAGGTTTTAAGTCCAAACGCACAATACGTTATTAAATAACGGAAATTTGCTAAATACGCCAAATCTAATACATAAAAAATGCCTTTTATTCACACGTGAAAACATAAGAATAATAATTACTCGTACTCTGATATTAATAAAATATATTAATGTTTGCCACGCACTTCGTAGTAATGTTGAAAAGCATTTTATTTATATATTATTTATCTAGTTACAAGTTGTGCGTTTTCATCCGCAAAATCTAATTAGAGACAGCTAAATCAAATTACAAATTAATGTAGCATAACCAAAGACCTCCGACTACGTTACACTTGTGACATTTACAAAAGATGTAGGAATTATTTTAATTATGACATTCAAATAATTATTTGAATTTCTATGTTTAATAATATGCTAATATAGAATGAATATCAGCAGATATTATTCTTTTGTTAATTGGTGCGACAATAAAATATGAATATTATTATCGGATTCCTGTACTTAATAAACAATGAACAATACGAGTTTTACAAAAGCTTTAATTGTGCTTGAAACAGTACGCTAATTGTTAGAAATACTTCTCATTGAGTTGATTAAATCGCGATACACTTGGATACTTAAAATCGAAGGGAACAGGATATTGTTATGATATGATACTTTTAATGATACTGCAACATTCTGTCTGAGTTACTGCTAAAACTTGCGAAACAAATCCTCAGCAACTTATAACAGTGTAATAAGTTTGTATCTGAGCAGGCCACTTCTGCAGCTAATTACTTTCGTGCAAGAAATCGGACTAATTACAGGATTCTAGTGCTTAATTACATCTATGTCATTATACATGATGTTATGATATTATTTTTATGCGGTCAGTTGACATTGTATAAAACTTGTAAGTCACCAACAACTTCCATCAAATCTGTAAGTATGCTTCTTCTAGATATTTTGTGTTAGATATTTATATTAGGGGTACCGGAAAGTAATCAATTTAGGAGTGGAGAATTTGTTCGCGTCGAAATTTGGATATTTGATTTTTTCAAAATGGGAATTATGCCATTGGAGGATCGTCGGTGAAACATTATAGATAACGATGTGGATTATCTAATAGAATAATGTTTAATATGAAACAATAAATGGAATTTCATAAAATATGTAAAAAATAATTAATTACTTTCCGGTACCCCTAATATTTTAATGAATAGAAATGTAGAATACAAAAAAGGTGTAAGTCGTTAACATTTAATAGATATTTGATAACTACAGTTTTCATTAAGTTCTAATAGTGTGTAGTTATCTTATTGTTAATATAATATCATAACTGATTGTTATACAGGCTTCCACAATTGAAATTAAATTATATTTTTATATTAAACGAGCCCCCGAATTTACGCGATTTGCGAATCCGTTTCTCGAACCATTATTTTCATCCCTTCGTTATAGTCGTCCCTTTGGAGAACATGGAATCATTTTTGTGTTCACATAGAATAATAGCGCGGATTTATAAATGAAAAATTACGTGTTAAATAAATCTTCATTATTTCGTCCAAAAAGAATTATTAAAAAAAATAAAGACGGTAAGATATAACACACTTGTGGATACAGTTCATGTTTATTGAGAAGACGAATTTCAAATTATGCGCTTTTATATGTATACATATTATATAATGGTATAGATTTGAGGGTTTAACACGTACCTGCAGCGCAGTTCGCAAAGCAGAAAATTAACATCAAGATACAGGCACGTACAAAGGTTGCCAGCGAGTTCTCCGAAACGAACGCCATGTGAGCAAATGTGGCCTGCATAAACAATAAACAAGAACTATATTAGTATTATAAATAGATACACGCAGTTTACATTCAGTCTCCGAGTCATAAAAATGGATTTGGTTTGCAGTTTTTTTACGATGGTTCCTTATTCTCATACATACGTTCTTCATTCATCCCTTATATTCATTCTAATCTTTACACTACTTGTTATATTTTAAAGCAATATAATATATTAATGTATTATACAATATTTGTATATACTGAATTTCAAACGGTAACAGTTTAAATAAAATTTAAATCTTTCATTCTTTAAATTAAATGAGAATAACTTCGAGTCGATTACAAATATTTATTGAAAATGATTTCCCGGATAACGTTTTCCTTTATGATACTTTTAACTAATAATAATTGTATTACTTTTAGAATATACTACACTAAATATATGATAGTCCATAAATAAGGTCTTTTTAGTAGAAAGACGTTAAAGCGCAGAACTAGGAAGATAATTTTATAATATAGTTCTAAACAAAATTTCTTACTACAATATATCATTCACTAGGAATAAACTTCATTAATAAAAATTTTAATCAAACCCTAAGTCAGTATAATTTCCTTCGATTAATTATAATAGCTCAGGATCTTAAAGAAATGAAAGCAAAAGATTGCGGTTCAAAAACACAAGATATTGTTAACTCAGTCTTCGTGAACATTCGAAGACGACAATTGCCGCGCACTATCAAGTATCCCGTTTGAAAAGTTTCCTGCTTAGTTTGCACTTTTTAGGTTGTTTTTTAAATAAACAGCGTCCCTTCACCTTGAAGAAGGATGAGGAAGAAGAAGAAGACAAAAGTGAGGCAGATATATCCGATGAAAGAAGTTTTGATCTCGTTTGCACAGATTCACTAATCGGTGTATTAAGAATTGAAGATCTCGATCGAAGGGCTCAACGGTTGAACTCGAAGCCGGCAAACCGTGTGATGAGAGCTTTTATAGACGTGTCAGGTTATATCGTGGTGGGGTTGCTGATCCGCGCGCCTTCTGAACGCGCACCTGCGTTGGCGAATAGTGATACTCTTTCCACCAGAATTCAGAGAATATGCGTATGAATCCTACATGACTACTTGGAAAATAATAATCTTACTTTGGAGTACGACTCGAACTTATTTCAGACCAAATTCAGAACTCGAAACTAGTACATATACATGTACTTCGAATCATGTTGAATGAAACGGAACAGTACGGAATGGGATTTCGTGAATAGAAGTAGAGCTCTTCTATGTTAGACTGCACAAATTTATTTCAATTTAAATTCCTTATATACCATTTTGACTTAGTGCAGTGTAGAGACATTAAATTCAGAACGTGACAGAGAATAAAATCTAGATTTAGGCACGTATAAGTAAGTTGTATGTTTTTATCCAATTTCTCAGTTCGTCAATTAGTGACATATTATTTTCCATACAAATATTCATTTGCTTTTTGTATGGTTAGTTGTCTTTATACGTTTATGAAATTTAAAGCCCGTTTATGCGCGAAGAAAACAAATAAAGTTTAAGCATAATTCTATTTAGATTTACAGATTAATATATAATAATATGTAAAACTGAGGGAAGAGGGCGATAATTAAATTAAATTAGGTAGACAGTGTAGGCCTATAGTCCTCTTTAACCGCGTGTAATAAAGGAAGATCTCGATGACGCATGTCGGGGTTGATGAAACCATGACATACACACCCCAGTAATATCGAATACATTAGTCCGCTTTATCAATGTACTACGTCGCTTTATTTTACGTTCATGTTTTAAAACTACATCTTTTGCATGTACATAAATTCCACCATATTCAGGAATAACGAAAGAACAAGGGTGCCTGAAATTGATGGTTGTTATAAGTGAGGGAAATGAAAAGATTTTCCAGATATTTAAGGTTGGTATTTATAAGATAATAGTGTAGGGGATGCGGGTTCAATGAATCAGATTTTTTGACCGTGAAGACGAATACTATATTTCGCATGAATTAATTAATAATTGAAAAGGAAAGGAAATTATAATGTACATATTAGGGAAGGAATTTATTAAGATGTCAAATATAATATATAAAATTATAATCCATTAGGAGTAATATAAGTAATATACTGTTTATATTTATACATTGGAAAATACATAATCATTATTTTGGTGACTTTTGTTTTTCCAGCTTGTTATAATATAAGGAGAACAAGCATAAATTGCAGAGAGTTTAAAACTTTAATTGCAGTGGTTAGCGTTTCATTAATATAAATTCAGAGAAAAAAACTAATGAAAATGCCACAAATTTTAGTCCCTTTCGTTCATAAAATGTGGCGCTAATTGTGTTATTAAATTCTTATTATTTTTAATGCAACAATTGATAACGGGTTTCAGAAAAATGTACTTAATGAAGTGGAATAAAGATTTTGATTTTATTGTTTACGATTTTCCGGCATTTCTTCAAAATCGTGAATATATTTCTCAAATAATAAAATAAAAACTGAGGTTCAGATGTACGATTTTGAAACCCTTATCAAGGGTATGTATGAATTAAATAAAGTATAATGGAACATTTTATGATATATTTTGTACATTATTAAAATTATTTCATTGCAATGTGAAGATTGAATGATAGAAATCCAGAAAGAAAAATGAATACTTCTTTAGAATAATATAAAATATCAATTTTTGTGAAAATTTGAATAAATATATTCCCACTAAAAAGGTTTTTTTAAATGATAAAGTCGTTGATATATTTTTAGCACTCAATCATTGTTGACACTACGTATTACTTTGTAAGCCTTCCGTTTTAAATGTTCGAATATATCGCTGATTTCGAATAATTTATATTATATAAACATTAAAAGAGTATTTGATTTAAATATTCGAATGTTATTTTACTGTTTCATGTTCTTAATTTTAGTACGTTTAAATATAATCTGATGTTTGTTATTTCTATAACTTTTCTACCGAAGGAAACTCTTTATACTTTAGCAACTAAGGTCGTCGTTGATATATTTCCAGTTTATGATACATACTTCAATGTTTAATAAGTCACTTATATTTTCAAATATTTATATCTCTTATATAACATTCTTGTAGTTGTAAATAACATAAAATTTACAATTACTTGAGTTTTATGAAACAAATTAAGTATCTAGTGATATAAATATTCACACAGTAAGGAATATATCATTATCATTATTCTACGTAAACAATAACCTTTGATGATTAACGAAGTATCATGATACAGGAAATGGAAAACGAAATACAATTAAAATTATATATATACTTAATTACATTTCAATTTAAAATTATTTATGCAAAACGGAATGTTTATTTATGTGACTCTCTCTAGTTTGTTTATTTTAAGAATAATGGAAAGAATGCTATATATTATTATTAAATAAAATAAATTCTCAACGTGTTAAACAAAAATATATCCATTTATTTTTATGTGTGTATCGATTTAAACATTTAATAATGCATTATATTCGATTCTTTTGTAGTAAAGTACAATTTCCTAACTGTTCGGTATCTAGTAAGTTACATTATATACATCACATTTAAAATAAGTCTACTTAGTAATTTATTTGTAACTTAAAATGGAATGGAATATGCAATTTAATTTTAATTCTAATTCTAATATGTAGGGTCAAAATTACGTTTGATATGACATATTGTACAAATAAAGTTATAAAATCTAGTTACTCGTATAATTTGTAAAAGTTACTTTATACAATATCGTATTAATATAATGAGTTGTATCGTATCAGGGGTACTGGAAAGTAATCAATTTCGGAGTGGAGAATTTTTTCGCATCGAAACTTGCAAATTTGATTTTTTCAAAAAGAAAATTATGAAATTGGGAGATAGTCAGTCAAGATACATAGATAACGATGGTGATTATCTAATAGAATAATGTACAATACGAAAAAATAAGTGGAGTTTTATAAAGTGTTTGAAAGATAATTGATTACTTTCCAGTACCCCTGCATTTGGCATTCCATAATAAACTTGTTAGAGTTTTTACTTTATAAAGTTACGTTCAACAAGATGGCAGTTTCAGCGATAATAAGTGGTAGAATTTCATTTATCTCAGCCATGTGTTTCCAAATAGTTACCATAATTCACGGTTTCGCAAGGCGATATAAGGTTCTACGTCTACACACCTGGATCCTTGGTTAAACCAATATCGTTATCCTATGTACCAGGGCATTCGAAGATAATACACTTATTACAACAATATAATCTGGTACTGTGCTTTAGTTCATGCTCAAATTTAATTTATGTTATAGGATATTGCTATGCGAAATCGCCCACTTTTGTTGATAACGAGACATGCGTTTTTTCTTAAAATGATATCTCTGAAACTGTGTCTTGTAGAGGATAATTGTTTTTACCAAATCTACTATAAAAGATATGAAAAGAAAAGGAATAGGAAGTAAAACGATTGTTAAATGTGCGCACACGCGACATCGGTCCGATAGTCTATTGCCTATATATCAGTGTTTCAGTGCTCAAAAGTGGCAGCTCATGGGTAAGTCGTGTGTGAGATTTTCCAATGAGATTTTCATGAGGCGTAGCATAGACAGAACTAATTCTATAAATGTTTCTATTCCACACAATTTTCAGGTGTGCTGACCCGTGTCGTTTTCAAAAAAGGTGTTCAAAATTCGATGCGATTTCCATACATTTTTGCATCTTTCACTGTACAATGTGAGGTTAGGGGAACGCATAACGCTCCTGGCTCATAGCACGCGGACCCGAATTCCGCTTTAAACCTCTGTTTTTATAAAACACGCGGGTCAACGCAACTAAAAATTGTGTGCTGTACAATTAGTTCTCTTTATACTACGTCTCTTTAAAATCTGCTTGAAAAATCTCACACATAACTGACAAACTCTCCTCGTTAGTTTACTAATATATTTCATTTCCTGATTTCTGCCACTTCAATCCAAGTAATTATAATTATTATGCTTTACGTTTACCAGTAAAGTAAACAACTCTTTCCTCCTTCAATCCAAGAAAGCAATAAAATTAAGATTTATAAGAACTTCCGTTCCTCATTAAGTAAACAAATTATCGTGATTGGAACAGGTTTAACTTATTTTACTTTCAGTTATATTGAACCAGAAAGGTGAAATATAAATTCAGGTAAACCTTCATATTATTGTACATACATACTTCTATTCCATCATTGACCTAAATTTAGTAATACTATTTACTAAGTAGCTTCACTTCTTATCAGTAATTCAAGAATAATAATAAATCCCATCACTTGTTCGAACATATTTAATCAAATCATAATTGTTGGTTAGTAAAGAAGTGAGTGGAAATAAATTTAGAAGTTTGCTGTACACGGAAGGATTTAACGAATAAGTCGAAATGTGAGTAAAGTCAGTAGGTGATTTAATATTTGAGTTAATTAATTATATCATGAAAGCTTTTATTTGTTCCTCGTAAGGTTTCAATTATAAAGATAAACTGTCAATTATTGAAACTTTTGCTTCAATCGCGGTTCGAGGAGCGCTGCAACCTCGTGAGATGAAACCACCAACTGGCACCACAGTTAACCCCACATTTATTCTTTTCCGGATCATATTCCCCTTTTTGCAAATCAAATTCGCCCTTTTTCAGACCAGAGCATTCAATTTAACATTTAATTTATTGCGGGCATTCGAGTGACGACTGAGAGGCGACATTAAAATTTACTCCAGTTGTCGGTGATTTAACGCCTAATAACAAGATAAAACTGAAGAATATCTTACGTCACCTCTCAGTCGCAACTGGAGTTCACGCAATAAATTGAATGTCGAAAATCGCCTCCGAGTAAAATTATTCCTTAACATTTTCGCAGCGTAACTTAAGACGTGAACGAAAATCTTTGTTATTTATAATACAATACACTTGTTCTTTTTATTATTCAAATGTCAATTCTGGAAAATGAAAGTAAGTCTCGACTGTATGTTGATACCTGCACGGGGTAACCTAAAGAAACGAAAATATTTTCAAGATTCCCGATGTTATGTAACTTATTTCGAGAGTTGAGAATATCCCGTTCCTCGGTAACCATTCTCTATAAAAAAAACCAATAACAGCAAACTTTACCAGCAATGTTTTGTCACTGATATGAAATACTTGCGAAATATTCGATTGTTCCATATGTTCGTGTGGTTTTGTCGAATGTGAATGATTCTGTTCTTTTTTTTCAAATATTTAATACTGATTAATCTACTTTGTATTCTCCGTCATTATTTAAACAAAAGCTATCAAATGACGTATAATACATAGCTGATAGGCAATCGTTACGAGATATATTCAATATGGAATGAAAACCGCACGAATTTGCGGACCAACTCAACAGATACAATCAATAAAACTGCGACAAATTGAATTGTTTCTAAAGTAATAGTCTCGAATAATATAGAACCTCGAGAAACTCTCGTCGCGCGCTATAAGAAAAAGTTGTCAACACTGTTTCATTGTTTACAATGGTATATCGTGAAGACAAGTGGGATTCACGAGAGTAATAAAACCTATGTCATCAGAAGGAGGAAGAGTGGCATACCGATTTCCTCCTCGAATACTTTATCACGCTAGGTAACGCAATAACGATTGATCCTTTAACGACTTAATTGAACATTCTCGGAAAAACACTTTCCAGATTTCCGTAACATTCGAAAATCTCTCCTGCATGTAACACTCATTTATTACATAATTCTATATTACATATACTTTAATTCTATATGATTATACATACATACCGGTCATAAGTTTGGGATCACTTACTATCGTTAAGCAAATTACGAAATATCTTGTCTATAAAATTGAATGGGATACTTTTCTGTGGGTATATCTGTAGGCTGATGTATGTTGATATTACAAGATAGAAGAGTTGTATAAATTTCGTATATTTTATTTTATATTAATTATACTTCTTTAATTATGTTTCTCGCTGCATAGTTCGCCAACCTTCTTGTAGTAAAGTAATTTGTTGCGGGGAAACTAAAAACCGACCGATTGCAATAAACGGACCCGACCGATTTTAAAGGTGACAAAAGCTTATTACACACAGGTGCCAATACAATATGTGTCTGCATGGCAAGAAAATAGTTTAATATTAATGGGAAAATTGTAAAATGGACAAAGGTTTTATATTCTATTTACTTTTAATGTTCATTCCAACGTTTAAAGTAAACGTTAAAATAAAGACAAAGCAAGTGATCCCAAACTTGTGACCGGTAGTGTATATAGTGAATCTAAAATGTATTCGTACGGCAGCGAATTGTAACAAAAACCTTGTACAATTAATTTAAAACATTTTAACTCCATTCTGCCCAATTTTTCTCGTGGTTAAAATGAAGCAGTATAACGTAAATTTAGTTAAACGCGATTCTAACGAAGGTATGTTACGCGAAAATAGTAACGAAATGATTACTTAAAAGTACCCGAAACGTGACAATTGTTGCGCCTACTTTTATAATTGTTATTACAATTAGAAATGAAATGAAATGAAAGATGCGGATAGACGAAGATATTCTTAGAGATCTTCGCCATGAATTCCATAAAATAAAATATTATTTATTCATATTTGTTATGGAAGTATTCACAATTTGTTTCATGCGGAAACAAAGTTCTAAGAAGCTTTGGTTAAAATTCGTTGCTGTACGAATACTTTTTACACTCACTATAGGTGATATTATGTTTGTTGTAATCCATAGTTTCGTTCATTTTATCATTACATCTATAATCAACGATGAATAGTTGCAATAAATCAGCCATGAAAATTTATGTAAACAAATGAACAGGGTTAATTGTAACTTGCAAAAAACTACTACAATACACTCACTCTGAATGTCTAAAGAGTACATTACCTTGAAAACTCATAAGTTATAAACAAAGATATTTCCGATATCAGACTTCTTTGCTTATGAGTTGATTTATGGGTTAATACAGCGAAGGTTTAATATGAAATATGTTTTGAAACGTGGGTCATTATGAAATATCATAAAGTTTAATCTCCGATGGAGAGAATTAACATCGGTTGAACACGTAACAGGATCATATATATAAGTTGGTCATCAAAGATGTATAAACACCGTAAATTTAACGCTCATCAATCGAAACAGCTAACTCTAATAATATTCACACAGAAGTATAAAAAATATTCTTACAGTAGAGGATTTTAACAAAAACCTCGTAGAATTTTGTACATTTTAAACATTTTAACAAACAAGTTGTATGTACATATTTTACGAGATCTTCGCAATGAATTTCGTCAAAAGAATATTATTTATCCATATTTTTATGGAAATGTTCACAGTTTGTTTCGTACGGAAACAAAGTTCTACGAGGGTTTTATTAAAAGATATAAAAACAAATTAAATTAATAATTTTCTAAACAAATACTTTTCAAGCAATTGAAATCGGGAACATTCAACAAAATATAATACGATTATCAGTAGGAAATAACCTTGATTAGAATAATATGGGAAACGATGAAATCGAACGAAATTCACAACGATCTGTTTATCCTCTTCTTTCATTGTTATGTAGAGCGAAAGTTTCTGGCGATATGTTTCTTGTATTAGAACATCAAAATAAATATTTTGACAGAATTTAACAAATTAGGTACCGGAGAAAGTTCGTGCGGATTTTTAAATCAGAATTTAAATACTCTGAACATTCTGGAAGAATTTTATTGATTTTTTCCGAGTAAAACTCAAACTGTTTACAAAAGGGACATGTAAGCTTGTGGAATGTTGAAAAAGAGTTATTGAAGTAAATGATGACTACTTCGCCAAATGAAATTACTTTCCAGAATGTTCAGAGGATTTGAATTTTTATTTAAAAATCCGCACGCACATTTTCCGGTATCTAACAGAATATATGTATTGTAGTTCAGCAAAATACAGATGTCTTTTTTCATCATCCATTTCTTTGATCGGTTTAGGATAATTGTTGCTAAATCGAATCGATTTAAGGATATCTAAGTATACATTTCAACATTGTTTAGCATGAGGGATGCTTTAATTAATTATCAGTTGCAATTATGCCGCTATAATAATTCCGTGGAATTAGAAAGAGGAAAGAGAGAAAGAGTAGTGAAAGTCACTTTTACATTTTGTCTTAGAAGCGGTTTCGATATGGGATGGAAGTGAAGAGTTTCCTCTGGGCAGAGTTCAATATGTAAAGTCGTTTCACAGCTAGGAAGTCTTCTAATTATCTCAAATACGCTACCCACTGCTATATTTCTGCCGTATTTCAGGATCAGGATTTTAATGATAACGAATAGCAGTCCTTCGTTCCGGAGATTGAAAACTAATAATCACAGATTAAATTCGATTTCGTAAAATCTGTGAATAAGACTTGTTGCCGTAAAAGTATCAATGTAGAGAATCAAACAACAGGTCAATTTCTTTTAGTATAGTTATATATACTTACTTATGACTTATACATATATATGTGTGTAAGTTATCTTTATACGTTATGTTTATCAGGCGGCGTCTTATACTAGAAAGCAAGTAGATGTCGTATCTAAAATATTTAGGTCTTCGTCTTTGAGGTTAGAAATTGAGTTGATGTATAATTATATATTATTACGTATATAATTTCGAATATATATCAGTAACTGCATTTTTAACGGGGTTTGTCGAATATTATTTCGAATGTATTTATTATTTATACGGGCTAAGCGTTAAACGGAAGTCTACTGTACAGCAATTAAAAGTAGCATACTTATTGAAAAGCAAATAAGTTTTATTTCTCAGGAGTTGAAAATAATTCCACTGTTAAAGGGCCAACAATAAGTATTGCAGAAAATACAAATACAAACCGAAACCGTACACCCTATGGACACGTACACGCCATTTAACTGCAACATTCGATATGCATTTGCAATAAAAAAGGGGGAGAAACGAGCCGAGTGAAATATCGTAGCGTGTCAATCCACGGTGGCATGTCGTGGGCGGCGTTTCGCACCGTTAACGTTTTATTTTTACAGATGTACGGATTTAAATGGGCTTCTTCAAACGACTATGCCACTATGAGACTGAGTTCATTATGATCCCGTTCAAATGTTCCGTCAAAAGCGCACGAAACTTATCGACTTCAAGTACATTGTGAATATGAATATTCAAGTTGCAATACTCCATTTAACCCGCCGGGCTTCCAAGAGTTTATGACGAGAAACATTTTTATTGCCGACTGTAGGATCAAAGCAAAATTCGTTCATAAATATGTTCCGTCTTTCACAATAAAGTTTATTCGTCAACAAAATGAACTACAATGGACTTTAATCTAATACATGTATATTCGCCGTCATCATTAATAACTTCTTGCCATTTTTATGCAACTTGTCGATTTCCTTGCACAAAACTGTACAGGTTTTGAATAAAAAAAATACTTGACGAACGGAACTTATTTATGACTCAATCAAATACTTCTTGATTCGAAATTTTACTGGATATTTGATTTATAGGGTATTGTTATTTATAATAATTATTTAGGAGTGTATATAAGGAAATGCTCGAGGAATTGTACATTTGTATTTGCGCCATAATAACATAGAAATGCATGTTTATTTATTTGTTATAATTAATTTAGTATTGCATATAAATACGATATTCCTTAACAGTTAAATATTTTTTATGATTTACATGTCAATAATTCCAGTTAAATCAATATAAATAATAGTTAGATAACCGACCTTAGTGATCTACGCAAATCGGTTAACAGGTTTCGGGGCAAAGGATTCGTATGTTACAAGATACTAATAATCCGACAGTTAAATAATATTTAATAATGAATAGTATTATTCAGAGAAATCAATCGTTTATATACATTACATTTAGATCGTGAGAAATGACTTGATAAAACAGTTCATAATAGTTTAGTAATAACAATAATTATTGCGTCGTTGAAACATTTCTAATTTAATATTCTAATCTAATATGGGAAATAGAATAATTAAATGGTTGCAACGCTAATATTTAATTAGCAAAATTTCCGTTTTACAACCTCGTTATGATGTAACAAGGAACATTCCATGGAGTCCACATGTGTACAGTGTACAATGTACAATGTACTTAGGTGTACCAACGCATAAATGGCGAAATACATCGCTGATACCAATTATTTAACTATTACATTATTTAAATAATTTTAGATTGTGAACTGGAAAATGACATTACGGATAGTAGTTTCGATAGTTTCGTACTTAATTGTTGAAATAAGCTCATATTTGAATATACGTATTAAAATCAATTAAGAGATGTTATATTGATGTAGAGATGAGCATAATGTAGTTACTTTACGATAATTTGTGTATTTGTGTACTAATACAGATTTAAGGGATGTACTATTGACAAGTACAAGGCAATAGAGATATCCTCGGAACTTGCACTAACATTGATCGATTGTTCGATTGCACTATCAATCAGTTCTTGATATCAATCCTTCCAAATATGACGATACATATCAGATGTTCTTCGAAGAATTTGAAAATCGGGTACATATTTAAACAGAAGTATATGTAGTACGACCAATATTTTCCAAGCATCAATTTTAACAAGTTAACCCTCTATAGCCCAATTTTTTTCGTGTCTAAAAGAAAACCATATAAAGTAAATCTATAACAGTTGATAGTAACAAAATGATTACTAAAACGCTGCGCAAAAGGTGACAATCGTTGCGCGTGCTTTTACAATTATTATTACAACGAAAAAATCAAATGAAATAAAAGATACGGATAGACGAATATGCGACTTCAAAGTTATGTACATGGAGATGTAGAAGGTTAACCGGGGATAAGTTAATTCGTCGTTGGAAAATGCTTTTTCAACGCGCCGGACGGGTTAACTCGTAACGGAACTTTAAAGATTACACACTATGGGTATGATAAGTTAACTCGTATTTGCAAGTTTGCAATGGCACGTGCAGAGAGCGCTTTCGTTAATCGAACACCCCGCTTAAGAGGTTAAGGATATTCAATGATTCTTATAATTTATCGAATGAATAGTTTTAGTTTCATTATATGAACATCAGTTTTTTGGTTCACAGATAATTTGAAATTATTAACAAAATTGAATAGCTTACAGATCGAAGCATACAAACACCACGAAGTAAAGAACTTTCAGTGATTTAAAATCGGACGCCTAACCTGTCATTTTACAGTATTGATTTACATATCTTTTCGTCTGATTCCACAGTTGAATATGCATTTTGGTGGTAATAATACAGCGCCCCAATCGCCGATAGAAGCTTCTACTTATTCAAATTTGACAAACGTATAAAAGTGAAATTATGCGTGCGAAGTGAAAAATGATGTCGAAAGTCAACAGCTTATGCGTGCTTTCCGTGGTGTCGTATTATCATGTATACGTCGCGAATTCTAATCAGAACGAAAATCCGGTATTTGCCTTGAAAATATGAACCTCCTTTTATAAGCATACATTATATACATGTAGGTGTAGTAGAACGCGTATAAATAGTAGATTAGGAATAAAGGTAAATAATAGAATAAAATTATATTGCATCAACAGTAATTGTTTCGACAGCTTACAATTAAATCCTTGCATATCATGAAACACCGCATTTACATGGACCACTAATTTAATTGCGAAATACTTTTAAATATGCATGTATATGTTATTATTAAGATAATTAAATGAAATGAATCAAAATGAAAGCTTTCTCGAAAAAATCTTAATATGCAGTACAGTCAAATTATGATAAATAACAGTAAACTTACAAAACAAATGTCCTAATAAAATTTCGAATCATTTAGATCCAAATAATAATTAAGTGATGTGTGTTGTGATAATTTTAATGAAAGTGAAGACGTTTCTCGTTATAAACTTTTGCAAGCCCTGTGGGTTCGGATTTGCTGATATTTGCTGTATTCGTTTATTACTACCTAGATATAAGAAATCTGACTTATTTTATTTTTCCGATCCTTCGTTTTTGAGACATTCATTCTGAAAATTGCTAAAATTCGCCTGAAACCGCTCGAGGCACAAACTTGAAATGCAATTTGCAAGAGACTCGGTTCAGCTAAACAGCTGAGTGTGATGTTATCTTAAAGCTTAAGAATATGGCTTTCATTCATATAAAATATGTATGGTTTATATTTATAATTTTTTTGTAAGTTCCTTCAAACTTTCATTTTACAATTTGCGAAAATAGCATTTTTTAGAATGTTGAAAAAATTCACACACATTCCCGCACGTTTAGTAAAGGCTCAGTCAAGATTTCAAGATGGTATCTCGATGGTATCATATGAAAATATAATTTCTTCGGTGGCTATGCAACGATTTAACGCTATGATTGATTTTGTGTATTTTAACTTGAATTTTAAGTAGCCAACAAAATTTGTTGGTTTTCTATCGCACTTCATGAAATAGGACCGGAAAAAGGCTCAAAAATTAGAGACGCAGTAAAAATTATTATCCTTCAACTATTTATTTGCCGTTCGTTTATTTATTGTACGTTATCATTTTGTACTATACGAGTCCTTTACTCCAAAATCTGTAACTTTTCCCATAAAAATATTAACAGCACGCGAAACTTCGGATAAATATCGTAGGAAGGCGATAAACAAGTTAACCATCGGAAGTAGTAAAAGCGGAAATAAGAGAGAAAGAAGATTATAAGGAAAGCGATAAGTACATATAAAGTTTAGATATTGGTTAAGTTATGCTCGCAGTTTTATAACTATTAGTACCGTAGACACCACGGGCGGTGCATTTCTCCTATTTTCTACTCGCTTTAATCTTGGAGAAATATTGCGCGTGATGTTAATACCGAATTATAGTGGTAAAATACCCCATTTCTGATTTGTATGGACATAAAGAGCAAAAAGTCTGTAAAATTTATTACTAATTAGGAAACTAGTATTAGCATGTTTACGCAGCTGCCTTCTGCAATCGATACACCCTCACATCCACATATTTCGAATACTCGTACATTATTCTTATTCTTATTGATAGACTTGATAACGATTTTCATGTCACGGGTGACGTTACCCAGCAAACACATAAAATAGCTGTTTTTTTATATTTTTAGTCTTAAAAATACAACCGACAACCTGCACGTGGTGAGGCCGGGAAATCGGTAATTCGCCTTCTGTAGGTAGAAAATTAGAAATTAGAGTTCATTTCAACAACTACAACCGAGCTAGTATCTGCTTTATGCGTATACTTTAATTAGTTTTTCAATCTTTCCCTAAACTATAGTTCGTCCGTCCCGTCATTTTTTTCGGCGTACACTTTTAAGTGCGCATAGTTCAGAGATTTTTTTTCATTTCTGAAGGGAGCACCTTTTGTTGCGTTGAATTTCACCGCGTCAGTAATTTCTGACTGGAATCACGAAAACGAACTTAGGGGATGGTCTTCTATATTTTTTGTTTCCGAATGTATTTATCTTTAGTATGCTTGTCCATACTACATTTTTCTATAATGATTCATCAGTGTAAGTAATATATGTTAACGATGGACTTAATAAAGCGCTGGCTTTTGTTTTTTTCCAGTGCCAACAATGCAATGGACTGGGCTCATCGAAAAACTTCGACATCGGTTTTGGAAGAAATATGCGAATCACCAGTGAAATACACTTCAAATGCGGTCAAGTGATGCTTCTTCAATCTGTTTAATTACATTGCCATACATACTTGTACGTTTTTATATTACATACTTACTGTTAGATTTTGTGGCAATTCCGTGATTGGTGAATTAAAGAGTTTTCTTATAAAGTGGCGTCTAACGATCACAAAGCCATATGCACTATACGCAACAACAGAACAGCAGAACATCGGGTCTCTACGAAACAGAAGACGCTCCACTCTGAACATCGATCACCTTGATTCAAATATCCAGTCCAACACCCTCTCTATCAACGTGATCGGTGTTTACAATCTTATACATTTATTACATATTAAGATTCAACATTTCAACGCAATTATCATGCTTTGCCTTCGACAAGGCTTTGGTAAAAACATCGGCTAATATGTTTTCCGTCCTTAAATACTCTATGTCGATTTCGCCATTTTCGCTTGCTTCTCTCGAGAAATGATATCTAATAGCTATGTGTTTGCTCCTGCCATGGAACACGCTATTCTTATTTAATTCGATCGCGCTTCGGCTATCACAAAATATCTTTGTCGCTTCTTTAACAAAACTTTCAAATCCCATATGTTTGAATAAAGGTCTCAAATATATGGCTTCCTTGCATGTTTCCAATAACGCCATATATTCCGCTTCCATCGTGGATAGCGCTACGGATTTCTGCTTTTTAGCTTCCCAACTAATTGGTCCGTCCGCTAGTGTGAATACTCTTCCGGAACATGATTTTCGGTCGTCAATGTCGCCGGCCCAGTCTGAGTCTACGTACCCTACTAGCAAGCTATCTTTCTTGTTGTACGTGATTCCGTAATCACATGTGCCCTTTATGTATCGCAATACCCTTTTTGCTTCTTTCCAATGTGTTAAACCAGGGTTGGCACAAAATCTGCTCAGCGCGCTTACTGTAAAAGTTAAATCTGGGCGCGTTGCATTCGCCAAGTATATAAGCCTACCTATTAACTCTCTATAAGGAACGTTTTTCATTGCCTCCCTCTCTTCAGCGTTACGCGTACACGCGTCCTTACTAAGATTTATACTGGCCTCTAATGGAGTTGCCACTGATTTAGCATCTGTCATGCAAAAATCTTCAAGTAACTGATAGATATATTTCTTTTGTGAAAGCTTAATGCTACTTGTTAGACCATCTCGACTTACGTTAATTCCTAGTATACTGCTCACCGGACTTAGATCCTTCATATAAAACTTGTTCATTAACATTTTCTTAATACTATTGTTGAAATTTGTTTGAATATTTAAATTCTATCGGCCAACTCTAACCGATATTGGAATAAGTAAAGCTTCCTCTTCCGGTCCGGACGAGGGAGAGTGGGTAAAGAAATAAACCAAACGAATATGCCTCTTAATTCCCAGTGACTGTCCTGAAAAGGACAGCCGTTTATTTAAAGACCGTTAAACTTTGTATACTACAAAAGTATTTCGCCTGGATTTCGGCGGGCCTTGTTGTCCTAGATTCTAGTTTCTGGAACAAGGGAAGAAGAACACACGGGTGTAATCACCTCAAATACGATAATCGTACATATGTTCTGTCTCGGGAATGTTATGACGCGCACACTTAACCAGCGACGGTAACCGTGCGGTGTGTGCTTATGCGTGTACTGGTGCGTGACTTCTAAATATGGTAAGCCACGCGTCGACTGTGTTTGCCGATCTGTTCCTTCTATGCAGAAACACAATCGTGGCGGTCGGCTAGATTTAACGCAATGAAATCTTTATTGCGACGACCGCACAGTCGTATTGCCTCGAACGAAAAACCAAGGCGGAGGTTGTAAGTCTCCTGTATGGATTCCGTGAGCGGGGAGTTCCACGGTTACTAGAGATTAGTCCCGGTGGCTAACAACGGAGGCTGAACTAACCGTGTCTTTCTCAACACGCCTTGACGTGGAGTAAGAGTGGACCAACGCTAGTTATAACCCGTCTTCCTTAACACGCCGCGTCGTGAAGGAAGCCTCGACACAGCAATATCGAAACTCTCCGGCCGCGCTTGAGTTCCTCTATTACAAAGCGCTTTTGTCAAACTATATTCTCTTTCTCACTCTCTCTCATCTCCGTTGCTATTTGCAAATTCGAACGTCTCCCCATTATAATATGTAACGGTTAGCCGTTTCGGTCTCTGGTTTCCCACGATCATGTCCAAAAACAATAATATGCCTATTATTGGGCCTCGATAGTTTTTCTATTTCTTTTTCGAATCACAGCGGTCATATAAACTCGGTAGACTCAAGAAAAAGAAATGACCCATGAGGCTCGTGACCGAGTGAAACAATTAGATGTCACTTATTTAAACAACTATTAAATTCTCGAATGTCACTAGACGTTATAAGTAAGTCATCTACATAACTAACTATGATTACTCTATTTTTCTTATTTGTATTAACATGTACGCACGGGTTTATATCATTCCTCATCATACCAATTTCGTGTACCAAGCTCTACCTGCTTGTTTCAGTCCGTATAAGGGTTTCCTAAATCGACACACCTTATTTCTGTCTTTCGATTTTACAAACATCTCCGATTGCTCCATGTACACTTGTTCTACAAGGTCACCTTGCACATATGCGGTAATCACATCCATCTGGTGGCCATGCATCTCCTTTTCCACGGATGCCGCCAGGATCGCTCTTATAGTTTCGAACCTCGCTACCGGTGCGTATACTTCATTATAGTCGATTCCTTCTCTCTGCTCGTGTCCCCGCGCTACCAGTCTAGCCTTATATTTATCGATGGATCCGTCTTGATTTTGTTTTATTTTAAACACCCACTTATTGGTTAGTATTTTCTTATCTCTGGGTCTATCGACAATATCCCACGTTTCGTTTTTCATCAACGAATTATGCTCGGTCTTCATCGCTTCGAGTCATAAGTTCTTGTCTTTTCGGCTTAATGCATCATTTACACCTATTGGGTCCTGATAAATGATAGCGTGGTTTGCCATTTCGTGGAACAGTCTTTTGGGTCTCCCCGCTTTTCAGGTCCTCATCTTCTTTGGATGTCGGGCCCCTCTTTTCGTTCCATGTGGGGTACCACTATCGTCTTCTACGACGGTTGGGTCGTTATTTGGAGTCTCATATGTTTCCTCCTCGTTCTCTTCTTTCATCTCGTTTTCATTTGGAATGGGCTCGTCTTCATATTGTTCATCGAAGTTCATCGGTGCTTCGAAAATTTCCGCTGCCCGATTTGATGGTTGATCCACATCTTCTAGAAATCGAACGTCACGACTTTTTATAATTGACTTTGTTCCAGGCTTCCATAGCCGGTACGCTTTTGAATCGCTGGCGTATCCCACCATAATCAATTGTTTCCCTTTCGCCTCAAACTTTCCCCTGCTTGGAGTTTTGTCTAAAGCTATTACTTTGCTTCCGAATGTGCGCATAAATCCAACGTATGGCTTCCAATCGCACCACATTTCCATTGGTGTTTTATTTCGTAATGCTTTAGTTGGGCACCTGTTTCTAATGAAAGGGTCTAGCCGGTTAAGGGGGGCCAAAAGTGCCCCTAAACCAAATTGGACTTGCGATGGGTCATTCGATAGCTAATGAAAAAAAAACAATCTGTGCCAAGTTTCAACTTTGTATCTCGACTGGGGGGGTAGTAAAGGGCAAAAAACGAAAAATCATGTTTTTGTTCAATTTCTTCCAACTGAGAGCATGAAAAATTTTGAAAAAAAATAGTGGCACGTCAGTTAGCAATATACATATTATAGAATTTTTTCAGATTTTTATGTTGCAAATCCAAGCTGTGAAAAATAAAAAACCCCAAAAAATGCCGAAAAATGCCGATTTGGTATTGAAGGAGTTGCAGAACTATAATTATATAATTTGGGTAAGTGGGTATATGTGATAGTATTGCTCTCAACTTTTTTTAGATTTTTTGGTTAGGTGCGCCGTAGTTAAAAAAATTAAAAACCCGGTTTTTCGGCGTTTTTTGCGTGTCAGATTGACTTATAGGTCGAACTTTCGTATTATTCTCTATTAAATAAGTGTTTGTGCAGTAATCAATGTTTTTGCATTCAGCTAAGCAATATAGGAATTAAGGAAACTAAATAAATAGAGAAAATTGGAATTACTGTGCTATTAGAGCCTAGAGCGTAGCGAGTATTTTCAAGTGGTTCGGTGGTCCCGTGGCAAAGCGTCAGGTTGTTGTAACGCTGCGGGCTTTTTTTGTAGGTTCGCATCCCACTTAGGTTAATTTTTTTTTGCATTTCATTTTCTGAACTTTTAACTATATAACAACCGAACTATATCAATATCTGTTTACAAGTAGTTTAAGCATATTTTTGAAATATTCTAATCTGTACTATACGTAAATATGACTTTGGAGCGCATGTTTATCTTTAAATATAAGACATTTAAAAAATATGCTTAAACTATGTTTAAACTAGTTCGGTTGTTCTTTGCCTTTTAGCTCGTAGCATATAATTCCTAAAAACTGACAAAACATCTGAGCGGTTCTTTAACATCACCACCTCCGTATACCTAGTATAATCATCTATGAAAGTGACGAAATATTTCGCCCCGCCGACGGATGCGTTACTCATCGGACCGCAAATGTCCGAATGGACTATACCTAATTTTTCTTTCGCCCTGCTCGACGAGCTTTTATATGGGAGTTGACTGATTTTTCCCATATGGCAAGTTTCGCAATCAACATGAATTTTGTTGGTATTAAAATCCATACCTTTTACCATATCGTCTTGTTTTAATTTCCTCAAATCTCCGAAATTCAAATGTCCATACCCTTCATGCCATCGTTTCATTTTTGTGGTCACACATTCATTGTTGAATGCACTATTCCTATCCTCACCTCGGGCCACATATAATTGTCCTTCTCGGTTCGCTGTAAGCGCGATTGACCCATCTTGACGCTTAACTAATGCCTTATTTCTAGTGAATATTACCGTATAATTGTTGTCCGTTATCCTAGACACAGATAGTAAATTATTCCTAAATTCGGGAACTAACATGGTATCCCTCAGTCTGATATCGTTCGATCCACTTCCTGACGCTTTCACTTTGATTTTTATATCACCGGCACCTTCGGATTTGACGTAGTGTTCCGCGGCTGTATACACTTTGCACGCCTTGTCCTTGGAAAAAGTTGCGAACATTTTCCGATTGTTGCACATGTGCTTTGTCGCGCTGCTATCGAGGCACAATCGTGTAGATTTATCCGGTTCTGCGTTTAGTACTATCGCGGGCATTGCATCTTCGGGATTATCGGATTAATGCGCATTTTTGGTTCTGCATTCATTTGCTCGATGCCCAATTTTTCCGCACTTATAGCAATTTCCATGAAATTTAATCTCTTTTTGTTTCTTATTGTTATCCCTTTGGGCTATTTTTATGATTTTTAAAGTTATTTGCCCTTCCCTTAACCAATAAAGCATCATTATGATTATTGTCATCGTGTTTCTCGTTTTGATCGTTCAACCTAGCCTCCTGCTCGATTAATTTAAGTTTCAAAGATTCCACGCTCGGCACCTAATCACGTGACTCAATGGCCACACAGAAATTCTCATATTCGGATGGTAATGATCCGAGTAACATTACCGACAGTAACACATCAGGTATTTTTATACCGACTTCCTCTAGCTGCTCGGCTTTGCGTGTGAACGAGTGCACGTATTGCGTCATACTTATATTGGGATCCTTTTTCATCCTGTAGAGCTACTTGTATAGGACTGCTTTCCTTACAGGCCCTTTCGATTCGTGAACTTTCTCTAGTTCTTTCCACGCTTCGGCTGATATTTTTGCGCGTTTTATATGCGTCAATTGGCTTGTTGAGGTGCTCAGAGTTACAACTGCCAATGCTTTTGCATCCTTTACTTTTCACTCTGCACGATTCTGTTCGGTCTGACTTATGTCGCCGCTAACGTACCCCCACAGGTCGTTAACTATGAGGATGCTCCTCATCTGAATTTTCCGTGACTCGTAGTTCGAGTGCGTTAATTTTTCTATATTACTCATGCCGTTCGACGCGGCCATGATGCGGAAATTCTCGGCGTCCGTTACCGTACAGACTCACGATTACGCCCTTGTAGCACACTTTTTCACTTTTTCACTTAATTCTTCCCTAGAGCTATGTCTGGGCTTTGCTTGGGCCCATAACCTGTTAGATTTTGTGGCAATTCCGTGATTGGTGAATTAAAGAGTTTTATTGTAAAGTGGCGTCTAACGATCACTCAACCATATGCACTATACGCAACAACAGAACAGCAGAACATCGGGTCTCTACGAAACAGAAGACGCTCCACTCTGAACATCGATCACCTTGATACAAATATCCAGTCCAACACTTACATACTTATATATTTTTTTCTTTATAATCTTATACATTATATATATATATATATATATATATATATATATATATATATAATGTATAAGATTATTAAAGTATATATATATATAGCGGAATTGCGTTTGGAAACATACTGATAGGAAATAACAATGTTGAATAACAATAACATTGAAGGTCCTTAGTGTATTTACTTTAACTACGTCCTTAGTATGTTTACTATTTACTACAAGTCTCACCCGTGCTAAACGTATTCTGCTTTCATCTTTTAAATCTTATACGTTTTATCTGTCTGTGACCTTGAATGACCTTGAATAATTATTGTCACTGAATTCCTAATGAAAGGGACTATCATTGTAGGTGTTTAAAAAAGGGTGGTTCCATTTAAAAAAAAGTTACGGTGACGTTGATATCTCTAAAAAAATGACGTAAAAACAAAAATTTTGTTGGCATGGCGTCAGCCCCATTGTACCATTCAACTTTGTCCTTAGCATATTTTACGTATCTTTAGAAACAACAAAGATATTTGAGGTGCAAACGTTAGGTGACTCACCCTGTATATAATATTATAATGTATTATAATTTTAGATGTATGAATAGTTATTGAATTATTTAAAGGTTTTGAGTTGCAGTAAATAGAAGGAAACGGAACAAATTGACATGCAAATTCAAACAATTAATTTCCATTCCTCTGACTGAGGCAGAGAAATTCTAGGAATCGGCGGAAAATTCCAGGAATTGTGCGAAATCGGATGCCTCCTCGCACATCATGTACTCCTGATACCAATTCTCGATTTTGCGGCACAATTTGAAGAAAATGGCCAAATCCAAGAAATTCTAATAACTCGTGAAAGTTTCCAAGAACAATAGAAACTCCTGGATAATTTTTAAATACAGGGTGTTTGGTATGTTTTTCATACGGTTTGAATGTTAACTAACAACTGCATCAACTCCCGAATCGAATGGTTGTAAAAATAAGTAGTATGTAATGTAAGTATAATTAATAGATTTGTTTGACGAACGAAACGCCGATCACCGTACCACAACAAACAACAACCGTTGCAGAAATTAAAATAATATCTCTACTATATCTTTCGTAATTGTTCAAAGAAATTAGTTCTTGTTGCACTTATCGCGCACGAGTCGGAAGTATGCACTGCGCAACCTTTGATGCATCCGAAAGCTGCAGTCTAACAGAATAATGAAAGCATAATATCTTGGAATCGTAACATTCCATCGTCTCAAGAAGTGCAAGATCGCGGTAAACTTTATTCTGCATCGATAATTTAATAAATTTATTAAATCACGACTTAGTTATTACAATGTTACTTATGTCAATTAATTTTATGTCAATAAATTATTAACAAGGGATTTGACGAAGTAATAACAAATTAATAGAATCTCAAGTGAATCCGAAGGAGTTTCTTTATTAAACGACCACTTGCCCACCGCTAAAGGGGAATCGTTTCAATGTATTGGTGTATAGTGCAGCAATTATGACGTCATTCGCCTAAAATATTCGAACAAGCATGAACAAATATTTTCCAAAAAGGTTTCAAGTCGATAATTATACGAATATTGTCGATGACGATCGGAGAAAGTAACAAATATTCAACGGTTAGTTCTTCGAGGAAGGAGCGATCGGGATTGGACAGGGAGTTCTACCCCACAAATTTTGACCTTCTGAGGAGCCGAAATGACGTGGCTGCACAACAATTCTTCATTCCGCCTGGAGCTCTCGGGGAGGAAAGACGTTTTTCCTACTTCTCTCTTCCCAAACTGCCCCTCTTCCAACCGACGATCTTCCTCTTTCCAGGATGACCAATATCGACCAGTACTGACCATGTAGCTGATAATTCAAATTTTATTTCTGATCTGTTCTAGGAACTCATACTCAATATGTTTATATGATTATTTTATTGATTATTGATACATTTGACAATTTACTTTATTTTATTATTTACTGATTATTTTCATTTAGTTTCTTAGAGTCAATCCCCCCAATTAGTATTCGCTCTTCGAAATAATGTTCGGTCAGTGACTTAGCGATAAGTTTGGTATAAGAATAGTTAGTTAATTAGAACAGTGTATCCGCGACGATATTTCAAGTCCGATTGTCTCATTTTTCTTTGAGTTCGTCTCGAAGGAAAACGTGCTTTGAGGATTTGGAATAAAATGGTAAACGGGTCAGTCGCGGAACACAGTCCACCACCCAGGCACCCACCAGGCTCTCTGCTAGCGGCAAACTCCACGTGGTGAGACCTTTTTTTTTTAACGAGGGGAAATCTTCAATAGACACCCGGGGGGGGGGGGGTAGTGTCAGATTCTTACTGACTAAAACCCCTCCTATCTCTGCGCTTCTGAGGGGGCTCCGGTGACCTCCAACGAACTCTACCAGCGAGCCCCCACGCCTAGCCCTACGAAGGGCTCCCTCCTAATAGGACACAGCGCGTCCACCACGCTGTGTCCCCTCTAATCGAGCCACCAATCCGAACTTTGGGGAGGGACCTGGGCCCCAACCCAGGCGGTCTGGTGGCTCCGGCGGCTACTATGTAACCGCCGCATCGTCGAAAGGCCGAGGCGGGGCTCTTCGTCCCCGCTTTCGCCCCCTTCCTTCAGGGTCCGCGGCTTCGCGGGCCCTTTCCGCGGTCACCTTCCGTGACATTACCTGTCCACAGAAGGAGGCCAAGGCTCCCCATGACCTCTCGCTGCTCACCATCGCCTTGACGACGGCTTGCAGCGAGAGGACCCCGCCGATGCTTAGACGAAGGATTCGGCGCTCTGCAGCCCAGGAGGGTCACTCCTCCAGGGTGTGTCGCGCCGAGTCCACGTCCTCCCCGCAATGATGACATTGCGGGGTGGGCTCCCTTCCGATTTTATGCAGGTACTCACCGAAGCAGCCATGCCCGGTGAACACCTGCGTCAATCGGAATGTGAGCCTTTCCTCCCTCACCAGCCACTGCTGCAGGACCGGAAGGACGGCCTTCACCGTCCTTTCTCCGGAGCCTGGCTCCTCCAATTAGCTGCGCCACTTTTGCAGTCTGCGCAGCTGGGCCCGCCTCCGGCCGGCCTCCAGTTCGCCTGAGCGGTTTTCCGCCGCTCCCGGAGTCTCTTTGAGGGCCGCGGAGATGTTCTATATCTCCTAGAGCAGGCGAGGAGGGTCGCCGCCCGCTGGGACACGGTGCGGTACCCCCGCACGGCGAGGGTTCGCTCCGCTCGACGGAGGAGCTGGCTATTCCGCCTGTTCCCCGCGAGGGAATCCGCCCTCGCCGGTGCACCGCACCACTCCCAGGTACAGGCGGCGCACACCTAGTCGTCTGTAGTGGAATGGCGGGGGGTCAATATTAAGGGGGGGTGTGGGCCTCCCAGGGGGTTAACCCAGGTGGGAGGATAAGTGCTTGCCACCTAAAGTATAAGGGCGGCTGCAGCGCACACACCTGCTCGTGAACAGTTTCTTTAGTTCCCTGCGGTTTAGGCAGGTGAGCTTGCGATTCCCCGCCCACGCTATGGCTACTGCCCCTCTTGCTCGATGCCTCCTGAGACAACCCGCCCCTAGCGGGCAGGAGAGTCTTAAAGACGATCGAGTTGGACGGAGGGCGAGCGTGTTTGTGGATTCGCTTTGCCGCGTCAACGTGCTACGCGAGTGAGAGAGCAGTGTTACACCGGGGTGATCTGGCCCACCGGGAGCCGCCGATCCGACTTAAATTGTATGCGCCCAACGACTCGAGGCGATACGGTCCTCTGCCCGCGATGCTCTTTCTCTCTCGCAGCGCACGCCGACTAGGGCGGCTTTGTCGTGGAGCCAGGTCGTTAACCTGGAGAGTTGCGAGGCGAGCGAAGATAGGTTCTCTGACCTTGCTTAAGTCTGGGTGTCCCCGGTAACTGGATACCCCGAATCACACCCCAAGCTCCTTTCGGAGAGACCGTACGGTGTCAGAGGTGGCTCGGTTTTCCCCTGCAGCCACCTATTCCTCTCGCCAAACGTCTCCGTTTGACTGGTGTCTCAAAGGACTTGTCACGCGCGAAGCGGACGGGTGGGCTGTTGGTTAAGGCCGCTCCTGCCTATCGTTTAGCGGTAATTAGCCTCCCCGCTAAGGAGGTGAGGGTGGATAGAGGCTACCCCCAAGCCTATCGCACATCGGAGTACGCAGCGTCCCTCCTACCCCCCACGTGTCGTCCGTACGGGACCCCGCGCATATGGTTCTGCCCAGTCCATACCTTGGATTCCTCTCGCAGGTCCCTTCTGGTCGGTCACGGGCGTTGTTATGGAGCTCCTGGGAGGTACGTGGGGGAGGCAGGTGCGTCGCTCCGTCCTCCGATGTTGTGTGGCGCAGTTCAACCTGGCCTACGAGATGTGGCGGTATTCCGCCAGCTCCCACCTCTGACATGGGTGAGTGACTTGCCTGTAATCCGGGCCGGAAGTCGGGGTGAATAATGGCCACCCCATAGCCGGTCTTTGCGATATTTCGCGGGCTCCCACCTCAGGGGGGACTAGTTGCCTTTAGTCCGGGCCGGATGTCGGGTGTGCCAAGGCCACCACGCAGCCTATTTTGACGGTATTTCGTCAGCTCCCACCACGAACAGGGTGGGTAATTGCCTTTAATCCGGGCCGGAGGTCGGGTGTTTGAGGCCACCACGCAGCCTATACCGGCGGCAATCGTCAGCCCCCACCACGAGGGTGGGTACATGCCTCTGATCTGTGCCGGGTTTCGGGTGCATAAAGGCCACCACGTAGCCTATTACGGCGGTACATTGCCGGCTCCCACCTCAGGGGGGCGGCGCACACCTACCTGTGGCCTTCCCAGATTAGGCAGCAGGCGGCCTAAGGCCGCCGTCGCCTTCTCCACCCGGGGCACCACCTCTAGGCACCACCTCTAGGTGGGTCCCGAACCGCCAGTGGCTGTCGAAGGTGACTCCCAGATATTTCATCCGGGAGCCAACCTCGACAGCCACTCCCCCCACCCAGATCTGTGTCTCGGGGGGAGGGCCTCTCCTTGCCGCGTCAAAGAACCAGAGAGTTCTGGTCTTCGACGAGGCCACTCGGAGGCGCAGCAGCTTTATGGCGGCCACCACGCACCCTACCCCGCACTCTGCTAATCACAGAGTGCGGGTGTAGTCCCGCCCGGAGGCTAGCACTAGTGTGTCATCTGCGTAGCACACTAGTGCCACCCCCGGGGGGAGTGCCGACCTCAAAACGCGGTCGTACCCCAGATTCCAGAGGGTCGGACCCAACACGGACCCTTGGGGTACGCCACGCCAACTCGGGCGCTCGATCCCTCCGAGCCGACCCTGGTAGCCGATGCTACGGTCGCGCAGGAAGGACCAGACCATCCTCCGCAGGTAGGGAGGCACCCGGTGGTATACCAGGGCCTCCCTAATTGCCTGCCAGAGGATGGAGTTGAATGCGTTGACGATATCCAAGGATACCGCCACGGCAACTCCACCCCTCGGGGACGAGAATGGAGGATTGGACGAGGATTCGATGGCATCCACCGTGGAACGCCCCTCGCTGTCGGCCAGGTAGGGTCCCTTCCTCGATAGCTGCTCGACGATGCGGGAAGCGACGATTCGTTCGATCAACTTTCCCGCCTCGTCGAGCAGGCAAATGGGTCGGTAGCCGGAAGGATCGTCCGCCCCCGGCCTGGTTTTGGGAGCAGCACCAGCCGACCCCTCTCACAGGCCCTTGGAAACATCCCATCCGTGAGGCAGCCCTCCAGAAACCTCTTGAACCTGTCTCCCAGGAGCCGAAGGACAGCCACCAGCACTCGGCCGTGGATGCCGTCGGGCCCCGGGGCGGTGTTCCGAGCCGCGAGGCGGCCTATCGCCCTGTCCAGCTCCTCGGACCCTCTATTTCGGGGACGGGGATGCGGATGTTCGGCATCCCTAGTCCCTGCCCCCGCCGTCGCGCCTCCTCCTCGTCGTGAGGAAAGAGGGTTGCGACGACGGAGTCCAGGAAGTCCGGGTCCATCGACTCGGTCACCGGGTGGGGCCCAAGGGCGGATTTTACCCATCACTATCCTGTATGGGCGCCCCCACGGATCCCGGTTGATTGTGGCCAGGAACCGGTTCCAGGCCACCGCTTTCGCCCGAAAAACGGCCCTCTGGAGGGCTACGTGCGTGTCCCTGATTATGTAAGCATGATCCGACATGATCTCGGCCCCCGACACCCTCCATCCCGACACTCATCGCACGGCGGAGGGCGAGGCCCACGTCAGGTGAACGACCGACGTGCCCTGCCACCGTGCGAAGGTTGGGGTGGAGCCCCGATTGAGCAGCCGGAGCTCCAGTCCCGCCGCCCAGTCGAGGAGCTCGCGCCCCCTCGCATCCGTCCCGGGGCACCCCCACGCTGTAGCGTGGGCGTTAAAGTCGCCCAGGAGCAGCAAGGGACGCGGGATGCGCATCTCCCCACCCGGGGGGTGGGGTGGCCGGTGCGCCGTTCCACGCGATAGCCACCGACCCCGAGGTATTCCCGAACCATGCTGGATGGTCCGGGGCCCTATTAGGCTCGGCGGCTATGGCCAACCCTATCCCCCACTCGCGCATGATTTGGACCATCAGGTCCTGGGCCACGCGCGAGTGGTTCAGATTGGCCTGGAGGAGATTAGCCCCGAGTCACGGGGTCCCCTCCTGACCCGCCTCCGTTTGGAGGGACTCCGTGGCTTCCATGCATCCAGGGACGGGTCTCCAGGACCCGCACTCTCACAGAGGTCCAGTCAACCCTCAAGCGGCCAGCGCCAACAATTTTGTTGACTGCCGCGAGAGGGCACTGGACCCATAGTGTGCTGAGTTGGGCAGGGGCGCGTCGGACGACCCCGACGCGCACCTCTCCACCGGCACATCCCCCCTGGCGGCCACCGCCGCCACCTCCTCCTCAACCTGGACGGAATCGTCCACGTCGAGGATGCGCAGCTCCGCCCGTTTTACAGGCCACGCCACCTTAACCCCCGAGCCGGCGAGGACCTCCGACATTTTGGCGGCCAAGGCTTGTGCCTGGTTGTACCGGTCCTCACCGGCTACCTCCAGGATAAGGCCACCTGTGATGGCTCGTTTGGGCCGGACCTCGGCGATGCCCACATCCTCCAGGCGTATCTCCCGCCTGACCGTGGCCATCGCCTTGTCCAGCGTCATCGACACCCCCTCTCCGGCAGTGGTTGTCACCGCCGCTGTCTTGGGGTGGGAGGGCGTCTCAGACTAGGGGCTTTTGCCCTTCTCGGAGCGGGTGCGGGCTTATTGCCCGCCGCTACTGAGTTGGCCGCCGCTGCTGCCGCCGAAGACGGGGGACCCTTTGGTCCTCCTGCCTTCCCAGGAGCAGACGGCTGGCCCTTTTCGGGTCCCACCGCCTGCTGGAGGGGAGCAGGCGGCTGGCCTTTGGGCCTTGCCGCCTTCTTACCTCCTACCGCCGCGCTCTTGAGGGGACCAGGTGGCCGGCCTTTCGGCCCTACCACCCTTTTCCGCCCCCCCGTTGCGCCACATGCGACCAGGGGGGCTCTGTGATAGCCCCCTTAGGGGGGGGGCTCGAAGCCATCTGCGGCCCTGGGGCCGCGCGTGGCCCCGAACTCGCCCTCTTCTGGGAGCAGATCCCTTCCCTGATGGAGGCCAACTTGGTCTCCATCATGGCCTCCATCATGGCCGCCATCCGATCGACCAGGCGGTCCTCTGCACTGCTCGAGGGGCTGGCGGTCCTTGTCCGAGGTTTTTGCAACCTCGGAGATGGCGGTGGGGAGAATTCCCCGGCGCCTCGTGCCGACGACGGTCTTGCCCCCGGAGGGGGGGGGGGGATTGCACCCCCGTCCGCGCAGTGCCTCGACCGTCCCCTGGAGCTGGGAGACTAATCTCCGCAGCTCCGTCACCTTCTGACTCGGGCGGTCGTCTTCGCGCCGCAACCACTCCGAGTCCTTATTGGACCCGGATCTCTTAACGAGCTCTGTGGCTGCGGCTTTCGGGACCCGGTAAGACCTCCTGAGCCACGTAGGATGATGACCCGGTTTAAGGCCGAGCCAGCAGTCCTGGTTTCCGCCACACTCCCGACCCTGCTAAACCTGTGGGGGGTAGGCTGCCGGGTTGCCTTTCCGCCTAGGGTGTTGACCTTTGAGAAGGCCCCCAGCCCTGGCTTCCAGGTCCCCGCGCGACCCGCCCTCCCTGGGGGGGATCGCAAGTTGAGTTGATCCCTCCCCATCGGCCTGCCCGGCATGGTAGTACCTACCGGTATAACCCGATGGATCCTCGAGATACTAAGCTCCCCCACCACGACAAGGTGAGCACCGCGGGGGAGCAGTGCTGCCCTCTGGATCTTGTTGAGGAGCGTCTGCATGGTGGTCAGCTGCGCTCCCCTCCACCAGAGTAGGGACACGAAGAGGATCCACGGGATGGTGATGGCCTCGTAGATCCACTTGGTTATCTCGGGTCCAGGTCGAGAAGGCAGCGGCGGCGCTGGGAAGCTTGCTGCCGAACCTGGGGGGGGGGCACAGGTGGGCGTTCGCCGCCTGTACGAGGGAGTGGTGCGGTGCACCGCCCTTTACGGGGCGCCCGCGTGGGCGTGGTCCCTCGCGGGGGAGCCGGCGGAACCGCCAGCTCCTCTGCCGAGTAGAGCGGACCCTCGCCGTGCGGGTCGTCCGGGGGTACCGCACCGTATCCCAGCGGGCGGCGGTCCTACTTGGGTGTTCCCCCCCATGGGACCTCAAGGCGGTGGAGGTCGCGGAGATATATTAAATCTCCGCGGCCCTCAAAGGGACGCCGGGCTCGGCGGAAAGCCGAGCGTCAGAGCTGGAGGCCGGCAGGAGCCGGGCCCGGCTTCACACCTGTGAAAGGTGGCGCAGCCAATTGGAGGAGTCCGGCTCCGGAGAAAGGACGGTGAAGGCCTCCCTTCCGGTCCTCCAGCAGTGGCTGGGGAGGGAGGGAAGGCTCACCTTCCGGTTGACGCAGGTACTCACCGGGCATGGTTGCTTCGGTGAGTATCTGAATAGGATCGGAAGGGGGCCCACCCCGCAGTGTCATCATTGCGGGGGGGGACGTGGACTCGGCGCAACACACCCTGGAGGAGTGTCCCTCCTGGGCTGCAGAGCGCCGAGTCTTTCGTCTAAGCATCGGAGCGGACCTCTCGCTGCAAGCCGTCGTCAAGGCGATGGTGAGCAGCGTGGGGTAATGGGGAGCCGTGGCCTCCTTCTATGAACAGGTAATGTCACGGAAGGAGGCCGCGGAAAGGGCCCGCGAAGCCGCGGACCCTGAAGGAAGGGGGCGAAGGCGGGGACGAAGGCGGAGGCGAAGAGCCCCGCCTCCGCCACTTAACACGGCTATTTAATAGCCGGCGGAGCCACAAGGCAGCCATGAATGGTGGTTCCGAGGTTGGGGATGCAGTGTCGTGGACGCCCCCCCCCCCCCAAAGGGAGACCGGGGTGTCTATGAAGATTTCCCCTCATATAAAAAAAAGGCGATCCAATCCGTATTTCTCGGATTGGCTTTCCTTAAGGGGGGGGGGGGGGGGCTACCTCGAAAGGTTCAGGTAATGTACCTGTGGTCGGACAGGGATGGAACGTCAGATGATCGCGGGCCGTTGCTCGCTCCTCTGGTCCGCTAGATTTTGTCTCCCTTGGGGGGGAGAGAAAGAGAGGGTATGTTAGATGGTGCCAATTTTTAGTGAGTAGTTACCTTTCCGGTTCCTTGTCCCTCCATTCTTCCGGTGCGACCGGGGTCCTGGTGGGGTGGCTGGTGGTTACTTCCCATAGAATGTTTTAGTGGGGTGGGGTGTGTGTCGTGTTATGGGGGAGAGATAGGCTAGGAGAAAGAAGAGAAAGGGGGCTCTGGTGCCCTCAGGGCGTTAGAGCCCCGGGGGTTCTGGGGACCTGCTGCCATCCCTTGTCTTCCCGTCCAATGATGGCTTGTTGGCTGTTTCTGTTTGTTATTTGTCATGCAATCTGTGTGTAGTGTGGGGGGCGTGGGTCGGTTGCCCGCTCTACTTTGTCCGACCCAGGGGTGAGGGGAGCTGCTTTAGTCGTTATTTCCGCGAGGCTAATGGCGTCATATTAAGTAAATCTTCCGTTTATCAATTGTCTTCGGGTCTGGAGTTTATTATTTGTTAAACTATCGTTTGGAATTGGCAGTGGCCGGGTACTCATTTATTTCGTTGATATCGGTTATTGAGTGAAAACGATATGATTCGAAGAAGTGAGGACGGGAGGCGTGCTATTGTCATTCTAGTGCGCGTTCTCGCTGCACCGTTCGGTGCTTTCCGAGGATAGTTAATAACACTGTCCAACAAATTTTGACTTTTTTTCTAAGTTCTAACAACGAATATACAATTCTTATAGATTTCGACGTGCTGAAAACGAATCCGCAAACCATTTGTGGCCAGTAACTACCATTTTCGAAAAAGTCAATTTTGAAAAAAAAGGTACTTTTCTGTCCTTTGAACAAGATTTGTGACGTAAGTATATACGTTAGACAGTTTTTATTTATTGCAAAAAATTCTGTGGATCATTACGAAGAAAATTATATGAATTACTTTTGCAATATGAATTTGCAAATATGTTTAAACATTAGTTAAAGTTAGTGAGACACGCTCCGCGCGCTCATTTTTCGAGATTCGTTTCAAATTTCCGGAAAAATTAGACCTCCGACGGGGATTCCATTTGCACTACGCGATAGAGCAGACCTTCCTGTTTAAAAAGCACTACAAAAATATGCAAAGCTGACTTCGGTGTCGTAAATATAAGCCAAAAAGTCGAGGAAGTCACGGATCGTCAGCAGAGATTCTCAGACGCGACATTTATGCGCGCACGTGAGCGCTTGGGGGACGCATGCCGTAGTGGAGCGCGTCATAAATGTCGCGTCTGAGAACCCCTGTTGACAATCAGTGACTTCCTCGACATTTTGGCTTATATTTACGACACCGAAGTCAGCTTTGCATATTTTTGGAGTGCTTTTCAAAGAGGAAGGTCTGCTCTATCGCGTAGAGTAAATGGGATCCCCGTCGGAGGTCTAATTTTTCCGGAAATTTGAAACGAATCTCGAAAAATGAGCGCGCGGAGCGTGTCTCGCTAACTTTAACTAATGTTTAAACATATTTGAAAATTCATATTGCAAAAGTAATTCATATAATTTTCTTCGTAATGATCCACAGAATTTTTTGCAATAAATAAAAACTGTCTAACTTATATACTTACGTCACAAATCTTGTTCAAACGACAAAAAAGTACCTTTTTTTTCAAAATTGATTTTTTCGAAAATGGTAGTTACTGGCCACAAATGGTTTGCGGATTCGTTTTCAGCACGTCGAAATCTATAAGAATTGTATATTCGTTGTTACACCTTTTTTTTTGTGTTGGACAGTGTAATTAATGATTATGACAAGTCTAGGTCTCGATTTGTACGAAGTAGTGGTTAATAAAACAGACGAAGAGGATATGTCTTCACAGTGGAGAAAGAAAGATGCCGGTGCATAGAAGATAATAATAACTACAATAGATAAGACACCTCTGATGCATGTAATGTGCTGTACCATGGCTGTGAAATGTGGACAAGAATCTGTCGTGTATATGAAAGAGACAATGAGCAACAGAAGTGTAACCCACTACAGACATTTTACGGTTGTACTGCTAGAATTAAGGGGGAGTGTTGAAAGCTGAAATTAATTCAGTCATTCGTAGGTAGTATCGTCAGAGGGCACGCTCTCTTCCGGTCTCTCTCTCTTCTGTTCTTGATAGGAAGACGCGCGAATGGTGAGCTCACCCAGAAAGATTAAAATGATATAGGGTAGTATAAAATGATGATTAAGATCATTAAGATCTTTGTTTATATGCTAGTATCCAATAAGTCCGCATAAGTATATGATCGATACGTTAATCCTGTAGTTTTATGAAGAAGTTAGATTTATTGGCCCATGTTCCTTATTTATTTCGTTCGTTATCTATATCTATTAATAAATACTTTGTTCTCTATAAACATTGTTTCTCCTTGTAGGTACTAACAGTACCCTACCCTCTAATAATAGAATCATCGTTTGAGCACGATCCCGTGAGTTCACTCCAGCCGCTCGGAGTGTACAATCAAATAATAAGTTTACGAGCTGCGACTCAGACGGTACTCGCTTAGATAAAGTCAGTGGTGGTTACCAAGTAGATCCACCTTTAGTGACGCGAATCTTAGGATTCGTTATTAACGGGAGAAGGCAGAGGGGTCACAACGCCGAAACCCCTCTCCCGGGTATATTAATTTGAGAGACGCCACAAGCAGGGAACAGTAATTCAACGTCGGTCAACGCACGCCGCGCCCCGACTCGTAACAAATTAAACAATTTTCCGAAACAAGCTGCAGGGTTTTACTTATTAATTGATTGCTTATCTGTACGCCTTAATAAAAATATCCATTATTCATACTTTAATTATTACACGTTTCCAGCTACTCTAACGTAGGACATGAATTATTTCATGCAATCTATCTCAATGAAATAATATTTCGAACTATTAAATTTAAGTAAATAATATTTGATCTTTCGGATAAAGCTAATTTTATTTATTAATTAATTTACTAGACTTGGTAACTCATCTGGTTCTTTATTAATGATTACAGGGTGACCACTCTTTGTTTCGCCGGGACGTACGGAATCAAAGAAGATAAGAGAACGAAGGGCCATCGTCAAGATATTTTATTTACAAGTGTTTATTTATTGCATATATTTGTATATTTATGTTTGTTATATTATAATATTCATTATAATGTAATGTTGTATGAAAAATGTTGTACCCTGTGAAGTTTACAATTACAGTAAGGGACTTTAATACAAATATATTATTACGAGCACTCAGTATACTCTACGACCCCCGTCGTCAAAGCGCGTAGCTATAGATAAAAACACTCGAAAGAGTTCAATTGTAATCTGAGAGCAAAACCGGCCGGACGGATGCTCGACGGTCCTGTAACGTCCGGGACGACGTTAAACTACACCCCAAATTTTCCAAAACCTCAGACACACGAATATTATTATATTGTACGCATAATTTGCAACTAACATATTTAACCGCTTCAATTATTGTTAACTAAACCATTATTAATAAGTAACTCTGTAAATCCTTCGCAAAGTCTCTTAGAGGAGTACGTGATCAATTAATCTTGTTAAGGCGAAAACGCGCATAAAAGAGGATCCGCTACCTTGGTGGGACCTACAGGCCAAACCAGATGTTTTAATTAGTAAGTTCCGAGTGCTGAGCCACGGTCACCCATTTCTTAGAATGGTTGTCCGGGTTCATACACTCTGAGAAATCGTACACAGAGTAATAAAACATCTGGTCGCCAAGCCAGCGCAACCCCCTCACACCTGGGGTTGGGACTGTCCACGACACAGGTAGCGGCCACCCTCCGACTTGTACCACCCTCCTAAATCCAAGAATTCTTGGAATCCATCCGCGGAATCCTCCGCAAGCCAGGGTATGCAGTCAGGAGAAGGGGCAGAAAAGGGCCTTATAAGCGTCGCCTACGGCCAGCAAAAAGTTAGATATACGAGAGATACGATATATACTAGAGACCGGAGATATACGAGAGATACGATATATACCAGAGACCAGAGATATACGATAGATTCGATAGATAGAACATTGCGAGTACACAGTACGTTGAGGAGAGAATAAGTCAATAGAGTCAAGGGACAAAAACAGTGTAACCCACATACATTCAGAACGATAGTCGGTCTGAATCATCTATTAGAGATAGGCTTTAATAGAACATACAACTTGTAAACCAAAGTACCTTTCGGTTCCCTCACCGTAAACGAGGGTGGTCCTTCGAGAAAAATAAACAGGCACTTATCGTGCAATATACTGAGCACTAGTTAATTTAGAAAAGTTATTGGTGCCCAAACAAATCTACTACCAAATTCTTTCTCACAAGATAAATTTCATCTCACGGATAAGCTTGTATAACGTTTTAATCTCTTAGAAACTTTTGGGTGGTCGGAACTTCCGTTCCCACCAGATAATTCTAATCAGTTCGTATGTAACCAATACTCCTCGTGAAACTCTGCGAAGAATAATTTCGATAAAGATGTATATACACTAGGGTGGCCCTTATTTTTCGACATCGGAATTTTTCTGATGGTGTCCGCCCAATGGTTCCATTTGATGAAAAAATGATTATGTCCAAGTTTCAGCGCAATCGGAAAACGGGAAAGGGTGCCACCAGGGGTTTTATTATTGCTCAAAAACGCGCGACCGCGCGGCCGTGTAGTTCGCGGCCGCGCGCTACGCATGTACGTCGGGATTTTAACTATCAGCTATTTCACTTAAGAAAAGGTTTCTTTATTTATAATTTTGTTGCAAAATTATTAAGCTCATATGTAGGTCAAGTTATATAATAAATTTACAATACATTTATTGTACTCTGAAATTAATTTTACTGCTCTCTCTGCGATGTCATTTACAACTTTTAATTTCGAAATTATATCAAGGGCTTGTCTGTAATTATCGTCTTGGTACCACGTCACAGGATCGTTTTGCAAAAATGTAGTATTTATATGGAATCTTTAAAAAAACAATTTGGTTTATTTACTAACAAAATACTCAATGCCTTTTCCAACTAAAACTGAAATATCTTCTAATTTTGCATTAAATCGTTTTGGACTGTGATCAATGTTACTATCCTCTTCCGGAGACTCTAAAGCTTTAACCATTTTGCTTTTTATATTCGGAGAAATATTGCTATCAAAAAATGCCATTGCAATCGGCTCTGGACCTAAATACCATAAATGGTTTGTAAATTTTCTTATTGCGACCTGCGATATGGTATCATCGACATCATTATATAATACCATATTTTTAAAAAAATCGAAATCCGTTTTTGCTGCTTCTGCTACAAAAGGCGCGCGGAACGCGCAATGAATATGTGAGCTTTACAGATTTTGACAGGCTGAAACGAATCCGCAAACAGGTCTTCTTTGTCATTTTAACAGGGTTTGAGACAAACATATAAAAGTTAGGCAGGTTTTATTAATTACAAAGATTTCTGTGGACATTTAAGAATGAAAGATATAAATCATATTAGCAAAATGAATTTGCAAATATGATTAAATATTAGTCAAGTTTGTCAAGTGAAGCTTTGCGATCTTATTTTTAGAACATTTCTTGTAATCTGAACAAGATTTGCGATGTAAGTATAAAAGTGAAACAGTTTTTATTAACTGCAAAAAATGCTGTGGACAAATAACACTTGAAAAGTGTTATTTAATAAGAATAATCGGTAGTGTATTTAAATGATAATAAACTAAAGAAATTTCTTGCGGAGCTGCAGAATCTTGCGTATTATAATAAATTATTACAGTATTATAATTACAGTATTTTATTTCAATACAGTTAACCTTTACTAAAACTACAAGAGAAAATTTGTTATGGATATGTCTACTCTAATATATATCGAGCAGTGAGGCCGTTGTTCGTTAAATGTTATTTTATAAGTCGGGATAAACTAACGTACACGTTAATTGTAATTATATATGAGCACTTTATTATATGTTAACATACGATTGAAAAAGATTACATAAGGCACACTGAACACTCAAAAACGTGGGAAGAGATTCTATACGTACAAAACAAAAGAGCGTAGATGGCGCGATAACACTCATGCGCGTGACATAGAAGCGGGTATTCGAAACCCAATTCCATCAAAATTGCTATAAGAATCCATCAAGAGATGTTGATCATTAATGTCGTACACTAAATAAAATATATAAAGTATAGTTCGTCGCTGAAAAATAGTCAAGCGACAGTTGCCTCGATATTCTCAACTTACTCGCTAAGCGAGGTGTCTAATTTCTAATTAAAATATACATATAAAGCAGCTATTAGCTGGGTTGTAATTATAGAAGAATTCTAATTCCAATTCTCTACAAGTATTACCGATTACTAGGTCTCACCACGTGGAGGTTGCCGCAACAAGAGACCCAGGTAGGTGGCTGTGTCGCGGATTGTGTTCCGCGACCGAACTATCCACCGTTTTATTCCAAGTCCTCAAGGCACCTTTTGCTTCGAGTCACACAATATTCGTATATTTCCGGATTTGAGAGCTTTTTGAAAAATATTTGTTCACTCATTTTCAATGATCTTTGCGAATGACGTCATAATTGGTGCACTAGATACCAATACACTGAAACGATTCCCCTTCAGCGGCGGACAAGCAGTTGTTTAATAAAGAAACAGCTTCGGATTCACCTGAGATTTTATTAACTTGTTATTATTTCATCAAATCCCTTAACAATTAATTAACATAAGTAATACTGTAATAACTAAATCGTACTTTAACAAATTTATTAAATTATCGATGCAGAATAAAGTTTACCGCGAGCTTGCACTTCTTCATGCGAAGGAATATTAAGATTCAAAGATATTATGCTTTCATTATTCAATTAAACTGTAGCTTCCGGTTGTACCAAAGGGTGCACGGTGCATACTTTCGACTCGTGTGCGATAAGTGCAACGATCGTTGCAACGATAAATAATTTCTTTAAAGAATTATTAATAATAGTGATATGATATCTTTCTAACTTTTGCAACGGTCGCGTTTGTTGTGGTTTGCTCTGTTACGATGTTCGGCGTTTCGTTCGATAAACAAATCCATTAATTATATTTTAATTATTACATTTTTACAACCATTCGATTCGGGAGTTGATGCAGTTGCTAAAAAACAATTGGACCTTATGAAGAACATACGGAACAAGATATATATAAATGTTAAGTAATATTAAAACGTGGACAGTGTTTGCTTCCAAAATAAAATCACCACGAAACGTCGATCATCGTACCACACAAACCACGACCGTTGCAGAAATTAGTATGTACAGTTTCAGTAATGATTTAAATGTTCACTTCTTCCCCATTTTAAGAGTGATATTAAGGGTATTCATTTCATCAATGACGAACCAAAAGACGCAGTGAGGTCATGGATCAAGGAAAGACCGCCGGCATTCAGCATTGACGGGATGATAAAACTGGTTCACCATTGGGATAAATCAGTAGATGTAAATGGTGACTACATGGAAAAATAAATGTAAGTTACAATTTTATTGCAATGATTGGGGGTAGAATTCTACCTCCCGCTCTTTACAGAGGACTTGTTTCAAAGCAGCAATCTTCACGTGGTGAGGCCTGGCCTATAGGAATTATTTGTCGTGTAATAATGAGACGAAAATCATATTAAGGCATTGTTTTATAATATTAAATTTATGTAGAAATATAGTAGTGAATGCTCGACTTATTTCGTATTCGTTTACGGAAAAAGTTCCATCATAATAATTTAGTTGTCGGTCTTATTACACCATAAATAATTTCGAGCTAATCAGCTGCAGGTTATTTTGCATTTATAAGTAGAATGAGCATTTCATTTATAAATGTAAAATAACCAATTCATAATGTTGGTAAAATTCTGCAAACCGAATAATTTAATAAGCTTAAATCACATTTTATTAAGCGATTCAAACGAATAGTAATTATTACGCCATATGGTCAAATTAAGTTATAAGTTGCGAATCAAATCAAATATGGCGTTAATTACACAACTTCAACTATCTATTTTATATTCGTAATTTTAGTTAATTTAATGAAATACGTGCCAAGTACATAAAATTGTGCGATACATTGTTAATTGCTATTTACTAATTAATTTTCATTTCAAACGCTTAAACTATTATTTACTTAATTTATTTGGCTTTTGAGTCATTTTGTTTTTATTCTTATTTTTAAAGTAATATTGGGAAAACGTAACTTATGCCACTCCCAAAATAATAATAATTTTATTTTATTCTCACGATGATGGCGTATTTAATTAATAACTACAGAATAGTGAAAAATATATAACGTCGCTAGGAGCCCCAGTTCCTACGGCCCTGATGTTTCCGCATGAATGATCCTTTATCTAAACAAACCGAAAATAGCAGCACACTTAAGGTACGTCGGCATCAAAACATTGAGATTTCTTGGAATTGATGTACTTCTTATAATGTTTAATGTACAGTATAACGTGTCTTATCGATCGTATTCTGAAAAGATACAAAATATATGCGTGGTCTCTAAAATAGTGTAAGAAAATCATGTATTTTCCCATTTTCTGAGCCCAATATGCAATGATTTTCAATTATATCATTATTCATAAAGATTACGTCCTATTTTCAATAAGGTTCCGTAGAAATATGAGGTAAATGTACACTTATTTACAAGTTGAAGAATAATTTAATGTTGTAAACGGTTCGAATGCGTTTGCTAATATTCATAATTTTAGATTTTGAGTAATTCAAACAATACATTGAATTCCGCTATTAATGACCCTGAATGTCATTAACTTGTTTAATGGCTCGTTTCGATCTAACGTAAATCAATGATGTTTCAAAGAAACCGTGCATTTTTTGTCGGAGATTGCGTCATATATATTCTACTGTACATTCATTCTTAATTTAAGCATCATTTATTAAGATTGTGTATGAATTGATAACATTTATACAAATTCAAGTACTTCAAATGTTAATGTACATTCTAAGTTCGTTATATGAACTATTTTCGTTTGAAACAAGCTTATTCTAAGTTTATACGTAATAATTTCAATGAATAGGGGTAAAATGTACGACATATTTATTAACGAGCTACGTATTATTTGTTAACAACTCGTTGAAACTAATTATTTCAGAAATATTCCCATGGTGACGTCGTTTTGCATGGTGTTATATGTGTGAGTACATAAGATAGCTCACACCTACAAGGCGCTTAAGTAGCGAGTAGCGTCGCTGTGTTCGGCACACCGGCTCCCCACACGTGGAGCTTGCGTACACCTTACAATTAGCCGCGGGGTGTGGTAAAGTCACTCGCCGGTCGTTCCTCGTGTATCGCGGACGTGTGTCGGTGTACTCCGATTTTTTGGTTTTTATTTCATCCAAATTTTACTTTTTCGTTCTAAAACGTGTATGCGAAACATGTACCATTAAGCTTCCTCGGTTCCGCTTTATAGTTTTATTAACAATTAATTTGCGAATTTTCGAGTTTTTCGATATAGCGTCACTTTCGACGCAGCGTACTTCGCTCGAGCGTGGTGCCGCGATTTTCCATTTCGGATATTCTAGTATTTCCGTCATTCTAATAACATTTAGAGTGCCATTTCTGCAGATTTTGCAAAATTTACTTCCGAATTTTCGTGTAGAAGAGAGTTGCCAGCCAACTACGCAGATCAACGAGGCGGTTTGGTTCGTACTGCTTCGTGACGTTTCAAAGTAAAATCTTTTCCGCGACGCAGTTACGCTCGTGCACTCGCTCCTTTCTGTCTTTCTCTATCGGAATTAAATTTCTAGTTTCAAAACTTTAGCTTGAGTTAATTAGTTTGGATAATTCTCATTTCTTTATACTAGCAATGTGCTACTACTTTAATATTTGTCTTCCGTGAAGTAATCGCCGAATTTTCTACCGCCTTTTTTTATCGCCATCTTTTATCGCAAACATTGAATCGTTTCGATTCTCGCCAATCGAAAGGAATTGTGGCATTTCGTGGACACGAGCTCTTGCTAAAAATTGCTATTCTGGGAGTTTTGTGTTCCGCATTGCTTGGTTTTCTCGTTTCGTTGTCGGGAACTGGAGATTCATTGGGTCCAGAGTCACGAACTGATTTTTGGTGGTGGTCGCTTGACTTTGCTCCTTTTTGTTTCACCGAGATTTCACTCTTTTCAGGTAAACGGTATTTCATTTTGGAGTTTGTTAACTCCGTTTTTTCGTTGCTGCTCGTTCATTCGTTGTATCGAGACATGAAGGGGTTAAGCTTTCACTTGAAGTGTATGGCTAATACTATGCAATTACATTTTTGACGTAAATTGTTGTGTATACATAAACCCAATTTCCGTAAGTCTACACAAGAAACTTTGATATTGCCAAATAGAGTTTTTTGGTAAACGAGAAAGTCGGTTTATTTCCTAATTGTAAACTTTGGTTTTGTACTTGATTTTGACTACGACGATAGTCATCCACCATAAATTGAGAATACGTTTAATATTATCATATGTGTAATACTTTTTGTATTACACGTATTATGGTATTATATTATATTTTCAACCTTTATTAAAGATTTCAAATTGTATGGACATTGATAGAACCGAACAAACGCTTGGCCTGAATATTTCATGTATTTAATATTTTTTCTTTCCAGTAATTTTTGGTGGACGCGCAATGCGATCTTAGAGTAATTTACTCCCGAAAAAAAGTTCGCGGAAATTGGAGTCAGTGTTGTTCGCCGGAAATAAGAGTTCGGTCGCGATATTAGTATTTAGAGTCATAATAAGAATAAAGTTTCTCGTCCACGATAAAATTGGAGTCAAAAGGCGATTCCTGCGGAGAGGATCTCCATCGGGCGTGGTTGCAGCGAAGGTTCCGGTAAGTTTCAAAATCTATATTTTATTTTAATTTTTCAATTCTAATTTTCCAATAAAAAAATATTTTTCAATTAAAGCATTCATTATATTGGGTATTTTGATGAACGTTGCCTTATGATGGATATCTTCTCTCGAGTTACAGGATTGATCATTGTCTGCATAAAATATCGCAAAATAGGGAGTGCACCTTTTTTCGCTGGAGAAAATTGAGTCGTTCGCGACTTATAACCTTGCAAAATAATGGACTGTAAAATCCGTTTCGGGAGTGTTTTTAAGCACGTAGGAGCTTCCAACCGCTGCAGCATCATCTTCATCATTGTCTTCAACACCATCTTTAACATCGTCTTCATTTATCATCGTCAAATACTTCAGTTTCAAGACATCGACCACAGTGAGTCTCAAAGGTTTTCAATATTTTTGTATACCCTCTGACCAGATTTTCAATTTTCAAAGTTTCAAATTTTGGGTTCTGCCCCCCCCCCGGGGGGGGGGGGTATCCTATGCCGTAGGACGATTGGTCCGAATCGGTCTAGGGTGCTGGTTATAATTTTTTATAACTGATGGCGAGCATAGCGACCGAGAGTAGATTCTACGACTAGAATCTGCTCGTGGTTCAATATTCAATGTTTTATATTTATTAGCTTAGGTAGGCCTTGATGTCTTTCTAACTTCGCGCGTTCAATTATAATACGCATGCGCGGATTATTTCCGCCGATTGTAGAGTCTCGTACCGTGGAATCGCGAATCGCGGATACGCGAGTCGCATGAATTAATTGCGATTTTATTTCAGTTTATTCGATTACAATTGGATTATGCATCCCATTCGATATCATACGATGTATATTAGTCCTTATTAATTTTATCATACATCACAATATCTATCCATTACTGTGCATTTTGTTTCGTTCGATTATCATTCGTATGCTTCACGCAAAAAAGGTTTGTTTATATGAGCAAGAAGGCACTTCGTGACGGGTTGATTCCGGAGTCGAACGACGAATGTAATGTGTTCGATGAAGGGGTCGCCTGAGGTTACTTAAAGATTTCAATTTCCATATATACTTATCAGTACATATTTTCATATATATATATTATTTGAAATGAAATAATATGCTGGTTAGTAAATTAAATATATTGTTACCCCATTAATACGCGTCTCTGAAATAAAGCAATACATCCTTCCCTCTCCTCGTCAAAATAAATTCTTCAGCCCTCCCTTCAAGGAAAGACAATGATTTAAAGTAAAGTCAATTATTTAGTCCGTTTAGATACTTACTCTTTCTCTCTCTTCACTGCATTGTTCAGTCAGGATTTTCAATAAACTTCAAGAAACTTCAAGAGTTCTGTTCTGTGTACCTTTATTTAGTCTTAAAGCATACCCATTTTATTTAGCTCGCAAGCATCCGTGGATCTTAGGTGTGATATGGATGAATGCGGCCGGTGGGTATGGATTAGTTTTAATATTTTTTAATCATGTGTGGCGGCTGGCGGAGGATTTCGCGGTCCGTGCACGACGCATTTCCACACGTGTGTATAACCGGTGGTTTTGATGGGATTGCGTCGGTTTTTAAATTTTTAGTAAAGCGATGAACTTCCTTGCGAGGTGTGTGAGCCCCCCCAAGGGTCCGTCTACCTCACTTGGAAGTAATTCTCTTTACTTTTGCTATCCATCGTAATAGATTTTAAAACATAGTCATCTATATTTTATACTTTGACGACTATGAATATTCATAGTCTTTAGACTCGAGCAGCTTCCTTTTATTCATGTTAATTTAACTTGAGGTAGAGTCAGTTATCTTCCGGTTGCTTCGTATAGTATCCCCGTATATGAAGTAACTTTCTTCTTAATTTTCTATTAAAACGCGATCGCGGAAAGTACCGATTTAAGGTACCAGTAGTTTATATTTGCACATATATTTGATGCATATAATTCGTAATAGAACGCAGCCTCTGTCAGTCGATTTCAGGAAAGTTGGTATGTACTTTTCCGTGGTATGAGTTTGGTTCTAAGCTCGGATGTCAGAGGGGTCCCGGGATCTTTTCCCTAATTTAGGTTTTGCACCCAGGGCTCATGAATGAGAACCGTGGAGTGGGTTGTTGGCGTGCTTGTGTTGATGTGTTTGATTTGCTTTTCTGCCATTTTTAAATATAGCGTAAAGTAGGCAGGTAACATATCTTCTCTAACTTTGTGTGCTTGATGATAACATAATTTTAAGTAGCCAGGGCTGTGGACTAACCTTCGGTTAGCATTGATAGGCGTTCTTTGTGAAAGGTGTGATCCCTCGCCAGGGAACTGTTAATACCTTAGTATATCTTGGATGATATGCTAATGTATTAATGTATTTGTAAGTAATAATCCTAGAACACACGTGGTTTAACAGGCTACAGTGGTTCTTAAACACCGGTTTCTGAATTCGCTGAGTCCTTAAATCACGAACTAGTAGGGTTACTCTTTCAGCGTGTGGATTGTGTTCTGCTTGGACATTCGATTAAATGTGTACAGGTGCGAGCATCTATTTCTTTATTATGAAATGGCTGGGCGTGCTCTGTGCTAGGATAGTAGAGTTTTGATCTGCTATTATATCCATATTATGTATTCAACTTTATATCTGAGTTCATTCAATGAAAAATCAATCTGAATTTTATATTAATAATATGAAGTTCATTCTATTGAATTTAATTAAATTAAATTAATGAGATATTCACTGGAGGCATTTTGTTCGTGGGTATTCGAGAATGTTTAACCGCAGGATGTTCAAGAGACCATTCAGTCTCTGAATGCTGAAGAATATTCGGCGGATGAATGTTCGCGGATATTCAAGAATAATTCTAGTTATGTAAATGTAGTTTTTGAGCTGGTATATTGCATCGGAACACTCGTCGTTTTGGTGGAATCCCCAGTTCTTTGTACGAACAGAGAATGTCCGAGCAAATGTCCGAGGCATTTTCGTAGAAAGTGATATCACTCACTTGGAAACTGATAATACCTTGGTATATCTTGGTCGATATGGTAATGTATTAATGTATTTATAAGTTCGGCGAATTTCGTTTTAAATTACGTTTTGTAATCGGGCCGGGATGGCGATTTTAGTATTTGGGAATGACCGACGAGACAATTTTCATATTTTTTCACCATTTTGTCCATACTGTTCACTATTTCTTGTGTAAGCCAAGTCAAGGTTAAGTACAATTTATAAATAAAAAATCCAGTCTAATTTTGTAGTTGATATATGTTTCAGATCTTCATCCAGTCTGGAAAAAGATTGTATAGTACTTGCCAGGAAAAGACGAATGGTATATGATTATTATTAAGTATTTCTAAGGGGGGATGGTACCATCCTCAAACAGAATGCATTCTGGTAAAATTAAACGCGATAGCTTATCCTCGGGTAGGTCGAATCAATTACCTTTTTACAACACGTGCAAAACGTTCTGTCAGGCGTTTTGCATTGGTGTAAAAAGGGAATTTTGTTCAGTTCGGCATAAATCTTTTTATGCTGAATATAAGTTTTGTCGAAATAATTGGGAGGTTGATTTTTACCTGCCGTCCTACGCATAGGGTGGGTCTCGAATGCAGCTTCCTCCACGTGGTGAGACCTGGGCAATCGGAATTATTTATCGTGTAATAATGACTCGAAAATGATTTTAAGGCCTGGTCTTTTTAGAGTATCAAATTTATGTAAAATTATAGTAGTTACAGCTCGTATTATTCGTATTCCTTTGCGGAACAAGTATCAGCAGTATAATTTAGTTGTTGGTCTTATTACACCATAAATAATATCGAGCTAATCGGCTGCTGGTTACTTTACATTTATAAGTGGAATGAACATTTCATTTCTAAATGTAAAATAACCAATTCTTAACATTGGCAAATTGTGGATTCCTTATTGTGAACAAATTAAATTTACTATTTATCCACCATCTACCATCAAATTCGTTTACATAGGAGTAAAACTGGCGAATTCGAAATTTTATCTAATCTTGAAGGCACCCCTTTAAATTTTTGCGATTTTGGGTCGACCCGTTCTTTGACCAGAAGAAATGTTTAACTCACTTCTTTGAACCCAAAATTGTCCTAGAAATGTTTAGGTACCATCTACGATCTATTTGGACCATTTAGGAGCGAAATTGGCGACTTGGATTTTCTGACAATTTTTGAAGGTATTCGTCATTTATTGCAGAGTTTATTAAGAGCACGTAGTTCACCGGTTTTTTACACATTTCCGCAGATGGCACTTTTTTTTGCGGTAAATTTTGAGTAGAATAAACTCAAGCCCATTTACTACTTGGTCTATTTATATACCTACTGTATGTACATCTCGTCTGTGGTGGCACCACTTCTGCAACTGAGAATTTCTACCTTTCTTACTGTGAATACTGTAGTTTCCCTTTTTATCTTTCTTGTTACTTTTTACATAATAACTTTGAAGCTCCATTGTGAGAATTCCGCTGCAAAAAATCACCGAGAGCTGCGTTTTGCACAAGTTATTATCAATTCAATTTATTCAAACTTTAAAATTACATTATAAACAGCTGCATCCAACCAAATTCCAAGTAATTGATATGAAATTTATTTTCATCATACATGACTTTATTACACAAAATTATAACGCACTCGTATAGTTTTGTAAAGTAAATATTAAGTTGAAGAAACCAAAGGATTTCAGGTGTATACATAAATATCATGTATGTACTTGAAAATGATAATAAAATAGATTTATTATACAACAGAATATCTTCGCTACATTGCTTTAAATATTATTATTAATGTAAGTAACAGTCGGGAGTTAACAAAGTGTAATTTGTTGATTGTTCCAACGCTTAAAGCGAGAACAATTTGTTTTACGGCTACTTGATGCTATACAGCCACGAGGTTCATTCTGTTTACGATGCGTGCATTTAAAGCACATACTTCGATGAATCTCTTTCTTTTAATGGACACATGGACCACGACAATTGATGCTAAATGTTTGACAAAAAATATCTATTCACCTATATATATATGTACATATTTACACAAGGAGGAATTATAACAAGTATTCCGACAGAGTTGTTCTGCACGTATACATTTACACGTGATTACATATTTACACGTGAATTTCCCAGCTAGGATTAGCTGATTAGACCTAACCTAGTATTTTGTATTGCAGTCAAGCGACGGCCTTCGGTTTGTCCGACTCTAGTTTTTTTCTCGGCAGAATTAGAATCAGTAAGGCTGACACTGAAAAGGATAATAAAATTTCATTAATATATGAATGTTCGCACTTTTTCGAATTAATATGCCCAAAGTAATCATTTTATAACAGCGAAATCTACTTTACATCAAAAGGAACTTATGATAACACTATCCAACTTTGGACTTTTTTGTTTTGTAACGACAAATAGACAATTCTAATATACTTTGACGCGGTGAAAACGAATCCGCAAACCGTTCCTCTTCTGCACCCACAGTTTTCGAAACAATCAGTTTTGAGAATAAAAAGTCTTTCTTGTCCTTTCAACAAAATTTCTGGCGTAAGAATAAAAGTTGTATAGTTTTGATTTATTGCACAAAATTCTGCGGACTTTTGCGAATAAAATGATGCAAACTACTTTTGCAATTTACTGATCATTCATGTCGTCGAAATTTAATCATCGAGCGAATAGAATTGATGCAAGAAACAGGTAGTACAGGTGCACCACGGTTTTAATATAAAGCGATTCACAAATTGGGCCGACACTTATACAAGGCGTGTATGTAATCCGAGTTTCGCATGACGCGACCTTTATCTGGAACCTATCATCCGCGTTACACGGGGGTTACCAGTACATATAAAATAAGTAGAGTATTCAATATTGGCGATTTTTTGATTAGGAGAATGAATACCATTAATTTGGAACGTTGGAAAGCTTTTTGAAATAAAAAAGATTCCATGCTTGTGTAATCAAACTAATATTAATATCACATTCTGTGTCGTGAAAATCTCTTTCTATTTTCCGTTTTCTATTTTAATAATAATTTATTGAATTAAAACGTTTCTTTTTGGTAACAATAACATTATTATAAACAAGGTGTGACATTCATTGCAAATTTTCAAATGGTTCAAAGCTACTTGTCATCTCCATCCATGATAACGACGTGACACGGAACGGACGTGATAAATAATAATCTAACATTGGTAGATATGAAATTCGTACCTAAAGAGGCGGAGCCAATCATGACAAAGGGTCCCAGGCATGACAAATTGAACAGCAATGGGAATAGTAAATTCCCTACGACTGCACCTACCCTTCCAATCATCATAGTGATGCTAACTGCCATTGTTCTGAAAGCGAGATATTATTTGTGGATTATAAGCTACGACTTAATCCAATAAGAGATTTGTACCTTAAGCAAGTGGGAAAGTTATCCACGATGATGTTAATGACAGTTGCTCCGCCTATACTTGACATTGCCACGAAGACCGAGGATAAAACGAGGATCCCATTTGTGTTCTCGGCCCAATAAAGTGACCCGCAACAGGCCGCGCCTACCATGAAGCATGTTGCTAAAAAGTAAAGATTTCAAGTAATTTATAATTCTTAGCTTAACCCTTTGTCCTACAATATCGTGAGAGACTCGTGGTACGGATTTCGGGCCAAACTGTCCTGCTCGGGGTTCAGTTATTACGGATGCGCGTGCATTAAATAGACACAGATGGGCCGTTATTTTTTAAAGTGCTAAAAGTCCTATTTTTATAAAAACTTGATTAAACATAACTTTTCACTTTATTAGTTACGATATTGAAATGAAAAGAAAAAAATGGACGTATAACACTTTCAAAAACAATGGCTCATATTTTGTCAGTCTCTGTGTGAATGAAGTAAACAGAAATATTTTATAGACTTCTCACCCATAAGTTTCCTTTTGCCTATTACTGTAATTAGTGTGCCAGCTAATGTATATCCGATAACTCCCGTAACGGCTATCACAATGGAGTTAATAAAAACTCTTGAGTTTAATTCCGCCTGAAAGAAATTCATCAATTACTGAAGTAATTAAAGAACGTGCACGATATTGGCAATTGGAAATTGCTATTATGAATTTATACCAACATATATATCAACATTTTTCTTATAACATACACATACACATGTATATAGTCTCTTATCAAGTACACATATGTACATAATTTACGATCTTCCATCATTAAAAGCATCTCGACTTTTTTTTACTCCATCAAAGAATATTTCGTAAAAATGTTAACTCTCTTAGTCGTAAATATATTTTGTTTAATTTAAAGTAAGAATTTAAGAATTTAAAGTAAGACAAACGATGATAAAGTTATAAAAGTATTTTGAGAAAGTAATGGATAAAATGTTAGCAAGTTTGATTTTGTATAAGATGATTATAATTCCATTAATCTGTAATAAAATAATACATACCGGTATACATGTATACACATCGGTCGTGTTTACGTGCGTTAAATTATGCGAGGTATGATTGGCTTGTTGCTGGCCTATCATGTAACAAAAAGACGGCTGTAATCCCGAACGTTCACTCTTCGTTAAGCTTTTCTTGTAACTTTCTATCATTGCGAATAATTGGGGCATCCACAGTCTAAGTGAATTCGATCTGCAAAATTAAATATTTTTTTGTTAGTATGTTCCAAACTTTGTCACATAATATGACACAAATGTTGGCTAAAAGTTCAGATTTCAAAGTCAGATTTGAAATATATTTTATAGACTCTCATACGTAAACATAATAATTTTGTATGTAAGGCGTAAAATTAAGAAAACTTGAGGAAGATAAAAGAAATATTTAAGAATGGTGAGGAAATATTTGAATGACATTTTGTGGATGAAATAAAATTTGTGAAGGATTATTAATTTTTTAAAATGTCCAGGTGAATTCAAGCTCGACGACGTGTCCAAAATTCTACATATACAATTTAGTAAGAAAATTAATGTATTTGCACAAATAGGGTTTGTATTACAAAAGTAATACTTTTGCGTAAAACATTGGAAATTAAAAATGTATAATATTTCATAGGTTTTGAAATATAGTTAAGTTACAAACATATTTCACTGCATTATTGTTTGAAAATGTCGTAAAACATAATAGATAGTTTAGATATATAGAAAATGCAGATTTTGTAGTTATACAAAACTTCCTTTTGGTGTAGTATACTTGTAGTATACTATATACTCCATTTTTCGTATAAGATTATTGCAATAAGATGCATTTTTCTGAGAAATTGATATTCCGAAATCAAAAATGTTAGAGTTTGTAATGCAATACATTATAAATAATGAAAACAATTAAAATAATGTTACCCTATAGTTGCTCCCAATTGAATCAACGAAATAATTAAAAGCTTAAAAATATTCGGTGGCAAAAAGAGGGGTTGCATTTGTTTCCAGCAACAGTGGATTTTGTCCTTTAAACTGTCACCCGCTGCTTTCACAGAATATTCGTCCTCGAGGTCCTTTATCTACAAACATAATTATTATTATTTAGTATGCTAATTAACTTCTGTCTAATAGCTTGGAATAACTTTTTACAGAATACAGGAATGTCAGAAGTTACAAAGTGAAATAAAAATAATAGTTAGAAAAAATATATAACTAGCTCTCTGAGCAAATGAAAATCAACTTGTCCCAATTAGTATAAATTTATAATTTATTAATATTGAATAATAATTATTACTTGAATTAGTAAACATTTATAATTTATTATATAACAAATAAAAATTTATATAAAATTTAATAATTTAATATTTTTTGTTTAAATTATTAAAATGTATTTTATTTTTAATTTTTAAATGAAGAAGTCAGACATTCCTTTCGAAAAAATATTCTCAGCGTAAAAGTATTAAACGAAATTTCTTTCACGCGATGACAATAAGTATTAACCCTTTGCACTCGAAGAGTTTTCTGGCTATAAACGAGGACTTGTTCTAAAACGTTTTTCGATACCGATTAACGAGTTATAAACGGTCTTTTTCTATGGCAGTTGGCGAATGAATCTTATAATATAAATCTTATATATTTATTTGTTAATTCAGTATCTGTGACAAATAGAAAAATGGAAATTTGGAATTAATTGCTGCGAACGCACGTTGCCGTTGAGGCACTTACGGAGTGCAAAGGGTTAACACAATACTTATAATAGCAGCTCATCAAACCGGACTTAATCACAGTTTATAAATGTAGTATCCGCGTTTTAACAGTAAGCACAGACTTCAGTTTAAGTATAAACAATAAAGTATTTAACGTGCACATATTTATGACATAACAATAAAAATGAGGTTTAGTACAAATTCAATCTGTTTTGAAGACTTGTAATAATCGCATAAGCATATCGTTTTTAAGAATACTGTTATTACAACAGTGCATTTACTAATAACGAAAAAAATGTCTTTATAATCAGTTTTAATAAAAACTTACTTGCCACACAGCGTTAAAAACAGAGCAATATATCATTCTGTACTGAACTGCTCTGCATTATGAAATAACGATGTGCATAATTAACAAGCTAATATCGTACCAGCAATACCGAAACGAAAGAATAATCTTGTAAAGTGTATGCATAATTACCTCTGTCAACGTCTTTTTATTTTTCTCGCGAACGCAAATAAGTTTTCCAGACGTCATCGTTCTACCATATCATTAAAGATAAACTTATCTAACAAGGGAACATACCGAACGCGAAAAAATATTTGACCCGTATTTTTTTGTATCGGCTGACATTGACTTTGAAGGGGTGAAGCTCTCAAAGTATGGGGTAAAAACCGTTTTTTTTAATATCTCGGAAACGAGGGGTCGTAGGATAATGATTCTTTTTCAGAGTGATGTGTTTTTCAATAGGGAATTTAGTGACGTTAAAAATTATGAGAAAAATTAATTTGCTTAAAAAATATTTAGAAAAATTGTTTTGTTTTTGCAATTTCCCATACTCATTATGAATATATTTTCATGCAAATTTGTGTGTGTATACTATGGATCAAAAGAAAAGTTACGTGTTTTTGGAAATTTTTGTTTTTTGTCATATAACAGTATTTATCACGTGCACAGTTTTCTCCGACGCTGCGCGAGACGGAGGCATGGGTCACGTACTATAGAATGCACTATAGCCTTTACAATGTTTTAAGTAATTATATTGTTTTATATGCATGTCTTTACTTGTCCCTTCAATAAACAGCGGAGGTTCAGGTATGAAAGTGACGCGGTACTAATCACCGCAGTAAGGCATATAGAAGGCTTATATGACCTACGTAGCTTCTATTCCCTAATAAGTGTGCTACGGATGGAGCGCTCACGGACGTTGTTCTCAAGGCTAGATACTGTCACCAGAAGAGCAATCACCATAATATATATTATTATTAATATTGACGTCTGTTCACTTCACTTTAAAATTTATTTAAATCTAGATTTATTTTTATGAAGATGCAGATTAACCCGATTAATGTTTTAACCATCTTGATGGAAACATACAATTATAGGAACAGTAACCAGAAGACACCTACGAACGGGAAGTAGATTGAACTGGCACGGAACATCATAGATCTAATTGATAGGTGCAAAGAAGCACCATACACGAATGTAGAAATGCAGCAGGAATTAATATTTGATGATTGATCCGCTGTTTATTGAAGGGACAAGTAAAGACATGCATATAAAACAATATAATTACTGAAAACATTGTGAAAGCTTATAGTGCATTCTATAATACGTGACCCATGCCCCCGTCTCGCGCAGCGTCGGAGAAAACTGTGCAGGTGATAAATACTGTTATACGACAACAAACAAAAATTTCCAAAAACACGTAACTTTTCAAAGTCAATGTCAGCCGATAAAAAAAATACGGGTGAAATATTTTTTCGAGAACTATCTCCCATATAAATGTTATCAAAATCGGCGTATGCGCGTTCGGTATGTATGCGCCTTGTAAGTATTTCAAGAATAATTCCTACCGGATATGTATCTGGGTCTTTTCCTGTATTGAGAGCATATATCTTCTTGAAGACTTCCATAGCCTCATCACGTCTTCCTTTCAAAAGGAGGAAACGCGGACTTTCCGGTAAAGCAAACATGGCGACGCAAGCCAGGAATTCCGGAAGTGAACATATCGCCAGGAACACTCTCCAAGAAGGAATTTCCATGACATTACTTTGTATTGTAATGTACCATTTTTGAGGTATTATTAACCAAGCGATACCTGTGAATTATGAATTTACTGATTACTTTTATTTTCTATTATAATGTTTTATAAAAAGGCAGTTTCTTGTGCATGTAAAATATCCTGTATTATTTAGTGCAAAAAATTACCATTGACTCGATCAAATATTATGGTTAACATTTTTAGTTAAATTATTCGAATATACCACGACGCAGCTTGTTTGAGATTTGATGTACTTTTACATTATATACGTAACACAAATAATTGAATCCATCAACTAACTTAAATCCACCAGCCATCATTTATATGTAAATAACTGTATTATCATAACTGAGTATATGTTCGGTAGTTGTTAAACAAACAGGTTTAACGAGTCATGAAACGATTTATTGCCAATTCTAATGCCCAAGTCTTCTTTGTTCATCAGATAATAAACAATATAATGTAATTATTCTATTATTGGTATATAAATGCAATTAATTAAAAGTTGGAAAATCAATATTTAATTAGCAGAATCGATGGTGTCATATTACTAAGGAAACTGCAAGTAAATTAATAGTTCTGCAACCATTTAATAATAAAGCCTTGGATGCATCGCAGACAGTTGCAGGAATTTATTTTGAACTATATTATTATATCGAGTTTTATTCTTAGTCAGTTCTTATTAGTCTTTTTCGATGACGTCACTGGCTTATTCCCGTATGTAAAATAAAAATGTTACTGTGATAATGAACGGAACAATTATCATCTTCCATACTTTATTATCTAATTATGGCAGCATTATTTATATCAAATATAAATCCATTCCAACCAAGTATTCTTACGGAAAAATCAATAAATTTGTAAGCCCGATATCTCCAAAACTAATTGAACTCGGTGACATACACGAAGGGTGGATGAATTCGTCTTGAAAATCACTAATCAAACAATCGGAAGAAAAATATATAGTTCTATTTAAAATACTGAACTTGACCTTCATATCTTCTTAACTAATAAAGTTAGAAACAATTCGCTTTCGTCGAAAGATTTATCATCGATTTAAATATATCACATCATGCTACAACATTTTAATTCGAATAAAATAAATTAGATTTATCGGGGATTTTATTGAGTCGGAAAAATGTGTGTGCTTGTTTGTTTTATCATTTAATAGCATAAAGGACGATTTTCAGTCTCGCATTTTATCATTGTTATTTTATGTTGTAGCAAAATTGAAGAGTATTAAATTCATTATTACCGTAATAATCAATGATAGCAAAACACAATGTTTTTTCAAAATTCTTTTTTTATTGCTAATCGTGCTTTATGCTTGTGAGGTAAAGTGATGCAATTTTCATATGCAAATATTGTAGCAGGAAGGGACGAATCCGTGAGAATTTAATAGATATACTTGTATAGGTAAAAAAGGCATAAACATTCTAACATGCTCCTTCCATTAATATTTTTCCAAAGGTTATTTACTACGACAAAAACAGTAATTGTTTTAATGAAGATATTCCTGTGAAGTACTTTTTAATGTAAATGTATACTGTAAAGAATCAACGACCGACAAAGATCTAATCTTAATTATTCTTCTCGTTATCTTGATTATTCTTGAACGTCGCATGCGCAATTAAACAGGCTAAAAAATTGATGAAGTGAATATTCAATCAGGAAGTGGGAACTACTTCTTATTTCTTATTCTACTAGTTTGTTTTTTTACTTATTACTTGTTTCACTTGTACTAGTTGTTTTCCATTTACTTGATTCTTATTAATCGGTGAGTTATATGTTGTATAAGCACCTTATTATTAAAATTAATAATTCTTATTATTAGATTATCTTTATCAGTTAGAAGGAACTCGGATATTGAAAAATAATCTATTTCGAAATTTCAAAAGCGTATACATAATTTTTTTAATCTTATACAGGTAAACCTCGTATAACGCGGGAGTTAGGTTCCAGAGAAAGGATGCGATTATAAAAATCGTGTTATGCGAGACTCGACTTGCAGACTTTATATCGCAGTCGCGTTATATAATTGCCGTGATATACAAGGTGGGCCACAATTTGTGAACCACTTTATATTGAAACCGCGTTGTATAAGAACCGCGTAGTACGAGGGTTACCTCCCATATAACGCGGTGAATATGTTACGCGTTGTATAAAATCGCTTTATCGGGGAATTCCCGCATTTTATTATATAACGCGTTCTACGAGGATCGCCTTATATGAAAAAAGTCAATGCGATATCTTTAACGCGGTATAACGGATCTTCTTGTACACCCAATTCCGTTTCATACAAATATGTTTTACATGACTCTTGTAGAAAAGTTTAAGGAAATTTAAACTAAAATTCTTTTTATTTTCTGAATAATCAAATGGGAATTCTAAAGCTTCTGTTGTCAGATGATTAGGACTTGACTACAGATGTTTTTGACCTAACGGACTTGTTTTGAGGAATAAGCCAAAACAAGCCCTTAGTCAGCGGCTACCCTAAGACCTGACGACGGTCCCCCCTACCACTGCGTCAATATATGTTATATATATTCATATATATAACGTTAGTATAATAAGTAACTTTCTGACAAAATGTACGTCAGTACGAATACCTTTGTGAGCCGTTATTATCAGTCACATTGATTAAAATTAATATATTTCTGTTACTAATTACACAATTTTGTTGAAACTTGGTATAAATAAACTTTATATATGTGTTTGCTCATAATAAAAAATTTAATGCAAAGCACACACGCATCGCTTTATTTCAATGAAATTTTTTCATTAACACTAAGGGTACAAATACTTATAAGACTGACTGTATATGTATATTCAAAATCCTAGAACCAAGAACAAATCGACTTTGTTCATCGAAGCTAAGCTCACACGCTGTTCAACCGCTGTCAAGTTAGCCAAATACAGAAGTCTAGTAAATACTCAGTCACTGAGAACTCAGAGTTAACATAAGTGTTGTTTACTGTGATCAACCCTCCGCTATCCAACAGTATAGATACAGTGTATTTTTTTACACGAATTTCGTTAACACGTATTCTTCGGGAACGTATTCTATCGTGTAGAAACAGAATTGGGTGTATGATTTATGAAAGAAATAATGCAAGGTTGTACTTACAAGGCAAAGAAATATTTCCAAGTGAAAAAAATACGCCAAGCCACATGTAGGTTCGAGATCGATGCGTTTCGTTATGGACTTCCGCCAAATATGACATTAATGCTGCGTAGGGGCCGGATATACTGAAAAGAATCAAAAAGCATATTAACATTTACGGTAAATTCGGATGAATATAAAAGGCAAAAATAGAAAGATCTCGCGGTTTAAACAATATTAGAGAACAAACTTGCTACAAATCCGGAAAAAACCATAGAAGATAAACACAATGCCGGAATAAGTTAATTACATTATTGAACATATCAGAAATGAAAATCATAAAGCACGGAGTATTTTGAAGTATAAAAATCTGGATATTATCAAAATTCGAATTCTTAACTATAATTGTTACGTCGTTAATACTATCAGATGTGTTATTAATGTCAATTAAATTATAATGTTGTTATTTAAAAAATTCAAATTTCTCAATATTACGATCTCCCGGATTATTACATACGATCATTAATATGTATGAGTTTCTAGTGAAAAATGAACTGCAAATGAAAAATACACTTGAGAAGATTTCTGGAGACTATTTACCACTATCTACCATTAATAGCAAATCATTGTTTGAAGATCGATAGTCGATTGAAATGAATTCTAATGATTTGTTAGAAGTTCAATTTACCATATCGTATGCATCAACGCTTCAACTTACATCACGCCGTCGAGAAATTTGAACAGTATTAAAAGCCAAGATTTATGTGAGAAACATGTGGCCAGGCTGAGAAGCCCGGTAAACATGTAACCGTAAAACATGATCTTCTTACGACCGAACGTATCAGTCATGAAGCCCCAGAAAAACGAGGTGCTGATCATACCTGAAACAAAGTCGCTTTTTAATAAAGCCCGTTTATGTTCTTCATTATGCATTGCTGCTATTGTGAAACTTTATTCTATAATATTATAATATATAAATTTGAAAGGGCTTATTTTGAATTTTAAGCGTATATTAAAGCGTATATTTCATTTTCCATTTCTATCAAAGAGCCTGTCCCGTTAATAAATATGAAATATGAAATATCAGGTATCAAGTATCAAATAGCAAATATTGAAATGCGTTTTTTCAATAGACATGAATTGTACCCACTAGTGTGATATACCACATAGTTCGTCTTGACAAGAAGAAGGTCGTAACATGTTCATTTTTTAGAAATAATACTTTTCAGAGGAAGTATTGAAGGTTTACTTAACACATCATTTACCACCTATAAATCTGCAATATTATCCTATTATATTATCTTGTCGCAAATAAATTGTTGAATTGCGAATCCAAAAGTTATTCGACGTTCTTCAAAGGGACGACTATGTCGACGGGATGAAAATAATGTTTCGCGAAACGAATTTGCAAATCGCGGTGTTTCGGGCACTCGTTTAATAATGAAATGATAATAATTCGGTAATGTAAATCAAACAATAACATCATAATTGAAGCTGGCCTATTACTCTCTTCTTTCTGGTAATTACGTGTTTATTATTGTGTTGAATATTGCGGGAGCAACATTGTAATTCATTAATATATTTAATATCTTACGAATAAATTACATATGACGGAGATACTGATAAATAATAAAATCGAAATGGATAACATGGACGATGTAAATGCAAAATCGCAAATTTGTATAACCATCATATTAGTAAATGTTTAGCTGACACATTATTTGCTGTTCTGGACATACTGATGACGATACTACGATAATATAATAAAAATAACTTTATTAATATTCATGCCATGAGTATTTACAGATTGCAAGAAAGTGATGATAAATCAAGTTAGTGACAAGAATTATACCATTATGATTTATTCGTTTATAATTCTTGCATAGCTGAAATAAATTTCAAGTTTGGATGACTAAGCGATTTTAGTACATCAATTGCAGTCAGCAGTTATACAGGGTGATCCAAAAGTCACGTAGGTGTTAACAAAATTAATAACTTTTGGAATTTTTTCCTTCAAATTTGGAAACTCCGATCCCTTAGAATTTATTATGGAAAGGTACACGTTAAACCAGCGAGTTAACCCTTTCTAGCCCAATTTTGTTCGTATCTAAAAGGAAGTCGTATAACATAAATTAGTTAAACACGATTCTAATGAAATTACATTACCCCAAAATAGTAACGAAATTATTACTTAAACGCGCCGAAAAAGGCGACAAAAATGAATTTGAATTTTATTATGCGAATGCGAAGTAAATTATTTTCACGCAAAGAGCATATCGCGAATATTTTGCAACAGCAAACGCACTGAACTGATACTTTGCGCCGCGTCAACGAAAATTCACTCGAAAGAGCAAGAATTTGCGAAGAGGATGGAGGGGTCATTTGAAAGACATAATTTTCAAAAGTATGATTTTAAAAATAAATGTACACTTTATATTTTTCGTATCCAGCCAATACAAACATCCAGTTCAATACAAACAATTTTCGAAAGTTATTAAACTTTGAAAATCCTAGGTGACTTTTTGGATCAGTCTTTACTGTGCATGATATCTGGCAAACATTATATCGTTTTAAAAATGATAGAAATCTGTAGAAAATCACCTGCGAATGCCATCGAGTTCAGTAATCCTTTGTCGAGCATTGTGAGATCGAGATCGCACTCGGCAGAAGGCAAAACGTATGACATCGTCGAAGACGAAAAAATACTAGAGAAACTGGCGGGAAGAACTGCCAGCAACAACAGGTAGTTAAATTTTCCATATCCTGTTGGGAACAAAGTTAAACATTCTTAAGTGCATTATGTGATACTATGTAAATGACGATCAATAATGATACATCTAGAAACATAAAAACATTTGTGTTACTTGTTATTTATTATAAGTCACTTAATCTATGAATAGGGTCTACAAAAGGAAATTATAAAGTATAGTCGACAACCGCGTGTGCAACGACGAACAGTAGGTCAAGAAGAAAGAAGAAGTTATAAAAAAAGTTATAAAAACGTTGTCTGGGGCAGCGGTATGCGTTTGTGTCGGCTAGCTAGGATTCTACGCAACACACATTTCTAACAATTTGTCATTTGTGCGAGGTTCTGATGGCAAAAGATCAAAATAAGCTGTAAGGAGTATATAAGGAGTAACTACCATATACCCCTGGTATAAGAGTTAAGAACACGTTACTGATCGATGATTAAAAATAATTAATCCAATAAAATTGCTAATACAAATCATCAAGTTAACACATGAAAATTAATCTACGCACTGCAACGTATAGATTGAGTTATCACACGTTAAAAAAGGTGATAATCAATCCTGGTTCTCCCTTTTTAGACGTTATATGTGCCGCTAATTATGAAAGTGGTTAAGCCACATTTTATTTACATCCCATAAAATGAATATATTTGTAATTCCGGTTAAAATGTAAAACTTCTATTGATCCTGTGATAAGGGCGTTAAAAGGTGTTGACAATAAATGGATTCTAGATCAGATGATTTTATCTACTTATAACCGAAAAAGCTTTTAATCGTTGCTTCGGGAAAAGTGCCTTAGGCCATTTTCATAATTACCAGTACATATATAATATATACATACATATGTATGTACGTGTCCATATCGTCCATATCGTGAGATATCGTATAACATACTGTTCAAGTAATCCCAGAAATCGATGAAATATTTTTCATTTATTATACTTTAACAATATTTACCGGCTTTTGCAATTGCTCGTTCGAAATCCGCTGGACCAGGATCCTCGGCCTTTACGTCCTCACCTATAATTCGAAAGAAGAACATATAAAAAATCCATCGTATCTCTTTCTATCGGCTTAGAAATGCTGTGGTATCGAATTAATAAGAAATTGAAGGAAACGTACAGTGCATTCGTCTGTAGCTGAACATTGAAAACAGACCGAAGAAACGTTTAAAAACCATTATTCACGAGCTGTTCAATGTGGATTATAAAGTGTAACCGTTATAATAAGCCTCTCTTAAACCCAATTGTAAGATCTGATATTTATGTCGGTCAAGGTCAACGTTACAAAACCAGGAAAGTAAAATTGAAAGAAGTTGCAACCGATTTTCATTGAGAAATGTCTACCGATCTGTGAATTTGTATAATTTATAAACGTGTTTATTAATAATATTACTTTAAATAATATTCACGGTTTATGATTCGAGGTTACGTGATACTTCACTATTCTTGATTGTTCAAACTCCTTATTTAGAATTGGATGAGAATTATTTTAATTGCACATTAATTAATCAGTGAATCACACCAGTTTCCACAATACCGAATAATTTAGTTCTTATTAAACACAATCCTTTCATACGATAAATAATTTCGTGGAACACTTTCTTTGAAATTAATTTTAATGTTTCTGATCTTTTATATGTATCGTTGCGAATTGTTTATCTAATCTTTGATGCAAACAAATATGTTGAAAATAGCGTTATAAATACTCGGTTTTTATTCTTTGAATAATATCCAGTTTAATAAGTTTTGCCGAACATCCGATTGCTTCTGATTATTTGCGAAATTTACTATTATGTATGATTTTAATATTTATAACACTATTACAAGAATCACATAATAAATTGTTATTAGTTTCTAAACCTAATGTGTTAGCCCGACACTAATCGGAGATTAACTGAAGGTGGAAATATTTCAGCGAACCCGATTTTACTAATTTCCTGTATCTTTCTCTATTTTGTAAACATCGGGAACGTTCCGCAGAGTACTTTAAATCTGATGTATCTTAGACTCTCTCTATTTCCATTGAAAGATCAAATTAATATTATCAATCTTTCAAAATTCATTTTGCAATTTTATAATTATTTTCAACTTATTTCTTAGTGGAATTTAATCGAAAATCTGAAATATAAACTTGGCACGAAAATCCTATTCTTCTCAGATATAAAATGTTAGAAATTAATCTTCCACAAATCTCAACAGCATTATTTGCTTTGTTGAACGTTCAATCACAGAATTAGATATTTTCATTAATTATTTACTTATTTTATTACGAATAATTATATACTCATTTAATTATCCAAATTCATTTTGCAATTATACTATACTGTACTATAGTTTTTGATGCTGATTTTTTAGTCTAATTTCATCCAAAACCTGAAACATAACGGTGGCACGAAAATCCTATTCTTCTCAGATATAAAATATTAGAAATTAATGTTCCACAAATGCCAATTTCTTAAGACATTTGCGTTGGAATATTGTCATCCGAATGTTACGCGTGTAACGTAACAAATTGGCGAAATTTTGCGAAATAATTTTATGTTGACAAAAAGCAGTATAAATACCAACATAAAACTTAGTTAAAACGTACTCAAAGGTTTTCAGACCGCAATGTAACGTATCTAAAAATTTTGGTAAAGAATACCAAACACTCGCATGTGTGTTATCCGGCGCGAATGTGTTAATCATTCAATCAGTTTCATGTTTTTGCACATCCTACACGTAATTTTTTTGGGAAAATGACATATTTTGATTAATGAATTATTTCATTGTATAAATTCCTATTTAAAACAAACCCATTGAATTAATTGCAACTTGTCTATACTTGAAAGAAACATAATATAAATAATTTTATAATTAGTTTTCAAATTTAACAAAAATCTGCTCAGAAACTGGCAATCAACGTGATCGCGTTTCTTTCGTTTGGTGTCGAAAAATGCTAGGCATCGCAATTTTTATTCGACGACGAAAGAGTTTAGAAATGTCAACATGAAAGTATAGATAAAAAATGTAAGGTACATGAACCATATCGGGAAATTGTATAGCTTTATTAAATGCAATGACTTCTTTAACTGTTTGAGTGTCCCCGAGTCTTGACGAAAATTGGGTCGAAAAATGACAAAACGGCGCGTTTGCATTGTTTCTCTATTTATAAGTAGTAAATGTTGTCTCATCGAGTTCAATGTTATTGTATTGACTTGGCTAAAAAGTTTGTGCGGTTTTTAACGTGAAAATAGAAAGCGATATTCATTCAATTATGTATATTTGTTGTGCTTTCATTATTCAATAATATATCGTCCGTTTTGACTCACTACATTTTTCTACCTTTCAGACAGCTTTATAATATAGCGTTAAGAAAATCCCTCGATCCATGTAACTTTGAAGTCACATACTCGTCTATCCGTATCTTTCATTTCATTTGATTTTTTCGTTGTAATAATCATTATAATAGTGCGCGCAATGATTGTCACATTTTTCGGCGCGTTTAAAAGTAATAATGCACGTAATATACTTCCATTAGAATCACGTTTAATTGGATTTACGTTACACGGATTTCCTTTTAACCCTTTGCGGTCGGTGTCCCCGTAGCGGGGACATTTCTAAATCGTCGTAGAAGTCGGTGTCCCCGTAGCGGGGACATTTTTAAATAGTCGTAGAAGTCAATAACCCCGCAGCGGGAACTTTAAATCCTGTACGGAAAAGTAATTGCGAAACGATAGATTTCCTCCGACCTACTGGTACTCCCAAAAGCGAAATCTGCCGATCGCAAAGGGTTAAACACGAACAAAACTGGGCTATAGAGGGTTAACACGTTGAACGCCACCGATGCCTAAATATATTACTAAATTAATATTACTAATATTACTAAAACTCGAATCAAAAATATTGTTAATATTCATAAAATTTTCAATATTTTTAACGTTACAATAACGACGTAAAGTAATCAATGTATGATAAACAGCTTAAACAGTTTTATTTTAGACGTTATATAAACTTGACGAACACGTATCCTAAGGTATCTTACAATACGGATTACCGCGTGGCGCTCAACGTGTTAAGTGTGTCAAAAGCAACGTGCCTACGCAAGTGGATTACAGTTTTGACAATTTTCCGTCGACGTTGTGTTCACTTTAAAATGAACTGAGTTCCGTGCTCGTCATTTTAATATTATAATATTAAATGACAATTATAATATTCAACAACAATGAAACATTACACTGTATACTCTCGTATAACGCGAGTTCCTACAACGCGAATTCTTTTTTTACATAACGCAATTGTCGTACACCACGCACAGTATTAACCATGTTATACGGAAGTCTTCTGTAATATTAACTAACGAAGCTAATGAAGCCCGAATATTGGAACCGATCAAATATATTTTTTATATAACATATGGAATTTTAAAAGATTAATTTCAGTTTTAAAAAGTGTATAAAAGTTCGATTACTGCATATTATAGTGTATTTCATTACGCTTGAATGTAATTTTACAGAAGTTGTTAGAATATTAAGCTGTTAGCTTTATTAATGTAGTTAGTAGTCTGCGAAGACAGGTGGTGATTTAGCGCTTATGCCAAGTAGTAATTAACGGTAAGGAAGATTATCTGATATTCATGATAAAACCGCTTGAATAAACAAGACAAGTATTACTACTCTATCAATTTATCGTATCGTGGAAACAAATCTTCTACGGAAGCCATCCTACTGTAACAATCATTTTAGTCTCAAAATATTGACATTAAACAAATGTTATATTTGCTTAATCTTTTGGCTACGGCTAGACTATTCGCGTTGCTGTATCTCTATACAGCAATGTTCGATGCGGACTGCGCGTATATAATGTAAATACTACTGCGATTTGTGTCTGGTGGCACTTTTCACTATGAAATTCCATTAAAATAGAGTTATAGATGAATAAATTATAATTTCTTTATACATTTTCATATAAAAAGTTTGAAGACAACATAATAAAATATGCGCGAAAGCCACTATAGTGGTATATCGTTCAAAGAGATTACACCCGCGAAAGCCACTATAGTGGCGTAACGTTCAAAAAGATGACATACTCGAAAGCCACTATAGTGGCGTACAATAGCTAATCGTAAGAGGTTAGTAGCTGGTTAAACTGTCATTTATTTACTTGATATTATCATACTTGCACTGATCGTTTGATTAACATTTAATATTCTTATTATTGGCAATTAAACTTATAATATGAGTATTATTAATATTAGTATTATGGTACAATACGATTAAAAGATTGATATTATTCCAGCTTATCGACAGTATTTGTCTAATTTAAATGAAGTTATTATATTTTTATAGCTACCTATATAATTGTATAATATTTCTATATATATTTATAACATGTACAACATATTTATCATTGTAATATAAATCGTAGTATATTTCTTCCATTTTTAATACGAAAGTCTTCATACAAGTCTAATGTTTGAGAACTTCATATAAACATTCATGAAAAATCTCTTAATCTCTTAACACATTCGCTACGGGCGGTTTTGAGGCTGAATACCGCGCACAATTTTCAAAAATCTATGGCTGAATATCGCAAGGTTCTGCTATGAGTTATATTCATGGTATTATTCAGCGATATTATTATAGTTTGGATAATTGCAATGCTATTGTTCACTGATTTATTAAATGTCCATATATTTATTAGACAAATGAAAATTCTATTCAGTCATCTGCTGTGATATATACACAATGTAAGCCCCGCAGCTAGCAGAAGCGCCAATTTTGAAATGACCTAGGACTACGATGCCAGTGTTCAGTTAACAAATTTAAAATGTCGTAGAACTACGCTATCAGCATTCAGCTAAAGAGTTTGAAATGACAAAGAGCTACGCTATTGGCATACAGCTAAAAAATTGCTAAAACCTACTGTCTGATATGGAAAAAAAGAAGTCTCGAAAGGAAACAATAATTAACACGTTCAGTGTGGCGCCGAAATCCGTGTTATACGATACCTCGCGATACGGGTCCGTAACGTCTAAAAATTAAACTGTTTCAGCGCTCTACGACACATTACTTACTTTACATCGTAATCGTAACATTAAAAATATTGAAAATATGCGGCATATTAGCGGTATATTTGATTAGGATTTCAGTGACCTCCCACGACGTTCAACGCGTTAAGCACCCGCAAGGACGAGGATTTGAATAGATATGCAAATGTATGTAAGAATAAGTGTATTATCAGAGAAACTTTGGTGAGGAGATAGTATAGTAGTACAATGAACTTTCTTACAGTTCATGACGAATGGTGATAAAATTATGGAATACTTTTCAGAGAGATACAAAAAAGTGAAGCCAATTTTATTAAACGTTGCAAATTTGAATTTTGGTTCTCCTGTTAATCCTTCTTTATGAACCAAAGATTGCATCGTTTCGTCACGTATTTGATGTGCACGATAAATGCAATACACAGCGGGAAAGTTACGTGACATTTTTCAAGTGGAAAACGTAACAGATCATTATACGACCATAAGTACTACGTGATATATGACCCCTTCTTTCGCTTGTTTTATTACACGGAACTCCCGATAAATGTGGGAAACGTGACATACCCATACTTTAAAGTATTCCACGCTAATTTCTGCACCGGCTTTCGAAACTTTCAGCTTACGAAATTCTCGAGCAATTCAATTATGAAGTATAAGTATGAAGTATCTGTGAAAGTATTCAAGTTACATCTCGATTTATGGAATTATTAATATTGGGTTGTGTCATAAATAACTTCCACTGCAGGTAGAATATAATTGTTGTGCTAAGAATTGCCTGATTATAGATTTCCTACGAATTAAACTTTATTGACGAATAAATGTTATCGACGAACAACCTGTATTTGAAAGAAAGGTACTTATTTCTGACTTTATCCAATATATATGTTGTATGTTAAAGTAGTATTCCAACAAACAAAATTCTGAATTCTTGTGGTTTAAATGTGTTGGGATATTCTTATAATATTATTGTTCTAATATGGAATGTGTATTTTATGTGTTTTCGTTTTGATCGTTTCCAAAAGGAAATTAAAAATAACCTAAATAGCACATTGTTATCGTTATCAGTGAAACGCGAGTATTATACGACATCTGCATTGTCAGTTGCATTATCAGCGTTAATTGCACTCTTCTGCATTGATTATTATAAAAATAATCGAATTCCATAAACTTCTGGTCTTGTGGGATATAATTAAGTAAGATAAAGAGTATGAGGTTATTTTACGTTTGCAATGAAATTAATGCAGAAAAGGTAATAGAAAAATGGCTATTCACGGTAGCCATTTTACTGCAACATAATTGTTTCGTTTAAGAAGGCTTCAGAAGTTAACTTACAAACACTTTACTCTTTATTAACAGATTATAAGAATTCATATTTTTACTTACTTACAAGGAAACCTAGGTAGATATACGCCTCCGATTTTGTTCGTTCTCATATATGTTGTATAATAGTACTAAAAAACTAACCAACATGTATTGTTTTATTTATATCTGCGGAATTTCGGTTTAAACAAATTTTTATGTAGAACAAAAATTCCACATGTTTACGTTTGGAAAAGAAATCCATCCGAAAAATTAGAATTCCTTGTTAGGTTCTATGATGAAAATGATTTATGATACAAAATATGTACATTTTACACCCACGAAGATTGAAAAGAATTGAAAACTATACAAAATTCCAATTATTCCTGGTACACGTCAAATCTTTGAGCAGGTATAAACAAAACGTGTCGCTTAGTTTTTTGAGTACTACACATATGTGAAAACGAAAAAAATCGGTGGCAGACAAATACCTAGGTTACCTTATTAGCAATAAATTGTTTTTATGATATCCGTTAAATCAATATTCTTTATAAGTTTATGATGTTTTTTACATACAATCGCATAGTAAATTGTGAAGATCTGCATACCCGTTTAATTATATATATTTTATCTATTTAAAATAAGTTTATAAAAGTAATTCTGACATCTCACAATTCAGTATAATTAGGTAAATTTTGGTGAATTTGTAAATTATTCCAATTATACGAAATGAAGGACATTAATAAAAATCTATTTATATAAAAGTATTGTCAAAGTTTCAAACACACCTTATATAATGATATAAATCTTTATGGAATTTGGAAACTTACTTCGACAGATTGGCTTTTACTTTGAACAGATCGATCATTTTACTAATATTTTATATTTATTATATACATTTTAATGTCGTGAAGTGAATTGAAATCCAACATTTCTTTAACATTCTATGATTTATAGCGTTTCTCGAACAACGATTACGTTTTTATCCATATTTAATGGTTGTCGCGGCTGCAATTACTTAAGTTATAATTAAGTTATAAAACATGGTCATACGAAACTTTCACTCGAAAGCAACAAATATTTTGCTTCCAAATCGTTTTTTTAAATGAATGTGACAAAAGTCCGGAAGGTTCATACCGATTATCGGTTGCTTTTAATTGAATAAACATATATGTATATCGATATACAAAAATGTTGCCGTTGAATTTTCTTTAAAAATCGGCATGAACTTTCCGGATAACACAATATACAGAATTAAGATTACAGATGTTACGAGCCCAGGGCGAGTTATGTCTTACTACGTTAGACTGGGCTGTAATTTCTTCTTGGTCACTCCGAGCGGCTGGAGTGAACGGTTCGATGGGGATATGTCGCTACTGAATATTTTTGCAGGGAAGGTAAATAGTGGGTTAAACTCGGAAGTACTAACAATAACACTATATATATTCTGAATGAAATAATACTACACGTTCGTCGGCGGGAGAGTCCCTTACAAAGCTGTTTGGTGTGTGTTGAGTCTGATGGTGCCTACCAATCTAGGGCGAACGTGATTTGATGTTGACAAACCCGTACTCGCGATAACTGATCGAAAGGGAAACTGAGGCCCGATCTCACTAAAACGATTAGCAGCACTTCCGCTAAGGGTGAATCAAGACTGCCGGGCACGGTGGAAAGTTGCTCTTTTAAAGGAAACTTTGTGGCTAGGGCCGAAGGAAAAAGGGTGGGTGAAATCTCCGGTGTGGTGAGGGAAAAACAAAAGGAAAAGGGAAAGGTCATAAATCCACCCCAAGGTGTACCGCTTATCTGATATGGGCCTCAAGTTTGCCGGATGGTCCCGTCCCCCGAACATCGCAGCCGCGTCTATTCCATAAGTAAGACCCCTGGCCATGGGACCCATTTCCGTTGGTCGTAACTTAGATAACCCCCACGGCCAAGGGCTGCATACGCAACACAGAAAAAAGATTTGGAAGTTTACAATATAATTTAAACGGAATAAAAATAGCCACAAGAGAGGACGTCGAAAGCGTGCAATCTCAGTTTTTTGCTTCAAAACCTAAAGAATTTGATAAAAATGGAACTAAAAGTCTGGTTGAAAGATGGCAGAAAGTTGTAGAACGTGATATGGGAAGTATATTTTAGGTGATTAAACATACTTGTGTAGCTTTTCTACTAGTTTCGTCCCGACCGAAAAAAGTCACATTTCTTATGGTTACTTTATTAAAGTACTTTTCATATTACTTTATATTATTTTTTTATTATTTTTATACTATTACAATGTTTTATTAAAACTAATCAGGATTCTCTTTAGTTTACCTGCATTAACAAGCAGTTTTTAAGTAGACCGAATGATTAACGTTTAAAAATGATTTTAATATTTACAAGTATTTTTGAAAAAGCAAATAAAATTTGTATAAAATAGTTAACATGTCGAGCGCCGTTATAAAAATCGCGCTATGCGCATTGTACATGTGCTGAATTATACGAAGATCGTCTCAATGTGTGAACAGCGTATTTTTGTAAGAGGTATTTGAATGCAGGGTAATTCTAAGAACGAGAGAGGTAGATGGACATTTGATGGGTATTTAAGATAATTGATATTGATCGTGATCATGATATATCGGCGGTTACCAGAGATGCCAACATCATGATGCCAATATTACTAAAACTTGATTAAAATATACCGTTAATATCCGTAAAATTGTGAATATTTTTAACGTTACGATGACGAAATAAAGTAACAAACGTATCGTAGAGCGCTTAAATCATTTTATTTTTCGACGTTATATATGTATATATAATTACTGCCTTCGACGGGAGTTGCCTGTACTTCATTAGCACGTTGATTGCCGGGCCTAAATCCGTGTTATATAATACTTCGCGATATATTTGTTACTTTACATCGTTATCGTAGCGTTAAAAGTATTGCAAATTTCACGAATATTAGCGAATATCTGATTCGAGTTTTAGTAAATCGGCGGTCATCGGTGAACCACCGATCAACGTGTTAAGTGAATACTAACATTTTCCTCGAATTTATCAAAATGATTAACACGGAATCAATGTGTGCCCTAGGGGAGACAAGGGGATACCGGAAGTCACGTTGGTCCTCATTTCTTATCTCACGCTGGGTTAAGAACCGTTCTTTTCCAACACGTTTAGTTAATAAATGGTAATAAGGATTTGGTCTTTTGTTATTTTCGAGGAATACCGTTACGAATGAGAACTCGATGTTTCCTCGACGAGCAGGTGGTTGTGAATGGACGACGGGGGCGACGTGCGTTCGTTCTTTTACGGGAACGGAAGCCGGAGTGGCGCAGTTGGATGTCGCCTTGGAGCAGCCTGGTTACGCAGCCACTCTATCGTGGGTGTACTTGTTTGATAGTGATCAAGTACATCGCAATTTTAAAACTCAATCAAAATACACCAATACAATAGATTCCCGTATAACACGGTTAATACGCTACGCGTTATATGAGATCGCGTTATCGGGAAATTTCACGTTCTTATTACATAGTGCGTTGTACGAGAACTGCGTTATATAAAAAAAATGTCGTCGCAATATCTTTAGCGCGATGTAGGAATTCGCGTTATACGGGGGCTTACTATAATAATTGATGAGAGCAGTGAAATACGAATTTTTTAAGTATAAATCGTATAACAGTTTTAGTTCTCAAACATGTGTAATTTCTCTAATCGTAAGAGTTGAGGAAACAAATCTCTTCATAAAATTATAAAAATACATTAATATGAGACAAACTTTTTACGAATTATATCAGCAATCCGAACACGTAATTGGAACAATTCCGAACAATGTTTATTATGTAATTAAAGATTGCTATACTCATCAAATTACGACTTGGGAAGACCTTTTCACTATTTCTCCCATTTTGATTATACCTTTCTCACTCACGATCCGCAAAAAAATAAGAATCGTTACTTTAATCGATCATTAAAGACTTTTAAATTGTTGTAAAGGTGTCACTTAGGATACCAGTTGTAATTTGACGGATTTATTAATTAGCGTCATATTATTATGGAGTTTCGTAACTATCAATTATTTACGTTACGATCATTATAAATCGTTTAATGGAAAATTGTAAAACTACAAGAGAACAGTTGTTAGAAGTGGATGAAATTAATTACAAAAATGGGAGTTCGTTTCTTAATTAATACCTAGATAAATACAAGAATAATATCTCGATAAATATTGTGTTGCACAGAAAGTCCATGCCGATTTTCAGTAGTTTTTCGGCTGTAAACATGAAGTTGAGTAAAAAGTGGAGAAAGGTTATGTACCAAAATGGTGCCTTCATAATTGAATAAATATATATCGACGTATGAAAATGTACTCTTTGAATTTTCCTGAAAAATCGGCATAAACTTTCTGGACGTCCCAATACATATGCGTTTTTTCTATAACCCGGAATAAAGAATAAATAAATAAAATAAACCGTCCACAGTAATAATGCATCACGAAGAGAAATCATAAAAATCAACTTTAAAAATGCTCTCTTTGCAGGGTAGTTTCGCGACTTACCTTTCAATTTCTTCGGTGAATTCATTAAATATCCGTTTGTAAGCGTACACTTTGTCCCGTTGAAAGTATTTCGTTTTAAATATGATCAGAATACAGTCACCGAAATAAAGGTAGAAAAGAGTGATCGAAAAGAAGCGTGCAGGGAAAATCCTGGTGTTTCTGTGCCGATCTTTCACACCGGTAAAAACTGCACCGTGCACCGTGCACCGCGACTGAGAACCGATTTTAACGGAACGCGTGGTATACGTCTCCGGGGAAACTGAACGATTCGCAGGAAACTCTTGCGAACACAAAAACCAACTGGCAGGACACGGTTCTATAGCACCGCTTATCCGTGTAATATCTTTTTCTGCGGTGGGGCGGAACTGGTTGTTCAAAGAACTACTTTAACCCGCAGCAAAAAGTTACCACTACCCGCACCGTTAATCAGTTAATTGAATAATTAATATGTCGGATTGCAAACCTCATTACTGATTTGATCAAAAAAATCTGTCAAGGCCTGTGTTTTATTCAAGATTTCGAAAAAATGCGATTGTGTCGATGATTGTGAAAGTCGATACAGATCTATGCATTGATAGGGTTTTCTTATTCGCATACAATTCTGATTGATTCTGTATTGAAAAAACTTGATCTAAATGTTTAAATGTAACTTTTTATGCGTACTTTTTTTAACGAAGTTTTGAAGTTATGTCGTTGAAGCGAAAATGTAAGAAAAAGTGAGTAATCCATTTATTCACAACGCTTATCTATTTATTTTCGTTCTTTTTATGTTTTCCTACTGGGAATAAGGAGAGAGGAAAATAAATCCCACGCACAAATAAAGATTTACTAGTTCGAATTTTAAATCCTTTTATGCATAAATAAAACGAAACAACAGAATGTCTGTAAGTTACCACTTTTTTGCTGCTCGTATTTCAACAGATTATCTCCAGTTTTACAAAGAAAGATATATCACTTTTTTGTGCAGTTTTTTATGCGGCTTTTTGTGGAACGTATCTACCGCATAAAAGGAGACCTTACTGTATTTCTTTGATATAGTTGATTGGAATATGTTAAGTTGTTGATATTGATATTTCTTAAGCTGTAATTAGGGTTTTAGACTTGACCAAACTTATTGACTCCATTATCTGGGTAACTGATTAGCTTGGAGTATAATATACTGTTTTGTCTTATTCTTTGATAAACTGTGACTTCGCACTGCCAATTTTAAACCGGCATTATAGAAACGATTCGTCCCCGCAGATTTGACGTTTGTCTATTAATGCATCTCAAATTTGTCTGCCTACCACCCTTCTAAGTCTTACAAGCATTCTTAGCGTTTTCCAATTCTGAAAATATTGGTTTTATAGAGTTTCCGCGAATACTTAAATGAAATGTGCGGCCATCGACATGTTGAATGCCGCACCGAAATCCGTGTAATACGATATCTCGGGGCACGCGTCCGTAATGTGTACATTGTACATGTATAACGTTATATATGAGCTATGGAAGGTCTATAAAACCAATATTTTCAGAATTCGAAAACGCTAATAATGCTTGAAATGATTTGAAATATATATATATATAAATATAAAAAAGAAAGATTTGAGAAATATATATACATAGATATATCTATTGTAAGCCACATAAGTACATATATGTTAATCAAATTCAACTACATCGTATAATATAAATAAGTAAATAAAGATTGTACGTCTAAATAGCAACTGCAGAAAAGCTCTATTTGTGCGTGGAAAATATTCTCTTCCTAGATTTCTATGATTATTTATTTTTTCTTGCCTTTTTGCTTCATCGCATAACTTCAAACAGCATTAAAAAGATATATCGACGTTCATTTCGGCAGAAATTCATGAAATTCCTAACCTTGATATTTTCAAGAAAGTGTCGTAAGGGTTAACATTAACAGTTAAAATATCGAAATACGTAAATTGCGTGCGTTGAATGCGCACAAAACTAAACTAAAAAATAATAGTCCGTATGTGCGTTATTGTTTACAAGACCAACACGTACAAGAATACAAAATCACGGAAGCGAAGATATTATACTATGTGACTCACACGACTTTATTAGAGTCCCAAGATAATTTGAAAGTTTTATTGACTCAGATTCTTACGAATCAAATCCCTGTTGCGTGTGCGTATGTGTTTTGTATACTGTATACATATACATGTGTACAGGTTTTACTTACGCGAGAAGCGTTACCTTCCGTGACTGGAGCAAAATCTTCAACCTTAATGAATCATGATATACATAACAACAATATGCACATCAAATTGAAATGCACTTTAATTACGTCAGACTTAAAATACAATATAAAATGCAACTTCCGCTTCTAGGCGTAAGAAGTGTAGTAAACATGTAATGCAATCATTTTCCACAAACAACACGTTTTTTCAAATCTGCTATTTGACATTCCTTACAGATTGAAAATCATTCATAAAAGTATATCATAGTTTCATACGATATAATTGGTATTACGAATTATAGTAATCCATGAAATTAGTATAATAACGAAAGCTAAATAGATTACTTAGTTTTTCTTGCTTTGTTGCTTCACCACATAGCTTCAAAACCGTTTTGAGAAGATACTCATAAAAAGAGACTCGACTGTAATTTAATTAAAAATCTTCGCGACACACAAGTTGAAAATCCAGTGTGACTGGACAACGATTTTATTTCTGTGAATCTTATGTTTAGACTGCATATTAATGATATGTTTGCCGATTAATCTTTTTTGGTATTCAATGTGTGTTATTCGTTCCAAAATCTCCAATTGTTAACCTTTATTACGAGTACTTTCTATTTTTATTAAAAAATTAACATTTTCATTTTTTCCCAATTTTTTGGATTCAAGTGCAGAACTGTCGGCGTACACTATAAAAACAATTATGAACCGCAACGGGTTAAGCTTGCATCACCATAACGATAGTTGAAAAAAATCGAAATGGTGCGTTCAGATTTTCTACATCTTCCACCTCGAAGTAGTCACTTAAATAGTGCAGAAGAAACTAGTAGTGCGTCTTTTGAAAATTTTATTTAAAATCAGGCCTTACGCCGAAGGACACTGTGTGCGTGCGATGTAAATGTCGTGCATCATTAGCATACATACGTTTAAGATTCATCGATGTCTCTAGCATTGGAATAATCAAAGTCGTAGCAAGAAATTGTCGATCGACTGAACCTATTTCTTGTTCGTTTCTAATCACACCACGTATCAATCCTTCAACAGCTTAGATTCTTCTCCTTGAAAGCCAGGGTGTTACAAGATACTTCGTTCACTAATGTTTCTTTCTTGCTTCTTATTTTGAATACCACAAATGTTGTTCTGCCACGGATCCGCTGTAACCTTGTTCCGTTGGATGCTGATGAAAACGGAGTGAACCATAAAGGGTAAATGTTTGAAAAGGTGGTTTTGTATTCGCGCGATACGTACGTATCGTCGAAACAAATCGGCGACCACCTGTTTCTTCCTGAATTCTTCCGTGACAACGTGACAACGGAATATTTTCTTGGGCTGTTTCCTCTGTTTACATTATTATCTTCTTGTCACCGGCAATGCCAATCTAAGATACCGTTCGGTGACTAACATGCACGCTGCCACGCCAAACTTCTTTCGTTAAATCAATGATCACCGATTACAGGTATCCCTCGTGTAACGCGGTAGTTTCAGCGAAAAATCGCGTTATGCGAGACTGGGATTATATACACACGTTATATCGAAATCGCATTGTATGACTGTCACGTTATGGAAGTATCGTCACAATTTATGAAGCCGCGTTGTATAATTACCGCGTTATATTGAAACAGCGTTGTTTAATTAACGCGTTGTATCGAAGCCGCGTTGTATAATTACCGCATTACATCGAAACCGCGTTGTTTAAGTAACGCGTTATATCGAAACCGCGTTGTTTAAGTAACGCGTTATATCGAAACCACGTTGTATAAGTACCGTGTGGTGTAAGTACCGCGTTCCATTGAAACCGCGTTGTTTAAGTAACGCGTTATATCGAAACCACATTGTGTACGTACCGTGTGGTATAAGTACCGCGTTACATTGAAAGCGCGTTGTTCAAATACTGCGTTACATCGAAACCGCGTTGTTCAAGTACTGCGTTACATCGAAACCGCATTGATTTGAGTAACGCGTTATATCGAAACCGCGTGGTATAAGTACCGCGTTATACGAGGGTTGCCTGTACTCCATTAATACTTTGAGTCTCCATTAATTATGTCTCCATAATTTAAGAACTCCATTAATACTCAAACTGTTTAAGCGTTCTACCATACATTAGTTACCATACACTTTACATCGTTATCGTAACGTTAAAAATATCGAAGCTTTTACGATTATTGGCGATATACTTGATTCGAGTTTGATTCGAGTAATATTGGCATCGACGGTCACCGATGACGCCCACGGCCTTCAACCTGTTAATCTCTTGATACGCTAATAAGAGTAAAGTATTATATTACAATACAATAGAAGTTGATAAGAATTAGGAAAAAGCCACTGCGGGATTAGCTTTTTGGCGACAGTTTTGAAAACAGTTTCCTGTGTCACGATTAAATGCTTATTATGTTCATCGACATTAATTATGGATTCGGTATATTCATGTTTTCCAATGATCTCGTTGTGGTAATTATTAATGTTAAAAGTATTAAACAAATAATAATGAAATATATTCATAAATCGCAACTGAGCACAACATTTAATCAGGACTTCGAAATGATACGTACTTAATACAATTGTTAGAGTTATGGTGTGGATAATAATACGAATGTTTATAAAAGCACACAGAGATATATATTTGGATACAATATTATGTTGGTACAAAAAACACAGAAAAGAATTGAATAGACAATACGCTCGCAACACTGCTTCACTACACGGCCATTACGCAACTGGCGTCCCAAAACATTTCGGGACCGTTCGGTAGCGATCGGGGGTGTACGAGTGGGCCTGCTCGGTCCCAGGGGGCGACCCTAACATTGGGCAGATAAAGTTCCCTTTCTTTCAACAATAAAATTAACATAAATAATATAACATTACTTCCATTAAATTAAAATTTCTGTGTAAAATGAACACATTATCCGCATAATCGACTATTTTAGAATCCTTGCATAATTTGTAGGCGGACACAAACTGGTAAAAGAAATTGGTGATTTAATAGCATGTTACAGTAGACTTAAAGTGCGGCCGTTCTGGCATTTAACAAAACCTGACTAGAATCGACTTTAATCGTCTAAGAAATTTGGGGTATCCGTTTTTGAACGAGCACTTTTTGGCACTGCAGAATAATATCAACCTCTTGCTATCCTTGAGCCCCAGCAGTTGGTACTTACCGATTTTGTCAAATTTGTAAATGTGAAAAATTAGAGAAAGAAAAAAGTCTAACAGAATTTTTTTGTAAACATTGCCGTTGTTCTGAAAAATTCGATTTTCTTGAAAACGCATTCTATATTCAGTCCTTAAGGTAACCTCAAATTTTATTAGCCACGGTAGCCATGCGGTTAAGGTTTTAAATTGCAACCTCTCCCTATAAATAATTAAAATTAAGTCATTAGAGTAAAACCCTCGGGCAAGTATCCAATAAGCGGACTTATATATTTAATGTTCACTGAATGTTGTAATAATTATGTTAATAAACTAATTGAAATTGGAATGGGTTAAGTCCAAATTTCCACGAGTGAATTTTTTTTTTAAATTTTCAGCCAAGTAATCTTCAGAAAAAATCGATAAATTTGTAAGCTCAATATTTAAAAAATTAAGTGAAATCAGTCGTATACATGAAAGGTTCATGAATTCGTCTTGAAAAGCACTTTCAAACGATCGGATGAAAAATATATAGTTCCAATTAAAAAAACGAACTTAACCTTCATATCTTATTAAATGATAAAGTAAAAAACAATTTGCTTTCATCAAAAGAATTGCCCCCTTGTGCCATGTAACCGTCATATAAAAAGAATGTTTTATCTGCAATATTTTAGGAAATAAACTATATATAAAAGAATAGTATATCAAATCTCAAACAATGCACCGTGGTATACACGAATAATTTAACTGAAAATGACAGACAAGTCATTCTAACCCTTTTGGTAGTTCTAGTGTTAATTCTTACTCGTTCAAGAATTATATTACTATTTAATTCTCGTATAATGATTATGTCATGTATGAATTATGTGAGCAAATCATATAATTGATATTGTAATCATTGTTTATGTATACGTAATTTATTTTATACGTAAAACCAACAGTAGACACGGATTCATATTATCACAGTATTCTCCGACATTGACATCGTCGGCAATATTTGCAAACCGTCGGCAAAGTCAACTTTCTACAATGTTGAAATCTGGGAACCACGCGCGCTGCAATTGTAACAATCCGTAAAACTTAAGAGTATTTTAGTTTTCCTTAAAAACATAATAAATTAGAAGTTAATTTCAAATACGGATTTATCACGTGTGCATAGGAAGTATTGGATTGAGTGATATATAAGTTCCGCTTTTTAAAATAAAATTTATTCGACAATAAAATGGACTTTAATCTAATATATTCGCCGTCATTATTAATAGTTGCCATATTTGAGGCAACTTGTCGAGGCGACAAATTCCTGGATGAACGGAACTTATTTATGATTCAAAACCATAAGATATAATGTTTTATTTATTATTAATATATAATACTTGCCTTTCGGGTTAGAATGGCATCCAGTTTACATTTCACGGTTATTTGCCTCGCAATCTTAATCTAATGTTTAATTATTAATAACTTTAATACAAACATTAGATAATAAGTAACTTTTATAATTATTTTATTAATTAAATTATCAATCGTTAAAATAGCCAATTAATGGTCTGCTGTTTTTATACACACAGTTGCATTGCGAGTGGAATAGTTTCAGATTAAAAATGTTTAATAAATAAATAAGAAATGGGAATCTGTCACATATTACAGATCAAAAGTATGTAAAACGAAAATGGTGTCCTTTAATTCTTTCGCAAGAAAATACAATTTACTAGAAACTTTTTAAAAAATGGTGAATATTTTCAGTAGTACGAAATTTAATTGTAATATTTTGTCTATTAAGTGTTGATTAAATATTCCAAGAAATAAGTTACAAGAAGGAGTTATAAATTATTTATCTTTCTCTCGTGAGTACGAAAGGAACATTACTAGATTATTAGAATTATTATTAGATAAATAATTTATAACTCCTTGACGTCTGTTTTTTTCCAAAATTGTGAATAATAACAAATTATTGGAACTGTTAGTCACCGGAATGGTTTAAGTGGCGATATTTTTATTACTAATTCAAAAGTTATATTAGATAAAATGAGTTGAGATACGAGATGGTTGATGTTCAATCTTGGAAATGCCAGTGATTTTCCAACGCTGCTTGCAATCAGACCTTCGATCGACGAATCAACTGACATTCTGCCGTGAAGCTTCTGCAACAAATAAAACACCTTACTGGGATAACGGACTAAAAATAAGACTGCAAAAGCGGAATTGTATTGAAATAATTTAACAATGCCCACCTTCACTGGCTGACATCCAAACCTAAATATTTCCTTTTAAGAACACAGTAGATTTCCGCGTGAGGACTTATCAATTTTGCAAGATAATTCTTTGTGTCTTTAGTTTTGGAATTTTTCGATCGCAAAAATTGACAATTATAATATGTCGCTATATAATATACATATGGAATATTGATGATTTATTTGGAATACTCCGAATCGCAAAAATAGACGACAATAATATATCGCTCTGTAATATACAGGGTGTCCCACCTAACTTCAGCATGTTAAATATCTCGCTTACTTGCTATGATAGGAGAAAATGTCAGAGGAAAAGAATATTTGGTTCGAGGGTGCAAATATTATGTCAGGTAGAAAGTTTTTCTCAAGGCCATTTTTTCGAGATTTCAAGGTCATCGAAGTTTTTTTTCAATTGGACTATATATTTCTATTTATTATAGTGGTATGATAGCTGAGGTCAAAATGAATCCAACGACCTATAATACTACAACCTTGATGTAACCTTGAGTAGAAAAATTCATAAAAGTTGAGTCAAGTATTCTTTTCCTCTGACATTTTCTGTTATTATAAAAAATAAGAGAGATACATATTTAAGATGTTTAAGTTAGGTGTGACACCCCGTATATATTAATATATATCACTATATAATACATATATGAAATATTGATAATATATTGTGATATATTAATTATTTTCTGTGATATATTGATTTTAGAATACTCCAATCGGTGGATTAAGATGGCAAATTTTATTTATATTTCAGTTTGGTTAAATATTCTGAACAGATACTTGAATATTTTATTGTTACGTTTAAATTCCATTCTATCAGAAAATTCACGACAGCACATTAATTTTCGTAATATCCATATATATAAAATAAAAATAAAATTTGACGCAAGAGCAAAATATGTATTTTCAATTAATTTGGGTTTCGTAATTAGTCTTGTTACCGAGAAAATGGAGACATTGTTTTAAAATGGTGATCGTGCAGAATTTCGATTTTGCCGACAGTTTACAAATATTGCCGACGAATTGCACATTGTAGCTTCTTTCATTAGTATATAGAACAACACGAGTGTTAAATGTTTTATTATACGAACATATATTAGAATATTCTGATATCTTAAAGTATAATTATATACGATATGAAATTAAAAAATTGGCATATTTTCAAACAATTATACAGTAATTAGAAAAATATTATTAATGAAATGCTTATATACCGTGAATTAAAAGTCTCTTTAACCTGTTATTCATTTACCTATTTAACATACTAACCGGTTAACTTATCATTTCAATCTGCGCTTATATTGATGACTACGAATTCAATTATAATAATAACCTCTGTCATTCTTCTAAAAGTTTTCTACGTATAAAATTCAGTAGCGAACACTGGAATCCATATATTCCTAGGAATTATGAAAATATCGCACGGATTTATTTTACTCCAAATTCACGGTTTTGCAAATCAAATTCAACCTTCTGCAAGTCATATTCCCCCTTTTACAAATCAAATTCATCCGTTTGCAATAGTAATTACATATTAAATGATTAGCAATTACAATGAAATAAGTGTTTCATGTACATCTTTATATAACATGCAATAGAATTTTGAATTTCTTACCAAGAAATTGACCTTTCGATTTGATTTTTATTATAAAAGCTCACGAAAACAATTTTGTAGAAAAGCTTGGGTTGGAAACGGGTGTGTTTGATGTGCAAAAACTTGAATTTTTCAAAACTTGAAAAGTAGAAAATAAATAAGAAATTTGAATATATAGTTTAACATAAAATACGAATACTTCAAATTGGATCCGAATATTATTCAGTCAGACGCATGCGTATTTAGTACCATCATCCAGGCGTTAAAAAGAGAATAAATGAAGAATTGAATCCAGGCCATAAAGACCGGTAAAAACAATACGATAAACGAATTAGGAGGTGTTAAAAATCTGGTGAAAATCTTTTTTCACTTTTTATCCAGCTTCAAATTATATTAAATTACATCGAGTTGCTAAGTCAACAAAATTAATAAAATCAGTCAAGAGATAAAATTTCCATTTGAAAAATATGCACACAACAAATAATTATATTCAACATTATACGTACGCCTTATTTTTGTTGAAATATTGGGTTAGTGCAGAATTTCGTAATTCCATATAATAACTTTGAAATTCAATAAAATTCTGTCAAGTTGCTATTATAATTCCATATAACAATTTTGAAATTAAATAAAACTGTGTCAAATTGCTATCATAATTCCATATAACAATTTTGAAATGAAGTAAGATTGTGTCAAGTTGCTAATTCCATATAAGAAAGAAAGTATTGAATGTAAAGGATTAAAATGAATCCAATATGAAAAATGTTATCTTTTGAAGTACCTTATCTTATCTATCTTATTGAAGTCGATAGTATGATGAATGATTAGCATGCACTGCTAATTCATGCTAAACGCATAAGTTTCTCAGAAAAACAGGAAGTAGCATTCAGCTTCTCGGATCCTGTTCAGATAAATTATCCTCGAGATATAAAATATTCAGATTTATCCTGTCTTAAGATCGATTTACAAATTGCGGTACACGCAATACCACCGGTAGATTTCACGTTTCAGAATAAATCACAAAAAATCCATTTTTCACCTACGCTCAAGTTAAATTTATACTGCCGATTTGCAATTTAATTTCTGTCAATTCCCTATCGTGCATAACGGCTTGGTATTTTTTTGGATTTCAAAAAACGTGTTACATGAACTCTATTGTTGAATATTGAATATATTTGTCCTTTTCCGTTATATTCTTTTTTATAACGATATGCAAAGAACTCGTTTGTGTTCTGATAAATATTAATATCGTTCCATGTGTTCCACTATCTTGCGATTATCTGATAAAATCAAGGAATTTCCTGCTTATTGGAGCCTAATGAAGAAATCATTTTTCCAACTGCATTCGGTAAAATGAACTATTTATAACTTGGCGATCGACAAAAATGCGTCACTGTTTTATACCATAAGGAATCGACAAGCATATTAAATTGCAAATTGGTATGGTAAATAGGCGATTAGAAAGATTTTTCAAGATTTTACTACTTATCTCGAAATTTACATTTCAATATATTGTTACTGCCAGAAAAACTTTATTGAAACCTTCAGATCCCTGAAGAAATGCATTATGTATGTTTCCAATAAAATCATTAATCACTCAGATAATGTTCTATATATAACAATTCAGTATTACAGGTAATCCTCGTATAACGCGGGAGTAAGGTTCGAAAGAAAGGTCACGTTATAAAAATTGCGTTATGCGAGCCGCGTATTACAAACATGTGTGTATTATATCGAAGTAGCGTTGTGTAATTGGGGCGTTGTACGAGGGTTACCTGTATTTAAAATTAAATGACTAGTATATATTCAAATAGAAAATAATTAATATATACATACACTACCGGCCATAAATTTGGGATCACTTACTATTGTTAAACAAATTATTAAATATCTTGTCTATAAAATGAAATGGGATACTTTTCTTTGGGTACATCCGTACGTTGATGTATGTTGATATTATAAGATAGTAGAATTGTATAAATTTTGTATATTTTATTCCATATTATACATTTCGTTTAATACGCGATTCGTCGGAGTATCCCCCTTTTTCATTATTGCTATTTACATATTTTTTAAAATACCCCAACAAGTTTGCGCAATGTTTCTTGCGGCATAGTTCGCCAACCTTCTTTTAGTAAAGTAATTTGTTGTTGGGAAACTAAAAACCGACCGATAGCAATAAACGGACCCGACCGGTTTTAAAGGTAACAAAATTTTATTACACCCAGGTGCCAATACAATATGTGTCTGCATGGCAAGAAAATAGTTTAATATCAATGGTTAAATTATAAAATGGACAAAGGTTTTATATATATATATATAAATTGTTTATTGCCTCCCCTTAGGGTTACAAGTTCTCCTTTTCCTCCCTTCTCTTCCCCCCTCTCTTCTTCTTCTTCCTCTTCATCCTTCTTCCTGCTTCCTCCATCCTGCTCCTCACTCCTCCTCTTCAATCCCCCTTTCCTCTTCTCCTTTTTCAGATCCCCTTCTTCTCGCCTCCTCCCTCCTCCTCTCCACCCCTCTCATCCACTCCTCCCCACCTCCATCCTCCCCCAATATCTCCCTTACCCTCTCACTCCAGCTCCCCCTATCCTCGCCATCCCATCCACACCTTTCCCACACATGTTCCCAGTCCTCCTCCTCTCCTCCACACACTCTGCACCTTTTTCTCTCCTCCTTCTCCCAATACCTCGCCGCCTTCCACTCATTCCCCAACCTAAATCTCGCCACTCTCCTCCACCTACTCTCTCCCCAGCCACTCTCCAGGTACACCGGCACCCCTTCCCCTTTAATCATCTTGTACCACTTGTTGTACCTCGATTTCCATATCATCTCCCACCTCTCTCTCTTCTGTTCCTCTCTTTCCCTCCTTTCTATCTCCTCCCACTCTCCCCTTCTCCCTCCTTCTCTCCCCGTATCCGCCCTCTCGCTCACTCCTCTCTCTCTCATAAAATCTCTCCTTTCCTTCTCCCATCCCTCCACCTCCTCTCCTCTTCTCTCCTTTTCCCTGATTTCCTCCCAGCATCTCCTTGCCCATTCACTTCCTCCTCCCTCCTCCAACTTCCTCTCAAAGCTCCACGCTTTCCTCGCCGCCCTTAGCCTCATCTTTTCCCTTTGCAGCTCCTCCCTCACCATGTACCCAGGCGTGCTCCTTTCTACTCCCAGCATCCACCTTATATACTTCTCCTGCATTGCTTCCATCTCACCTCTCTCCTTCCATCCCCATATCTCCGCTCCGTAACTTGCCACCGTCCACACCAACCTATCGAACAACCACATTCTTCTCTTCCATTTCCCTTTAAATCTCCTTTTCCCAATCCCCCACACCTGTCCCATACTCGCCGCCGCTCTCCTAATCCTATCCCTCACCTGCCCTTCCTGCCCTCCATTTCTCCTTACCACATAACCCAAATACTTAAATTCCTTTACCTCCTCTATTTCCTTTCCCTTCCATTTCCACTTCACTGCCCTCAACCTTCCCCCTCCCCTCCTGAACCTCATCGCCTTAGTCTTTTCCACATTCAGCTCCAGCTTCTTCTCCTCCAAGTACCTCTCCAGCTCCCTCATCATCATCCCCATCCCCACTTCCTCTTCCGCCAGCAACACCAGATCGTCCGCGTACGCCAACACCCTCACTCTCCGCCCTCCCACCTTCACTCCTCCCCATCCTTTTTCCTTCAACCTCTCCTCCAGGTCCGCCAATATTAGATTGAATAGTATTGGGCTCAACGGGCACCCCTGCCTCACCCCTTTCCTCGTCCAAAACGCGTCCCCTTCCCCCTCTCTCGTCAGCACTCTGCTCCTCGTTTCCTCATATACTTCACTTATTCTTGCCCTCAACCCTCTCCTCACTCCCCTCTCCTCCAACTGCCTTTCCAATACCTTCCTGTCCACTGAGTCAAAAGCTGCCTTGAGGTCTACGAATACCGCCACCATACCCGCCTTCCCTCCCCCTATCCTTTTATTTATTATATAATTTAACACATATATATTATCGATCGCCCCCATTCCCTGCCTGAAACCCGTCTGCCATTCCAGCAACATTCTTTTTTCCTCCACCTCCCCTTTCAGTCTATCCGCCAACACCGTCGTATAGATTTTGTATAGCGACGGCATTAGTGATACGCCCCTATACTGCTCTACCCTCTCCCCTTCCCCTTTCTTCACTATCGGTACAATCTGCGCCTCCTTCCAGCTCTCCGGCCAACCCTCTCCTCTCCAAATTCTTCTGCACATCCTCCATGCCCATTCCTTCAACTCCTCTCCCCCAAATTTCCAAACTTCATTCGGCACCTCATCCCCTCCTGCTGCCTTATTCCCCTTTAATTTCTTTATCACCTCCTTCACCTCTTCCCACTTTATCTCCTCTTCCTCGTCCTCTTCTCTGCCACCCCCTCCCGACCACTCCACCTTCTCCCCTGTTCCATCCAGCAATCTCATGAAATACTCCTTCCACTCCCTCTCTTCTATTCTCCCATTCACCCTCTTCCTTACTTTCCTTTCTCTATTCACTATCCTCCACACTTCCCCTTCTGTCCTCGCCATTCTCACTTCCCTTTCCAGCCTCTCATTCTCCTCCTCTTTCTTTATTTCGCAAAATTCCTTATACTCTTTCCTCCTCACCTTGTACTCCTCTCTCCCCCCTTCCCCTCTTCTCCACCTTCTCAACTCCCTCCTTACTTCCTCCTTCTTCCTCTTGCATTCCTCGTCCCACCATCCTCTCCCTCTCTTCCCCTCTCGTTCCTCGTTTTCCTCGCTTTCCTCCCTTAATGCCCTCCTCACCCTCTCCATCATCTCCTCCATCTCCTCCTCTACTCCTTTCCCCACTAGCTCCCTCTCGCCGATGCCCACCCTCCTTATGAATCTCTCCCTTCCTTCATTCGTCCAGTTCCCTCTTCCCACTTTCTTTCTTCTTTCCTTCTTCTTTTTCCATTCCCTTCCACCTCCTTTAGCCCATACCACTACCGGGTGATGATCCGAGAGCACCGCCTCCCCTATTTCCACTCTTTCCACTTTTTCCTTCGTTACTTCATCCCCCAGCACATAATCTATCACCGTATCCCCTCTCCCCCCTGTATATGTGAACTCCCCCTCTTCATCTCCTACCACCACCCCGTTCATTATCCCCCACCCCGTCTCTCTTAATCTCTCCAGTAATCTCCTTCCCTCCGCATTCACCTTTTTATCCTTCGATTTCCTCTCGTTTTCCTCCTCTTCCGACCAACCCCCTCCTCCTCCCTCTTCACCCGTTCTTGCATTAAAATCCCCTCCGATTATGCATCTCACCTCCTCTTCTCTTTCTTCCATCCACTCCCTCATTATCTCCAACTTCTGACCCATGTCCCCACTCACGTACACCCCCATTACCCTCCATTTCCCTCCCCCTACTCTCACTGTGCATCTCATCACTCCTTCTTTCTCCTCCTCCTCCTCCTCCTCTTCCACCCTCTTTATCTCATTCCTGATCCCCAATAACATTCCCCCCATTGCCCTCCCCTTCTTATTCTTCCTTCTCGCATGTTGCGCTCTCCATACATATCCCTCCGGTAGCTTTCCTTTCGTCTTTTCCCAGCTCCTTTCGTCTAACCACGTTTCCATCAATACTATCACCTCCCATTCCTTGATCTTCTCCCAGAATTCCTTGTCCTTATTCTTCACCCCTGCCACATTCCAGAACCCCAATTTCCACCCCTCCCCTTCTTTCTCCTTTCCACTCCCTCTTCCTCTCACCATTCCCAGTTCCTTCACCTTCTCCTCCCCTTCCTCCCTCCTCCCTTTTTCCCTTTCCCACCCCATCTCTCCCCTCTTCTCCTCTTCCCCCTTCCTTCCTCCCTTCCCCCGTTCTACCCCCCCTTCCGTCCTACCCCTCCCCTCCCTTCCCCCTCTTCCGTTTTCTCTTCCTCTTCCCTCCTTCTTCCTAACACTATCTCCTCTCTTAACTCCCCACTCTCCTCATCCCACCTCCACCATTTTCCTTCTATCCTTATTCTTCCATTTCCTATCCACACTCTCCTCCCCTTCCTTCTCTCCACGTCTGCTCTTCTTCTCAACCTCCACTGCGTTCTTCTTTCTTCCCATGTCCGGTCCTCCTCTATCCTCTCCTCCCTTCCCCACAACTTCTTCTTCTTCTCCATTACCTCTCTTTTCTTCTCCTCATTCTCCAGCTCTACCAAAATCACTTTCTTCTTCCTTCCTTCTCCCTCCCCCTCTCCTATCCCTTTCACCCTTACTATCCCCACCTCCACCCCTATCTCCTTCAGTAACCCCTCCACTCTCTCTTTCATTACGCTCCTCTCCACCTCCATCCCCCTAATCACTATCCTCCTTCTCCTTTCTTCCTTCTCCTTCGCCTGTATTATCCTTTCTATCCTCTCCATTCTTCCTTCCACTCCGTCGCCTCTCCTTATTTCTCCATCCTCCCCTTCTCTCTTCTTTCCCTCGCTCCTGCCCCCTTTCCCCTGTTCTATCTCCCCCTCTTTCCCCTCTGTTTTTTCCACCTTTTCTATTCTCTTGACCACATCCTTCATTTTTTCCTTTGCCTCTTCTCTTTCCTTGTCTCCCCTCTCCTCTCTCCTCCCTAACTCTTCTTTCATCCTTCCCAGCTCTTCCCTTTGCTTCCCACTCTCTTCCCTCTGCCTTCCGATCTCCTCCTTCTGCTTCCCAATCTCCTCCTTTTGTCTCCCCATCTCCTCCTTCAGTTTCCCCATTTCCTCCTTCAGCTTCCCCATTTCCTCCTTCAGCTTCCCCATTTCCTCCTTCAGCTTCCCCCTTTCCTCCATTTCTTCTTCTCTTCCTCTTCTAATTTCCTCCATTAACTCCCTCGTCCTTCCCTTCCACCCTTCTACCCCTTCCATCCCTCCTTTCCCACCCTCCGGCGTCCTGTCTACTCTACTACTCCTCTCAAACATCCATTTTTCCCCCTCCTTCCCCTCCTCCTCCTCTCCCTCATCCACGTCCTTCCGTTTTTTCCACAACTCCTCCATTCTACTTTCTCCTGCCTTCTTCTCCCTCAACAGCTTTTCCGCGTTCGTCGGTCTTCCTCTCTTTCCTCCCTTCTCCCCCTTCTCCTTTCCCTCACGCTTGTCCATAATCTCGTCGCTTTACCGACTCCGTCCTCTGACAAAGGTTTTATATTCTATTTACTTTTAATGTTCATTCTAACGTTCACTTTAAATGTCAGAATAAAGACAAAGAAAGTGACCCCAAATTTTTGACCGGTAGTGTACATATGTACAATTTTCTTAACGCAAATGACATTGAAATTAAATTTAGGTGTATGAATTATCTCAACGAACGATGGAAATTAAATTGTGTCCATAACGAAAAATGTTATGTACGCTTCGACGAGTCTATTCAATCGTAGCACATAATAAATATTGTATGATAATGTGGCAAACCGGTTCTAGATACGAATTTAACAATTAATAATAATAATAACGTCCGGTTTGACTTTGTTTTCGCCACACATTTCTGCTACAAAAGTCCTCCTCGCAAACGGGACAAGCATAACTGGTTCCACTCATTTGTTTGTCAACAATGATTCGTGTCATGCATATGTTCTTGCTTATTATTAAACAATAAACATATAGATGGACTCTTGGGCTTAACAACAATTCTGCAAAATGGAGATTTCATGGCAGGTATTTTCATTTTTTGGATATGATTGTTTACATAAAAGTCAGAGTATTAAACATGTCTGTTTGTTAATTTCAATATCCAGTGGAAAGATTGAATGATCCGAAATTCAAAAATATTCCGTCATGAAGCACTTCCACATTTGCGAATTTATTTTCACAGATAAGTATTTCAGCTTTGAACTCTTTGAATATGAACATCTCATAATACTTATTTACTCAAAATTAGATTTATGTGAACTTAATGAATTTTTTGAAATTAATGTCAAATGTATACTATATTATGTATAATATTTACTATTTATAATCAATGTGATGCGAAATAATGAAGTAACATAATTAAAATCAAGCAAACGTACGAAAAAGGACATATCAAGTAGTTTAATTTAAACGAACTTCATTATTTTATGTTACTATTAATAATTATGAATTAGGAGCCTGTTTAAGGAAACTTGCCACAAAATATTATTAAAACTATATCCCGTGGAAATTATTTAATCCCCATAGGAAAAATTTATAATTTATAATGTTGAATATTACCCCTTTTAGGAATAAATTTAATCATATTCACGGTATAATTCTCTTACATAAATCCTTAATTCATAATTAACGATAATAATATAGGATAGTTTTATATTTATTCCTTAGCTATTGCATCATATTCTAGAATTATCATATTCCATAAATAAATGGACCCTTAAGTCATGATATATGTATATACATATATTGGGTTGGCCAAAAACTATATTTCTTCAATTGTCTTTATTCAATAATGTATTATACATTTTCACTTATAATACATTAATGGTTTTTGGATAACTTCGTAATTCAGTGTTGATAAAAATCCTGTTATTTCCCAAGAAAAAACTGAAGCAAACCGCGTGAACTTACTGACCAACTCAATATATGTACATGTATTCTGTAATACATACATAATGAGCATATACTCTTTTTATATGGTAGATACCTACGTTCCGCAGAAATCCGCAAAAAACCACAAAAAGGAGTATAAAGGAGTATAGCTTTCTTTGCAAAATTCGGGATAATTTGTTGAGATACCAGCAGCACAAAAGAGGTAACTTACACACATTCAGTTGTTTTAAATTCAATCGAGAAAAGCTTTGTTTGTCAGTGGGAATTACTCTCTCCTCTCTGAATTCCCGGTAGAAATACATAAAAAGAACGAAAATAAATAGATAATCGCGTTACACTGTTAACGTTTTCTAAATATCTTGGATTACTCATTTTGTCTTACTTCTTATTTTTGCTTCTGCGCATAACTTGAAAACTTCGTTAAAAATATACGCATAAAAAAAGAACCGACGGTCTTTAAATTAAAAATTACATTTAAACATTTAGATCAATTCTCTTTAATATGGAATCAATCAGAATAGTATGCACATAAGAAACTATCTAGATCTACTGTTAAAACTATCGAGATCTCTTGGATTACATATTTTTTCTTGCTTCCTCGCTTAATCGCATAACCTCAAAACTCTATTAAAAAGGTACGCATAAACAGAGACTCAGCTATATATGTGTACATATAATTCCTGCATGAGCTAGATACGATTCGCATAACACGGATTCATAGAACTAATATCCAACTAATTGCTCTGGTATAAAGAGGCTCCAATCGAGTTAATTGGATAATGACGAGATGACGTTTGAAAAGTGGAGGTACTACATACAACTAACTATTGTCTTACAATTACTCAGGATTCAATTTTAGTTTGACCACGGCTCGCGCAGCCCCCTTAACCTTCGTGCCTCCTGTCCTCCAATCCCTGACGTCACAGTGGGGCTAAGCCAATAGAGTGTGCGGAACAGAGAATGGTGGAACCTGCGCACAACGAACGAAAATTCGTCCGAAGAACGATCGTCAAACTAAGAACGACTTCTCAGTATGTAATGTAGCAACAAATTGGGATAAAATGGTATCCGGATAACGGAGGCTCTACTGTATTTGTTCATTGGTATTTTCTTTGTTATGTACATTAATATGGTTTAATACTCACGTAAATATTTTTTTACAATCCTGATTGAAGTTTACTTTGTGAAAGCGCTTTCAATTGGGCACCAATTCATTTTTTATGAATCGGATAATATTTATACTTATTCATATGATATTAATCATTTATTTTTGTGTGATTAATAATCTGAGTACAAATGTGTTGATCACAACTTTCGAATATTCAAATTTTAAAAATGTTTTTATTATTATCATTAATATATTATTAATGTAATATATATATAATGTTGTACAATATACGTAACAGTATATTATTGCAAAAATCTGAATCTACGATATGTCTAGTATCCCATTGATCGTTCAAAGATGCAGATTTTACCCTTAAATTCCTGCGGTTATCGTTACTAATTTATTATCGCAATTACTGATTCCTTAAACGGTAAAGTAGAAAGCTTTAAAATATGCACTTCCATCCTATGTAACTGCTCGATTTACAATAATTAACACTTTGCTTACCGGAAGCCTATTTCATCGACAGCGCGTACTTATTTTATAACTTTACCAATAACTTTCAGAGCGAACAATAAAACACTACGATATTCTAATAAAATACTTTTACTAACGTTTTATCATCAATACTCTGCCGGTAAACACGGCCGGCACCATGTTGGTGTCTCTTACAAAATTATCGGCAAATGCCAGTGGCACCTTACTTATCGTTAGTGTTCTTTTGTCCCAACTTCCTTGTTAGCTTAAATTTATTTACATATATCTTCGGGATTTCGCGAAAAATAAAGTAACAGGATCAAGAGTTATTTTGATTTTTACAATACAATACAAATATTACAATACAAATTTACAAATATATTTAAATATTAGTTAAAGTTGGCGAGATATGCATGGTCATTCTTCGAGACTCTTTTCAAGTTTGCATAAAGATTGTGACGTAATTATAGAAGATAGACAATACAGGTAACCCTCCTAGAGCACGACATCCGACAACATGGTTTCGCTCTAACATGTTTAGACATTTGCGAAAAACCTCGTTTAACACGTCCAGCTACGACACGGTTCCGCTCTAACACGATCAGAAATGTGCGGAAACCCTCGTATGACACTGTACTTATACTGATGACTACTGAATGACTATGTACTACTTAACGTATGTATGCGCTGGGTCCATATGTATATCACGGTTTCACACAAGACAGCATATTCTAGGAACATATTTACCGTGTTGTAGGAGGGTTACCTGTACTTATTCGTTGCAAAAAATTCTGTGGACACTTGTGAATAAAATGATATGTATTATATTTGCAATATTAAATTGCAAATATATTGAAACATTAGTCAAATGTGGCGAAACACGTTCCGCGTTCACATTTTTAGAACATTCCTTGCCATTTGAACAAGATTTGTGATGTCAGTTCAAAAGTGAAACAGTTTTTATTGAATGCAAAAAATTCGGTGGACATTTTGGAATAAAACGATATATATTACACTAGCAATATTAATTTGCATATATATTTAAACATTAGTTAACGTTGGCGAGACATTCCGGGCGATCATTTGTCGAGACTCTTTCCGAAACTTGAAGGAAAATCCATTCCACCTATATAAATCGTTTCCTAGTTAAGTAACAAATGATTTTTATTTAAACTTTTCTTTCTATCTCTCTAATAATCGAGATATTGACCGAAAACTATTTGCGTTGTTACTTGCGAAACACTCTACATAAAGGCCAAATTCGTGAGTACAAAAAATGCCGTCAGCAGAGATTTTTCTTTGGAAAACGTTCCTAAAATACGCAGAACGGTCATTGGTGTCGTAAATAAAAGCCAAAAAGTCATCGAAGTCACGGACACTCTCGACAACTTTAAACAATGTTTAAGCATATTAATTTAAAATCCTCAATTTACGGAAAAATTAACAGCAAAGTCTGCCTCGTTAAAAACCAACTATTTTGGTTTAAACATTTTTTTCTATCTGCTGTAATAATCGAGATGTGTGAAGAAAATCATTTGCGTGTTTATTTCTGCGATACCCGATATAAGGGCCAAATTCATGGACAGAAAAAATTCGGTCCATCAAGCAGTAAAATGTTGGAACTAAATTCACTACTCCCCTCCAACGAGTACCCCTCTGTAATCTGTAATGTTTTTCATGGGCAGAAAAACTGCCGCCCATCTAGCGGTGAAAACGTGGAACTAAATACGCTACTCCCCTCCTACAAGTACCCCGTTGTAAGGGCGAATTTCATGGGCAGAAATAATGCCGTTAATCTAGCGGTCAAAACATGGAAATAAGCATCAAGTTTTCACCCATCATTGGAGAGAAGCGGCAAATTTAGTTCTACGTTTTCACTGCTAGATGGACGGCATTTTTTCTCCCCATGAATTTCGTCATTGAGACAGAGTCGATCGGAGCGAACATATATTATTGTTTTATTTGTATTAAAGTGCGTATTGCGCCACAGTGAATACAATCAGGCTACACAGTGCAACCACCATCACCTGGCCAATTAATTGACCCAGAAAAAGTACAATAGGAGACACACAAAGTAGGGGCTCCGTAATCGGAGGTTAGCGTACCCACGCCAACCTGCTGAGCGGTGCTACGGACCTTTCCCTCCGGTGTCCTCCGGGGCCTATGGAAGGAGTGCACAGCACTATGGAAATTGCGGAGGACGACAGCTAGACCACGGTCGGTCCCAGCAACAAGAAGAATCTTCCACAAAATGAACCAATTAAAAGGAAGTGCCCATCGCCCTCGTACAATATGTCTGACTCGCCAAAAAGGAAGCAGACACCCTCGGCATCACTAGCAACACCAAACGCATTACAGCTATATCCTGACTCCCACAGCGGACCTGCATTGATTGAGGTACGTTTGACTGAGTCAACATCTAGAAAAAGCAGAGGTCACAATATGATGGCAATAGCCAAAACCATGCATTCCATGCGGGCTGGGATCCACCACCTACGACCTAGGAGATTTAACAGGGCGGAGGTCAATAACAGCTTGGAAGCAAACAAGATTTTAAAAGGATCCTAAAATAAGGATCTTGGCCTCACAGCATTCGTGCCCAGGCAATTCTTGGAAAAAAATGGTATAATAAAAGGCTTCAGCCTTTAGAATACCTCTTAGATCTGGCCAGCTCGCCATGAAAAATCTTATATGCAACACGGCTAAACAGAAAAGTAGTAGACTAGACCACAAATGAGACAAGCTGGATACCAAGTGAAACAGTCTTGATCATCTTTGAAGGCTCAACCCTCCCTGGCAAGATTCAGCTCTACGGCATGCTGAACAAGGCCATAGAATCATATGTTGAAAAAGTCAAAACCTGCAGCAACCGTAGCAAATTTGGTCACAGTCAAAAAATATGCAGGGGCACCCCAACCTGCCTAGCCTGCGGACTAAGCAAGGAGCACACTTGCTCAGCGGAGAATACCTGCATCCACTGCCAGGGAACAACCCCACTTTCCACTCCAAGTGCCCCAAGATGGTTTACCAGAAAGAGGTTGCTGGCATTCAGCAACATCTGGCATTCAGCATATACGAGGCTTGTGACCAAGCCAAACACAACATGGAACTAAGATCCACTACAAACACTCAACACGCAGAGCACCAAACACCTAACCTTCTACAAACACAATCTAACTAAAACTTTCCCTCGCTCCCAGAAGCATCAATGGACACTGAGTACAAAATGCGCACCATTGGAGGAACTTCCCACCAAAGCAACGACGTGGACAATCCATGGAACACCAAAACCCTCAGGACCTACTCCAAAGCAAGCACATCCAGAGACACAAGCCGGAAAGCCACCATCGAACCAAGCTCTCCAACACCAACAGCAAAGCAGAATCCATCTGCAACAAGACAAATACCAACTACATCCTCGCAGCACGCGAGACAACAAGTAACACCAACGATCCGCCAGACTCCATTACAAACAGCAACAAAAAACATAAGCACAAAGCAAACTATTGGCATCAAACAAGTAGCGAAACCAAGACCCACCACTCAGCTTATTCGCAAGGACAAATCCAACAATGGACAATCCATACAAAAAAATTAAAATCCTACTTTGGAACTGCAGGCAAATTGCCAACAAAGAGTCAGAGCTCTGGCGACAGGCAGGGGAATATGACGTCTTCGTCTGCACAGAAACCTGGCTCAATCCAGAAACCAATTTCAAGATCCCCGGCTTCACCACCATAAGAAAAGATAGAGCCAACCGACGAGGCGGCGGGGTCGCCATTATCGTGAGGAACTCCATACCCTGGGCGGAAACCCCTGACATACTAGTTGACGATGATACAACAGAAACCCTTACTATAGATATCAGATGCCAACACACCAACCTATTGCTAAGCGCCTGTTATAGGCCTCCCGGACAACCCTTCCAGCAAGACAAATGCAAGAACTCACACGAGCAGTTCCTCCTATTGGGAGTCTTTAACGCCCACCATTCAGTCTGGAACTACTGACAGGACGGGCGAACTTCTTCTTCAGGCACTCGAAGACAACGACTGCCGCGTACATAACACAGACACAACTTCCTTCGTTGGACATACCCATAACCGCCGCAGCAACATAGATCCCATCATATCTCCAAACAGGACATCTCACCTTATCAGCACACAACAATTGGATGATCCGTGGGGGTCAGACCACTTTCCGCTCTCGATCAGCTTACAGCTCACGAAATTCTATTATAGACCCAAGATCTACAGAGTCTCCTCCACAATGACCGACTGGAGGGCGTATAAAAGCAACTTAGACTCCATCCACCCGTATCTGCTTTCCAGCGACTTCCTCGAGCTGGGCGCTCTGAATCAGTACATGATCCTCACGGACACTATGAAGGATGCAGTGGCTCTGGTTACCCCCCTGAGGAGCTTCATCCCGACCCACCGCTACAAAAACCCGGTGCCATGGTGGGACGCCGACTGCAACAGGACCACCCGCTGCTGGAAAGCGCTCTTTCTCAAATGGCGCCACACAGGGTCATCACTAAACTGGACAGCCTACAGTAAACAGTCAGCGCTTACTAAAAAACTTCTAAAAAACAACAAAAGATCCAGCTTTAGATTAATGGCAGAAGAACTGAACCACAATTCCGACACCGCACAATTCTGGAAGAAAATCAAAATATTTAAGAACAAATGGGTAGACTCATCTACATCCAATAGAACAGCTCCACATAGAGATACGATCCAGAGTCACGTCGATAAACTCTGCCCCCCCCCCCCCCCCCTGGGCCGCCAACAACCACTCACCCATCGCCTCAGTAATATCAGACTCATTCCTGGACACAGGTTCACATTTGAAGAATTTAACAACATCACCAACAAGCTAAACCCCAAATCAGCACCGGGCTTGGATGGCCTGGAAAACAATATGTTCAAACACCTTCCAACTACGTGGAGTCTTGCCCTTCTGGGCACAATGAATAATATATACACTCAAAGCACCTTCCCAGACACTTGGAGAGACAGCAAGATATTTTTTCTACCCAAGCCCGGACAATCGGGCCTACGGCCTATAGCGTCGACCTTCTGTGCGTCTAATCGTAAGCTACTGGAGATACTATTCTTGCAGAGGTTAACCTACTTGCTGGAGCACCACAACTTACTTCCTAACAGCCAGTCAGGTTGTCGCAAAAACCGTTCCACTGCTGACAATATCCTCAGCCTCACAGCGCAAGTTGACGCAGGACTACTACTTGGCCATTCCACGGCCATTCTTTTCAAAATAACATACTCTACGCGACAGAACAGACATTTTTCTTCAAGAGCACTCAAAAAATATACAAAATACATTTTGATTTTGTAAATGATAGCCAAAGGGTAGCACAAGTGAAGGATTGTCAGCAGAGGTTCTCCGAGAGCACTGTTTAGTGCGCACACTCGATGCTGTTTGAGAACCCCTGCCGACAATCCGTGATTTCCCCGACTTTTTAACATTTATTTACGACACCAAAGTCCATTTTGGGTATTTTAGGAATGCTTTCCAAAGAAAAATATCTGTTCTATCGCGCAGAGTAATTGGAATTCTCGTTGGAGGCCCAATTTTTTTGGAAATTCGAAAACGGTCTCGAAAAATGAGCGCTTGGAGCGTGTTTCGTTAAATTTCACTAATGTTGAAACATATTTTCAAATTAACACTGCAAATCTAATTTGCACCATTTCATTCTCAAAAGTGCACAGAATTTTTTGCAACAAATAAAGGCTGTATATCTTTTATATTTACGTCACAATTTTTAAGCAAATTTGAAAAGAGTCTCGAAAATTAGAGGGCAGAGCGTGTCTCACAAAATTTAACTAATTTTTAAACATGTTTGTAAATTCATATTGCAAATCTAATTTATACCATTTCATTCTCAAGAGTCCACAGAATGTTTTGCAATGAATAGAATCTGCCTAAATTTATGACTGTCTAACTGTCTAACGGACTAGATGTCTAAACTGTTCTTCACAAACCCTGTTCAAGAGACGAAAATGACCCTTCTTTTCAAAATTGTTTTTTTCGAAAACTAAGGGTGATGGAGAGAAACGGTTTCCGAATTCGTTTTCACCCGTCAAAGTTTATAAGGATCACATATTTGTTGTTACAACCTGTATTTGTGTTGGGCAATGTTGTCTTTCAAACTCTCTTACATCTGCAAGCAATATATTACTGGATATTCAAAAGAAAATTTATTGTCGGATGACTGTACTCGAATACGAATGCTTTCAAGCTAAGGGACTTGTTTTTGAGTATTAAGCTTAGACAAGCCCTTAACCAATGTTTACACGAACATAGGACTACCTTCACCAGGCCGAGTCATAGCCTCCGATTCACATGTGGCAACATGTTTTTGACCTAAGGGTCTTGTTTTGAGGAATAAGCAAGACAAGCCCTTAGTCAGCGGCTACCTTACGACCTGGCGACCGTCCTCCCCACCACTACATTTTAGTATTATACAATATACCTAAAACTCTAGAATAAGAAGAATTCGACTTAGTCTCTAACCAAGTACACACGCTGTCCAATATCTGTCAAGTAAAACGTACATAAAAGTTCAACTAATTGTAAGATTCAACCTAGTGAAAACTCAGAGCCAATATATTTGTTGTGCACTGCGACTAACCCTCCGGTATCCAACATTATAACAAATACAACATGATTTCACAAGATTAATTCACGTTTTATTAAGCGACTCAAATGAATATTAATTATTACGCTACATGGAAAATAAAATTATAAGGAACGAATGCGAACTAATAGAGCGTTAATTAAACAATTTCAACAATCTACTTGAATCCCAATTTTAATTAATTTTATGAGACACGTGCCAAGTGGTACATAAACTCGGATGATATATTGCCAATTGCTAGTTACGGATTAATATTCATTTCAGACGCTGAAACAAACTATTATTTACTTAATTTATTCGGCATTTTGAGCCACTTTGTCTTTGTTCGTTTTTCAAAATAATAATTTATTAGTAATAGTTTAATGTTATTCTCACGATGGTGATAAAATAGCGGCGTATTTATTTAATAACTACAGAATAATGAGAAATATAATATATATATATGGCTGTTTTACATGACGCGGATCGGGGTCAGCGACCCAACGAACCATTAGGATCTCTGCTAGCGGCAACCTGCACGTGGTGAGACCTGAAAATCTGTAATAATTGTAAGTAGAGAATTAGAAATTAGAATTCTTCTAGAATTAAGACCGAGCTAGTATCTGCTTTATACGAATACTTTAATTAGAAGTTAGACACCTCGTTTAGCAAATAAGTTAGGAATATCGCTTGACTATCTTTCAGCGATGAACCACACTTTTTTTATACAGTGTTGTACACTTAGAAGTATTATATATATATATACACACTTGTGAATAAGATAGGTAGATGCACGCAACGCATTTGCATTTGTTTGTAGCAATATAGTAAGGATCCATTCCCACTCAATTTATTGTAGTTCGTCCGCCACTTCTTTTTTTAGGATGTGCTGTTGAGTGGTTGCAGGACAGAATTCTTTTACTCGTTTCCGCAGGGGGGCACGTTTTGTTGCGTTGATTTTGACCGCGCCGGTAATTTTTGAACGGAATCACGAAAACTTATTTAGTGCTTGGTCTACTTATATCTCGTGTGTGGTCAAAGTGTTATTACCGACCTACAACTTCCGTCCTTAATCTCTAATAGTGTTCTTACCAAGCACGACGATTTGATTTTCGAATGAATATCTGAGAAACTGTAAAATCGCATAGTTTTCGATGCATGAAGTTAAATTCTAGATTCTTACTTGATCAGATGGCTTTTAGCTCCATCGTTTGCGAAATAGCACGCGGTTTCCGCATAGGGCAAGTAAACTTTGACCCGTAAATGGAAAACATCGTGGCGAAGGAATGTTTGGACCTATCGGGAAGATGTGTCACGAATTACGCGATTCTATTCTTACGATGTTTATACCGAGTTATTAGTGTTTCATGGGAAATAACTATCACTGATTCATACTGGGTACGCAGCAGGACAATTATTATTGCTCATGTTGTATATATATGGTATTTTCTTTCCCTCTGTCAAGTAATAAAAATCCGATTTCAGATTTTTATGAAAATTTAACCAAAAATTTAACGACAGCAAACCTTAAATTTCGACAAATAAATGTCAAATTTGACACTGATAGTGAGTTGACTTTTTTTGAAACAAATTGGATTTTTTTGCGTTATTTGTAAATGAGAATGAGAATCATTGAAGCTCCATATGGGTAACGATTATTTAGAAAGAAATGGGCTGCTTCCTTTTACTCTTAGCTATTACATGGATCTTGTGTCAAATAAATATAACCTATCTAATATGTTCGATCATTTTTTTTAATTAAATTATATTGAGTTAAATTGTTCTTTAGAAAACGGATACATATTTATGGACATTTCAATATCGCAAATCGATCACGGATGAAGGAAGTATTTTCTATTAATAACTTTGTCGTTAAAGTATTCACCATTTTTTCACTTAATTTAGATTTTAATACCTATGTATGTGTGTGTGTATTTAACGTATTAAACAGTGTTAAACGGGGTCTCGTGTCGTAAAACATTTATAACATTCATAATACAATAAACTAAATTCTAACATGAATATTGTATAATACTGTCAATTCTCTCACCATGTTAAAGGGGAACTGTTTTATAGGAACTCCGTGTTATGCGAGGGTACCTTGCATATAAACGAGACTTATTTAGTTGTTATATTAATGTTGTATTTGTTTCGTCGTTCGTTTGAGGAATTTACTGATTAAGCATGTCACGTTGAATTCGAGCTATGTACTGAACTTATTTACAATGACAATAATACACGCATCTGCGCAACATCTGCAATTTATGAATCTGTGCGTGCGCAGTAAAAGATGAGAACACGTGACGAGAGTTCTCACGTTGAATTCCACGTGCAATTTTTATTAATACGTGAATATGACGTCAAGTGAAATTTCTATATTTTCTTGTCACATTACTTCAATTTAAACGGAGTCTTCGTTAGGTTAAGTTTTATAAAAAAATAAAACAACTTATTCCTGAGAATAATGTTGGAACTATCTTTTGTTAGATTTCTGTATCTCAGAATCAATTTAAAGATAGAAATAGATAAATTTGAAATGGAAGTAGAAAGTAAAAATTGAAATTAATGTCTTGTTTTACAGCTGTAAATTAATGTCATGAACATGAAGGATAATGTCGTTATTCCTAAAACAATATGAAGGGGCGAAATTGGTGTTAATTAAATGTAAATTAAACATATTCTTGATTAACTTAGAAAATATCACGATATTTGGATCTCAAACGAACTATTTATGTTTGCTGTTATATCCTTATCGGAATCTAGTATTCTGTTGTTTTATGATAAAAATAAAGGCAATACAGCGATTTTGAATTTAGATCGACTGCAATTAACAATATTTTGCATTGAATATTAATTATCATTACCATTGATCTTAATATTATTACTTGATGCTTACACGTTTTTGATAAGATATAAAGTAAGAAGATCGGTAATTATATAATAGAAAACAATTTAAAATAGCTATGAATTTGTTTAAAACAGCAGCAGCTATTTATTACAGTCATCGGTAGACCTTAAAAGTTCAGTGAAAGTCTTTATCACTGATAGTTCTAGGATTTACGAGTGTGTTTGAAAATCTTATCAAATGTATGGCGCAGTCGTAAAATGAGACTATCGTATCGACGTCTTTCTACGAACAAATAACTCGCTTTTCACGTATAACGCAATTACAGAAAGAAAAATAAGTTTTTCTTGGAATATCAAAACCTGATCTTTCCCGACCCCTTTATATCATATCTTCTGCAAAGTAATTTCGATTACAACGTCTAATCGAGGGTTATTAAGATTACCTTTTAATTCATCTTCATTTTTTATACTGACATCGTTCTGTCTTCAATAAATTTTTCCTTTTGTAGGCAGATCATTGGGAATATCCACTAATGACTCAATCTTCCATGTTCATGTAAGGTTTCGAATGAAAAAGGAAAACATTGCGGAGCAGGTAGTGCAATTATTAAACATTTTAAATTTCCGGCGTCATAATTAGGCTTGTTAAGCACAAATTTCTTTAAGTTATCCTCTACTTCCTGGTAGTCCTGACTTAACATAAACGATCGTGTAACATCAAAGTTTACACGATTCGTTTTGATTTTATTATGTTTTTAATTTATTCTAATCCTGCTGATAAATGAATATTTTCATTACGAATGATTTAGATATTGCTATATCTACATTATAAAAATGATCTCATCGTACAATACTTTGTCACTATACTAATTTATGCTAATCCTAAGACGATTTGCAAGAAACATCAACGTTTACATATATAAATAAATAAAGAACGCAGAAATTGCAAAATTGTATAGAATTCTGTGAGCAAACGTAGAATCCAGTTGATGCGCAAACCGTAATTACTACTTACAAAAAGATGCCAATCAAAGGCAGGAATATCTGTTTATAAAACTTAAAGTTCCAGAGTATCACGAGTTCATTATTTTAACCCATATAGGACGTTATAAGTTTTCCGGATATCGTCAAAAAATACCTTGATATGCGATTTTTAAGGTCGAAGAATACGGTTAAAAATACGGTCGAAAAATGCCAGGCGGCGCGATCGCGCTTGTCGTCTTTCGTGTAATTTTACTTCGTTTACTTCGTCTTTACTTATAGATTTCGAGTACGTTTACTTCCTTTTCGTCCCTTTAAATGTAAAGGATCGTATCTTCAAACGACATTTATTAAACGTATGGGTTCTTATCGCCTTTTAAAAACTTGAAATGGAAGTTCCTTGCCATATTCACTGAGATTTTTCGACGTGGAACAGGAGAAGCGCGATCGCATCGTCCGGCACTCAAACGGTTAAATTATCTTCAAAATGGAAAACTGATATATCGGCTCAAGGTATTTCTCGGAAAAACCACAAAGCCGATATACCAGCTATAAGGTACTAAAAGGGTTAAGGTGAACTCTGAAATGTTTCGTAGAAAAGTACGATGGCTATGTTTTAAGTATTTCCAGCGAAGAGCAAAGTCTATGAGTACTAACAGTTGAGGGTGTTTGTCAAACGTGATTACGTTGAGATAGAGTAATAAAGTCTACGACAACGTATGTATGAGTAGATACACATATGTAAATGAGTCCTAACCAAGGATGAATCGAAAGATGAACTCTTCATCTGGGGTAAAGAATGACCCGGAACGACGCCGGGTGATCAGAAAGAGAGAAGAGGAGCCGATACTATGGCCAATGAGAGCGTTCGAGAGCCACCTACTATCTGGAATCGGCCGTCGGCCGATAGAGCTCGTATTCGTGTTTAGTTGCAGTTGAAAAAGGAGGATCGGCCAGAAGCGCAGTCAAAGTGGGACGATACGAGACCTCGAAACACTGCAGTCTATATAAACTGACCGAACCGTTCCAAATCAGCAGCCGCTTCGAAAGTTCCGCTTGCCAAACTTTCGGACAACCTGCTTGTTTGAATCTCGGAAAGTAACGTGAGTACCTTTTCTTGAGTTCTTATCGTGATCCAGTTGATGTGCAAACATTAATTATTGGGTTGAGTCATAAATTAGTTCCGTTCGTCCAGGAGTTTTTTTTATTCAAAACCGTTAAAGTTTTATGCATGGGGAATCGACAAGTTCCCTAAAAAATGGCAAGAAGTTATTAATAATGACGACGAATATACATTCGATTAAAGTTTACCGTAGCTCATTTTATTGACGAATAAACTTTATTTTAAAAAACGGAACTTATTTATGACTCAACCCAATACAACTTACAAAACGATACCAACCAAAGGCAAGAATTTCTGTTTATATACATTGTACGGCTTACCAACCTTTTCTTTAACCTGTTAATCCGGGGATGACGAGTTATCTTGTCATTCGAATCTACACTTCTCTCGAAGGTTACGAATTAAATTGCAATTATCGCTCTCGTAATTTTGACATTTTTATGAGTATAAAATTCAGTGTTGAACACTCGTACCATGTATACGTCCTAATTATAAATATATCGCAGGGATTTATTTTATCACTACATCGAAACTGCCCGCGTGATGTCGTTTTTGGAAGAACTCCCCGGTTAAAAAGTTCAAGAGCGCTCGTTTACATTTCAATCTTTAGAATGTTTGTTAGTAAACTATGTTTGAAATATGTAAGCGAGCAAGGTTCATGAAAGTTCAAAGATCAATTTTTACGACAGTGACAATCGACGATAAGAAATACAAAGGACAGTGTTGTAATTAGTGAGGCATTGTTTTGTCTTCTTTTGTTAACAAGGCCGGTCGATCTCGTATATTGATTGGTGAATATCATCATAGATCATTTCCGAGTCATTTAGGAAACTTGTTTTACACCAATTCTAAATATCGACTTACGGCAAATTTCTTTACGAAATTCTTTATATTGCTTCCCCTTAAACCACCCTCCGATTAATTTCTCATCAATTTTTTCCCCCAAACGTATTTAATTGCAACTAATACAACAGTACTTCTTTCTTTCAACTAATAAAAACCTTAGTTTTGTAATGTTGTTGTCGATAGTAATACAAAGCTATGCAATTGGAACCAATAAATACATGCATTATTAAATATTGCACGTTTAAACTTGCAAGTCAGCTTTCAGATCTAAAGAATTTTGGAACATTGTGACATAGAATTGTACGTCGATTTTCAAAATTTCAAAATTTTAATTCACGATTCTAATTTGAAAATTTCAGTAGCAATCAGCTAAAGAATTGTCTGGTTGAGGATAAAGTTTCTTCTAATGATATTAACATTTTTCATCACAATATGGAGAGAAACAATAAAATGAATTTTTTCTAACATGTTTCGAAAGATCATAATTGCATAAACCGTAAAAGCAATTTCTATTTGTCAATTAGCAGTGGACATCGCCGATGTCGAGTCATAAATCATACTTAAGAAATAAGAACGAATAGAAAATGTAAAAATAGTCGAAGAGCAATTGATCAGACATATATATTTGCCGGTTGAACTATTTTCAAAAAATTGTCTTCCTAAGAATAAAAGACGTATTGAATCAAAACTTATTTTTAAAAAACGTGTTTCTAATCAACGTAATAATTTAATAAGACATAAATTCTTGACTTTCTTACCATTAAGGAAAAGAATCTAACTACATTGAGGAGGAATAGCCAAATCGGAGAAGTATGTCAAGAACAATTATTTGAAACACTGATGTTTAAAATGTAATTGCGTTTACTGCATTTATTCAAGTTCTACAAACAATAGTTTATTTCGAGGAAATGTTTCGTAACTTTCGTATTTGATCCTCTTTAAATAAAAGTACATACATATATAATTGCAGGGAATGCTATTTGCGTTAAAAATTGTCCTATTTTTACTCGTTTTCTTATTCTTGGCGCAGATAATATCTACAACTAGCCGAAGTGAATGATCGAGCAGATCGTATCACGTTCCTCAAATGTTTCGTACGCACGCGCAATTTGAAATACGTATAGAATGAATCCTCCAACACATTGCACTTCAAACGAATTTAGAATTGCAGTAAAACTATGTCGGAGAGATTTACGCTCGATTGTTATTTCAAAAAGATAGCATCCGCGTCCAACTCAAATCAGATAATTCCGTCATATCAATATGATTTCCTTGTAAATAATTCCTCTATCTCGGTTAATATATAGCAAACTCCCGTATAACACGAGTTCCTACAACGCGAATTCTTATAGCACGCTAAAGATATATCGCGATATAAGGGTAATTCACCTAAGAGTGGAAGTTGAAATATTTTCGAAACTGTTAATTATATCGAAAAATGTTTCAAACAGAAGTTGAATAGTTTCGGGGGGTTTATTATTCGATATAATTATCATTTTTGTAAATAGTCGTGTGGAGGACATTTGAACCGAACCAGTTCGTGATTCTCTATAAAAAAGTATTAACTCATGCATGTCAACAAGTAATTAGTTTAGGAAATATTTTCATTTAAATATTGCTAGGTGAATCACTGTGTACAATAAAATGCGGGAATTCACCGTTTTTCTCTGTTTCGTAATTGTTAAAACAAAAGTCATCCGAAACATATTATTTATATTTCTTTTTATTATATTTACAGAATTCTCGCCCTGTAACAAGTGTTTCTATAATGTGACTGCATACAACGTGTAACGTGTTGACCGCGTTATACGGGAGTCTACTGAACTCTTCAGTTTTAGAAAAAAAATATTGACAGAAAACATTATTTTGATGCGTTTGCCTCTATATTATGATGTTTAATGACTTGCGATTAAACAAATGAATTATGTAGGATGTTATCATACACATATTGTATGTTATCGAATACCGATGAAGTTGCGTGATCTTTAAAATCGTACGATTTGGAAGATTCTTATACGTATTGTGCTATATTGCTGTGGGCTATAAATAGACCATTAAGCTATCATTCCAAAAAATACTTATGCACGTACATTTAGTAGAACCTCTAAAGAAATATAAATTAATGCACGTATAAGGAATGTTGGTACTATGTACTTAAAAAACTAAGCGGCACATTTTTTTATATCTGACGTGCACCAAAAGTATTTGGGATTTTTTATCGAAATTTCGAATTCTTTTGAATTTTAGTGTATGTAAAATATTTTGTATCATAAATTAGCTAACATGAAATTGGTTTGGAAGGGTTTGTTTTTTAAGACTAAATTACACACATATTGAATTTTTCTTTTCTACATAAAAAATTTGCTTATACCGAAATGCCGGCAATATAACAAAATATGTGTCGCTTAGTTTTTTTTTTTAGTGAGTACCACACATATGTAAAAACGAAAAAAGGCGGGTTCCTTGTTAGTATAATCAAGAAGGATTACAATGCTAATATAATAGAAACTATTGTATAAATCGGGCTCTAGTGGAATGTGGGTTTTTTCAAAATCGTGCTGGGGCTGTTACATTTCGTAATATTACAATATAATAATATAGTAGTATAGTATAATAATAATACAATACTTCTAAAGATTTTGATTATGATTCTTATACTGAAAATATTTTTCTATCTTAAAGACATTTTCAGAATACATTTAATTGGATTATATTAAAAAATTTTTAATGAAACAAATGAATCTACCCTTATCAAATGAGTAATGTGAGTTTCTATGTATTACAACTGGTAGATGACGCTGATCTCGATAATTATAGCGTTCTTGACATTGCTATAAGATATTATGCAATATAGATATGGATTTTGAAAGCTAAGGTCAGATGTCTGAATTGAATTACTTAGATATGCCTTAACACCACTGAATGTCTAACTGTCCTTTATATATGTGTTCAAATTAAATGATCTCTCACCAAAATATGATTTGTGCAATTTTGTTTATCAATTTTTAGCACAGTATTAATGTCCATTCACTTATATGTTGTTTGTAATTCAATTTATGATCTAAATTAAGAGCATATTTCATTACGTTTAAACTGGACAGATTATTATGCATAGTTATATTATAATTACATTGTCCGGCAAGTAGTTTGGATAAACAAGTTGCGAGAATATATTTAGACACTTCCAACATTTTCTCTACCTGTATATCTAAACATTCTGTTTCACATATTAGCATACGTTATGCTATATAATATTATAAATCATAACGACACTTATATGCACGTCATGCCTGTTAATTGTTTTACTCAAAGTATGATTATTAAAAATTGCAACACCCAGCTAACTGTAATCAAGAAATTGTCTAGCATCTGTAAAACGCGAGGACCACAGATATTTGTATTTTCACATTATTATATTTTCGGAGCAACAATTGTAGAGTATGTCATCATTAAAACTACCATTCATTCTTTCTGGATTTTTCTACGTTAGTTTAAAAACTGACACTTTTGAAAACCGCTATGTTAGGATGAGCAGCGCAATTGCCTCTGCGCAAGGGAGGGAAGGGACGAGGTAACCCCTATGATGGTGTGTATGTATGTATGTAGGAACATTCTACAGAATGATTTTTGTCACGCGTGTATCACGTGCTCGTCTAACCGGCCTGCGGCTTTACCGCTTTTTGCCTCGATTCAATTCCCCTCGTGATCCGGGCCCATTGATTAAACTTAACTGGAATTATCGCTATAGTAATACAATCTACATCATTATCAGCTTTCTTAAACATGATAATATGCTTTGTCTTATATCTCACGTATTCGAAATATATTTCTCAAATATTTTCATGTTTTCGCATATTTTCGATATAAGAACATATAAGAGCGATATGAAACATGAGTGTATAGTGTAACAATTTACAAATGGATGATCATTCATGTAAGTGAAGAGAAAGTGCTTAATGGTCAAATATTTCTGGCTCAATTTTTCTTATATTCAATATCCGTTTCGTAATAATCCAATGTACATCGTTATGCGACTTTCTGTGATGCGATATTTTTGTCTATATTTTGCGTAGTCGAAACACTCTTCGGATCTGGTGTGATCTACTGTAGCTATTGTCTTACTGCTTAAGATATTCACGAATAGAACTTTTTCACATGAATGTACCTAGTACAGGTTTATAATAGCAATCGTTATATGAATTTGATTATGTCAAAGAATTTCTGACCGACGACCACAGAGAAGAACTTCCTGTTGTTTTCTCATTTGTTCATTCTATCCTTCGTTCTTCCACTCAATACTAATTCTAAATTAAAGTTGTATTAATTCCCGTTTATTTTCTATATCGTAATACCATTGAAGTCTGAATATGTTTTATATTTCAAAAACTAGTAGAACGTGTTCTACTGTAAACAATTTTTTTACTAGGAAATATATGTCACGATCCTATTTTCAAATTTTATCATCTTCTATTTAAAGTATTTATTGTACTGACGATGAAACCTGGTTAGATGATGGTAGGCTTGAACGGAAGGTATGCGATTCCACAGGGACTCTAGCGCATGCGCCTTGCACGAAAAGCTCGGAGAAAAGGAACGAAGGGAAGAGTCGAATTCGGGTGGTCGATGCAGTAAGAAGTACCCTTTGTGTGTGAGAGTGTTTCAATTGGTTACAAATTGAATTGGCAAAGCAGATTCGTATTATAAAACGGTCCGTCTTTAATCTGCCAAACCTATCGTGTAGATTTACGACCGTCTTATTGTCGATAATTATTAAAAAACCTCAGAAAAGTGTCCGAAAATTCCCGAGGCCGTTATCGATTCATTCGAAGAGGGGCGAAGTGCTCTTGCTTGTCGTTTCCACTTTGGTGGAAACGCAGATACTTCTAACTGGTCCCATAGGACACGAACAGCTCGCCGATTTTATTGCAATCTACGCAAAACAATGGGAGTTTACGTGTTTACCTTCCTGTACAGAAACTTGCGAGTCGAGCGGTTCAAGAAATCATATTTAGGTAAGCGCTATCCGCCATTGACATGAACCTTTCTCGTACCGGTGTTTTACTGTGTTTGGATTATCGAATCTTCCGTATTTTGTTCACTTCTGACGTTTGGCATATTAAGTATTTTGTAGATAATACATTCCAGCTACTCAAAAGGATAATCTAGTTTGTTGTTATCCATTGCATGAAAAATTGATTTGACAATCGTTTTGACCGATAAGTAAATATATCCCGTGTCAATGACGTTCTTATATCATAAATTTTATGCATGCGTAATCATTTGCGGCGAGTTCCGTAAGAAAGTAAAATACGTACACCGCATGTACAACCGAATCGAAGGGCAATCTAATGTTTCCAGTAGCACCACCAACAATTTTTAATAACTGGATAACCATAATTACGCGCATCTATATGTAATTATACCATAATTACGTTCTAGGAATTACGAATTCCTAGAACGCTTAACCTATCCTTACCGATTTCCGACCACATTTGTAATTAATCGCACAATTTAAGACAAGTATCATGAACCTCGATTCCAATCAATGATATTACAATTCAAGTTTTCATTCATTGTAAAAGTCTAATCACATTCTAAAATCAGGCACATAACATCGTATTTGCACCGAGAGTAGAACATATTTTTCCCTCAACTACATTATCGAACTTGTATTAGAGTTGTTAATAAGACTGCTATTAACACATCTACTAAATTGGAACAACCTCAACCGATAACTATTTCGAAGTTAGAGATTGCGAGTACGAAGTTCTGCATACACATTTTCATTAACAAAACATTAAATGTCAATATCTCATAAATCCAATGATTTTGACCGGTCGCTTCTATTACCGGAAACGGCACCCATTATTTTCTATGGTTTATACAGCTGAAAATGCAACTTTTAATTTACAAGCTAAGAGTACGATGCCTTTTGCGTTTCCGTTATCGTATATAGTAATTATTCTTACCATGGTTTTATTAAAATACGTACAATCAAGTATAAATGAGCATGAATATCATTATCAAAATATTACTCTAATTTTTTATATTTGCTGTCTTGTATTTGCTGTTCAATGCAATTTGAACGATATATCAAAACAGCAAAATTTTTCACGGTGAACTGCAAAGTGATATAATGACCTGCCAATAGATCTTCGAATGTGTAAATTCCCACAATGTGTACATAACATGAACGAAGGTCGTTCAGTTTCATTATAGCAGTAGATCAAAATGTAGCAAAAAAGCATACGTAATAATTTGTATAAACATCTCGTGACTGCAGCATGTACTTTATGAATATAAACTTAACTTCGAAGAGAATTTTCTGCAATAAGTTTGCTTACTTTATTAACACTATTGAGATGCACGACTTGATTCATATTTAAATCAGGAATTTATCCTGAATGCACATCGCGGGTTCCTCAATTTTGAAAATAATTCTGTTAAAAACGTGCCACGCGTTGAAACAGCGTAGTGATATTATAAATGGCCAATTGCTCGAGTTACACGCGCGGTTATTTTAATTCATGCTCAGTGAGGTTATCACGGTTTTATTTGCATCTGCGACAGTCTTGCGCGTAAGTTGTGCAAGGCACAGGCTTGTTATTTTTAGCTTCATTAGCTGTCATTAAAACTAGCGTTTTTCAACAAATTCAAAAAATGCTGTTTGTATTTCCGGTATTAAAATTAAAATCCCGCATGCTGGAAGTTGCAGAGATGAAACCGAAGAGGGATATAACGATACGTTAAAGATGTTTACATATCATGCTTGTTTATGAACAATACTCAAATTTTACATTTCGTGTACGAGTAACTTTGCGGTAAATAATAAAATGTAGTACACGATGGTGAATTTTGATGAACGCGAATACCTTTAATTACACCACTCTTCCGGAACGTGTGTCATAGATTGAATATAAATGAATCATTCTTACGAATTATACAGGTTTTACAACTTTCATACTGTCAGATTGAAGTATTATGGAGGATTTGTGGTATCCGGGATATTTTTGTTGCTTTCATGTGTAGGAAATCGTAGTGCGCAGGACAGACGCGTCAGAGTGAAAGCAATGGAAAAGTACTGGAGCTCGGTAGGGTGAGACCAGCGAAGTAGATGTATAGGTAGTTAAGGGTTCTAGAGAAAACGTCATGAAGCAATTCTTTAGATGGCAAAGTACCCTCCCCCTTTCTGTTTATTCTTAATCCGTGAATATCTACTCGGAATACCGATATGTTACAAGTGCGAACCTCAGCTGACCGATAACTGATACGACCAGAGTTACCCAAGGGATTTTAGTTTATTTTTGCGCACTGATATTGCTGTTATTGATCATACGACACTTTGGTATTTGAGCAGAATAAAATCACGTGAACTTTACCGTTGCAGTTTTCTACCACAATTCAGGACATATTAACACATTGGGGTATTCACTGTTGGAGGTCGTTGATAAAGTATTTCGCATTTCTTATTTATCAAGAACAAATTGTTATTACTTTCTGACTAAGAATATACTATATCTAATAACTTAGGGCATGTTTTAAAAACCTCAACAATACATAATATGTATGACGTAAAAGAACAAAAACTCCGATTTTTTATGTAGTAATCAACAGACGTTTTATTACTTATCAACTATGAACAAGCGATAAGTAATTTAAAGATATATGATGCTAAAGAATAGCTAGTTACTGCGTATAGTTAGATATAAAACGTGTGGTCCGCCATGTGTTAATCACCTATTCAAGATTATGAATGCAAAACAGCAGCCTTACTAGGTCAGGGAGAACCAGCGGAAGTATAAGATTTTAGTGAGCGTCTAATAGGGGTTGGCACTAGAAAATCGGAACTTATTCTTTGAAGAAACGCCTTATTTATTATATATGAATCCTTTGGATGTTATAGATCGTATTATGCGATTAAATATGTAGAATATATCTCTATACTTAAAAAGAGAATTCTAAGGAATTATATGAATTTTGTTTATCGTAAGAATATTCACGTGATCTGTAAGTACTTGAGCACTGCATTTAGATTGTGATACCAGTATGTATACTTCACATCTGTCATCATTTTCCGCTACCGATATCAATCCATATCGTATTAATGACGGAAGTTGATATCAACCTTGAAATACAGGTGACCCTCGTATAACGCGGGGGTTAGGTTACAGAGAAAAGCCGCGTAATGCAAGACTTGGATTACATACACGCGTTGTATTGAACTAGCATTGTACAGGTGCCGCTTTGTACGAAGATCGCCACAATATGTTAACCGCATTATATAAATATGCGCCGCGTTGTACGAGAGTATATATGTATATATCGGGACATTTTAAGTAGAATTGAATATTTATATCCTTCACAAATAATTTGCACTACACAGTACATATTGCATGTTTTGGAATATATAGAATTTCTAATGGGAAACTTAATCTTTAATATATGTTTTAATCCGCCCCAACATACAAAGTACATATTTCACAGTTGCATATTTGTACGATTCTGTTGATAATATTTAAATTAAATAGTCTCGTAATAACTTACTTTTAGTTATATTATATAATTGCTTCGAATAAGAAATTCAATTCATAAGCTCATATTATAAAAGCATTAAATTCTGCTGAAAGCGTTTCGGTTTTTGTATATTTACCAAAAAACATGATTCAATTAGACTAATCATATATGTACATATATATGATTTTGAAGTTCTGATTGAACTGAAAGTTTTACCTTTAACAAATGGGGGAATTCTCATCTGTTTAGTACACTGTTTTAATTTAACAACCGCCGCTACACAATAACTAAGAAATATTAATCCACTTTCTGAAGAACTAAACGTGCTTAAGTTTTATGGAAGCATACTAGTGCACTTACTCACCATGGAACTTAGAATTACGTCTATGGAAAACAATATTTTGTAACACACGACAATACCATCCAAGTATGTAGATGAAAACTTGAAGAATTTCAAATTACGTGACACGTACTCAAGTTGTGAAATATTTGTAGATAAGTTCTGCCATATCCATTATCCAATTTACCGTACGCCTTTTATTGTTTTATGAGTCTTCCTTGCAATATTCCTCTCATGCAACATCTACCTTTGAAGTTTCTGCGATCGTTTAAAATTTACATTATATGTACGTTGTACATATTTCTGGACCCATTTCCGTTCAGACGATGGTGGGATTACAATGCGTCCACATTTGTAAACAGACAAAATCTTATAACGTTACGTGGAAACTACGCAACGATACCGGAGTATGCTTCATAAACTCGGCATATGCAACGGTGTGGGACGAAGGGAGGTGGACGAGCACGTGCTCACCGAGTGATAGAACTTTTTTCCTGAGCCGAATAAGGTGACCCGATGGCCGGAGAGGGGGAACGTACTCTCAAGAATGATGAATAAGCGTGCACGACGATACTGCAAAATGCGTGCCACAATCTAAAGTCATCGCCAAAATGAAACAGAAATGAACCGCAGCACAGAATATAGCCCATAATAATTTAAAAATAGAATAAAACGCATAACTAACGCCTTGAAGGAAACCAGATGAAAATAAAATGATACGCATGAGATTGTGTTATGTGTAGGTTACGAAAAAGTTTGACTTGCAGAAGTATGATCGAAGTTAAACTGTGGTAGTAGATACGCAGATCGAAGTTAAAATGGAAAATTGTATTTTATAAGAAAAATTACCGATTGACGAGATACTTCTTGAGACTGTGCGCGGATGTGTTGTGAGAGGTGTGCATTTCGAGAGAGGGAGGACAAGGTAGTGTGTGTGTGAGAGAAAGAGAAAGAGGAAAGTATCATACATGGAACGAGTGAGAGAGAGAGGAAAGGTGTGTCAGTAGATAGCATGAAACGCGCGGACGAGCAGAGGTGGGAGAAAGAGATAGCATCAAAGAGAGGAGTTCAGCAATCCTCGGCAGTGGTTGTGTTCAGTCGTTTGCAGCTGTCTTCGCATTGCCATCTTGGGCGTACATTTTTCGTTCGTTCTTTGCAAGCAGTGTTCAAGACTGTTGCACATTACAGATATTTAGTTTACACGTTCGTAGAGGTGACTGCACCTGAACGTAGTGTGCTGACAAACCCATTCGTGACGTATCTAAAAGGTTGAGTTGGCCAAACCGCTAAGAGGATTCAAACGCGGGAACACTTGTCTTTCGTTATTTAAACAGTGATAAATTAACTACTGTGTGTACCATCCTCTTTTTTATTGAAACTCATCGTCAGTTGTTTTTCGTGTATTCTGTTTGATGGTTTTATAACCAGAAGTGCACCGGTTCACTGCAGTTGCAGCCGTTTCGAATAGAGAATGTTCCTTCTTGCACCAGTCGAAAATAATCGTTGGATGTACATTATGTACGGATTAGAGAAGCCAATGGATAACATGTCCGGTAATTACTGTTATACTTTTATAGTGTTTCCAACAGGAATTGTATATGTTTTGATATCGGCAGTCAATATCTTATGAGATTAATCGATTTGCTGTATCTCAATTGTTTTGCTTTTGACAATCAATGAATGCTAAGATGGCATCTAAATAACAACATGATAACTTAAAGGTAAAATGTGTGTTGCAACTTAAAAGTGAATTTAAGAGTAAACGGATGGATTAATTCAATGAAAAGTGTGCAACAAGCTTACATAATATTTGTTTATGGACATTGGTGATAAACACGATTTATTTAAGTGGACCTTACAAAGTTTGTAATAAAATATCTTCCAGTACAATTTTACTCCATGAAACGTCAGATTACGTGTAGTTTGATGTTGATCGATTAGTATTCTTCCACTGACCGCATTTCGAAGTACTTCTGTGAATAACACCTACCGGTGTATTAATTTATGGGAAAGAATAACACCTTTGCACATGTGTTTCTATGCTTGTCAGAATATTTTGCATTTCGATAAGTACAAAATCGAATAAATCTGCGATTTTTTCTGTCTCTTCGAAGTATGAAATTTAGGTCGTCTTCTTTAACCCGAACTTTTATATAATACTAAATGCAGGAACACTTTTTCATTTCCATAGTTCATAATAATATAACAGTCTGATTAAGAAACATTTAATTAGAAATGATACACATCGTAAACATTATCAGATATTTAGAAGCTCTTTCGATTAAACATCTTACGGAGTTGATTATACAAATTTTTATTATAACTTTAACCAACTTAAACATAACACTATATTCTGATACAGCATAGCGGCCAGGCGTTAATAATAAGCATAATATCGTTAAGAAATATTTGGATTGTCTTCTGCAGATATTTAATCACCTTGTGAATGCTACTACGATTACAATCGCAGAAATATTCAATGATTGTTTTTCTGAACATTTCTGTGCGCAGCGCGTTAGCAATTACGCAACCACTGAATGTGCAACCGACATGCGCCTGTTTCCGTTTCGAATATTCATATAAAAATTGTTTTCCTAAATCTGATTAATGGATCTGATTAACAATTTTCGAAACGTCTTATAGTTTTTAGAAATATCTATCTCAAGATCCAAATTCATATTCAGATCTACCTAAGGAAATATTATTTCAGTAAATTATGTTTAAAAGGGCCATACAGTTAACTTGAATTTTTGGATTGTACTATTTTATTATTATGGTCCGTTTCAGATAGTTTAAACATTTCCGATTGGCAGACATATTTTTGATCCATTCATATGTCTTCGAGTTAATTCTGTTTAACACGTTCTAATTACGTATTAATCCATGACCAGCGTTCAAAACAAGTCGAGGCAGCATTTGTGTAATAATTTTTGCATTATAAAATGGAAATTTTCTGCGACATTATCTTCTTTATCTTGAAAAAAAATTAATAGCGGACGTGTACGGCTTGTTTATCGATAAATACGAGGTATACGGTTCTTGATTATTTTAGAGATTCGCACCCGTAATGAACCGTAAACCGTTTCTATATTAAAGCTGTGCTATTCCAATTGAGTAAAGAGCTATAGAAAAAAAGGAATAGAAAAAACTTACGTTTTTTGCAATACTTGCGGACCTACTAATGAAAGGAGCGTACCTCCTTATAGAGATTGTATATCCCAAGGCAGTTTTGGCAAACCGTTATATGTGCGATTCTTCATTAATCTTGAAGGAAATAGCACATAGATCGTCTTTAGAAATCAACTGATTACAATCGTTCTGATTTCTCCTCGTAAATCAGTTGTAGAATTTCGAAAAGTTCTGTTTAAAGCTTTGTTTTGAGGTCGTTTACTTTTCTGTATCCAAGGACAGCTGTAGAACTAATTTATGAATTAATTTTAAGTTTTCTTTTTTAAAAGTTACTACGCAAATAATTCGTTGGGTGATTGCAGGAAGTAAAGTCTATTACTAAAAGTTCGTCGAAAATAATTTACGGTAGATATCTTGTCAATGATATCTCTCTTATATTTCTTTCTTTAAATATGCTGGCAAATTTGAGTAATAAAAATCTAAAACATTTATGTATTAGCTTAAATTCTGTATATATTTTTTAACTGGAATAACATTAATTACTTAAAGCATCGCGTCATAGTAATGTAGATAAGTATGAGATTATTTAAAACTGGTTTATAACGATTTAAGTTTGCATTATGATTACTCACTGAGCTTGTTGTTCTTTGACGTTACAACGCACTACGATCGTCGTAATAAGAGGAATAATAATGAAAATCGTACGTGGTATACGGGCCTGTGAAAACTTCCAGTAGACGTACTATAAATAGCTTCGCAAACATGCATAAGTATAATATCCTGAAAAGAGTTAGTTTCGATTTTAAATGCTGGGTTAGCGTGTTTTCATCCGTGTTTTTATGAAACGTTTATCAGAGATTATCGTTTTGTTTACCACCAATCCTTAACTTTGCTTCTATCTGTGTTCATAAAGAGACGCCATGGTTGTACTGACGTATATGAAAGCCATTATCGAATAAGGAGATGAAATGTGACATATAAATTGCCAATAATCCCCAAATTGAATAAAATTGTATTCAATTGATTACGCTTTACATTCAACAAGTGATGGTCAATTGCAAGAAGATGTTCAATGGGTTTCGTGACTTTCGTTTGAACTTCATCTTATCTTTAAGGACATTCAATTATTTGCATACAGATATCTAAATAGTATGTTTGTTTCGTATGAATGTTCGTGTTAGTAAAATATGACATATGACATATATGATATATTGTTTAGATATGAATGACAAAAAAATATTCTATCATTGAATCAATAAGATATACCTCCTAATATGTCCAGTTGCTACGATAAAAGGATTTTTTTGCATAAATACAATCCATTCTGAACATTTGTTAGCTACAGAATGAATCTTGATAAGAATCAATAGTGGAAACACTTAAAAAATGCATGACATTTTGCATTATTCGGAATTAGTATATTAATAATAAGATATTGATATACTATATTTAATGCGGAAAAATGTATAATATAATTTAATTTATAAATACAACAACATTTATAGTATAGAATAAGTAATTTGTTCTTAACAAATAGAGTTTAGCTCATAATTTTGAATTTATTAACACTAGAACTACCGAGTATATACTCATGTATGCTTACACTTTTAGCATAAAATATAGCTGGAGGTTGTAAGTTAATTAACGGATTCAATTATTCGCGTTATGTATATAAAATAAAAATATATAAAATCTCAAATAATTCGCCGTAGTATATTCGAATATTTTAACTAAAAATGGCAAACAAGTCATTTTGATCCCCTTGGTAGTTCTAGTGCTAATCTCGTTACAATGTATAAAATTGAAATTGACTATGATTCCCATATATCGTGCAGATTAATCTGCATTTATTTAGATATTCTTACATTAAGTAAGAGTGTTTTATTTATTAGTTAAGCTGTTTTGTTTTCGAATTTGATTAATTATAATGAATATATGTTTAGTATCTGAATTTAATTTATATGAATTCGGAAACTTGCTGATTTCGTAGCTTAATTCAGCATTGAAATCCTACAGTGATTGGTTTGTTGTACCACGTTCAATCCTTATCAGAGCTTTAAGCTGTATGTGCGATAGTGCATCGTCGATCAAAACAAACGCAGCCGCTTTAATCAGTTATAAATGAAAAGTACCGCAGTAGTCTACAAAAAGATAAGATGCACTAAAGTGCGCCTGAGAAAAACAAGAAATAGTTATCTATCAGCTTGTAAGTTGATTGGAACACGTGATGCTTTATCAACATTCATTTATAATGGAATACTGAATTTCATCACGTGGATCTGTATGCATTTTTATTGGTATTTATATTTATTGTCCATCATAACGATCCATTCATGATTAAACTATTAAACATTCATATAACAGCAAAACGAAAATACTCCAGCAAGACAACACACTACAGCTATTGCGCAGTGAAATAAATTCTTAAATATGCATCAATATGATAATTAACTTCAAATATACATGAGTATGATAATTATTCAAAAAATACTATAAAGATGGGAGCAAACGAAACTCACGCGTTCTTCCTTCTTAAAAATAACATGACTCTTGGTAGCATCTTCATAATGTGTTTATGGTAATCGGCACGTTTTACAATCTTTATTTACCGTATTATATTATCTGAAACCGGTAGCTGCCTAATGATAAAACATTTGTAAGAAACACAGGTCAGGATGACGGTGGGGATGTCGAAAGTAATAGATTTAATTTTGTAAGAAAGTTGTATTATATGCTTTTATTCGAGCGTCTGCTCCAAACGTTCGTATAAGACTGATTATTGGGCCCCGTGCTCGCTATTGCGAGCCGGCCCCCTTACATTTTGTCTGTTATTATAACCAGCTATAAGGGCGCTGGCCCCTCGGCACGGCTCTTGCCAGCTAGTCGTGCTTACATATAACACGACGCCCGGCTCCGTCGCCTATTCTTACACATTGTTTAACAATTGGTACGTATATACACTAGGATGGCCCTTAGTTATACTTGATGAAATTTTTTTTTCGAATTTTTCTGATGGCGTCCGGGCAATGGTTCCATTTCTTGAAAAAATGATTATGTCCAAGTTTCATCGAAATCGGATAACGGGAAAGGGTGCCACCAGGGGTTTTATTATTATTCATCTTCTCGCAACGCGCTGCTCTTTAAAGCGCGCGGCTACGCCTATGCAAGAGGTTAGACCGGTACTATCTCGCAACCATCCTTGTCGCACTAATGACCGACGCATAGGCGCAAAGGAACATCGACTCTTAGCTTTTCCCGCCACACTGTGTATTATTGGCGACTCAATAACTACAATTTATGTGCATTGTGCTTTCAGTTAAATACTTATATGACTGTGATAATACTATTACCATTCGTTCAAAGTAAATAGGACGGCTCTAATAACTGTTCCGTACATTGCTTTTGAAACAAATGATAGATTAAATAGAAGATCTTTCAAACAGTTTTTGTATTTGGCTTATAAGATTTCTCAACCTTATTGAATGGTCCTGTCATGTAATTACAGTTTGCTTCTTAATTCTGTTACCATCATAAAACAATTTGATGTTATTCCTCGAGACTAAGGAAACTTCATTCTTGGAACCAAATTCTAAGGGCTATCAATACCTGCGAAAATCCTTTTCGCTCTATAAGGCATTTTGTTAAAGGATGATCATAAAACAGCATAGATCTTTTTATTACCCCTATATGAATTAGATAATCTTAAGGTATTTTTACAAAGTAATTTAGAAAATAATCAACCGCTTGAAGATTATAAGGAATTGTTAGAATTGTCGCTTCTATTTCTTGGAGATGTAGCGAATCGGGAAATATCTTTTCGAAGACCGGGTGCCATGCATCACGCGCAATGGATGGCAAAGGCAATTTATTGTTTAAAGATATTTTTATTTCACGAAGAATTTAATTTAAGTGCCGAGGAATATAACGGTATTTGCGACATTTGCATTTTCATTGTTAGGGTCTATGTAAAAGTGTGGTTCCGCGCGCCTTTTGTAGCTGAAGCAGCAAAAACGGAATTCGATTTTTTTTTAAATATGGTATTATATAATGATGTCGATGATACCATATCGCAGGTCGCAATAGGAAAATTTACAAACCATTTATGGTATTTAGGTCCAGAGCCGATTGCAATGGCATTTTCTGATAGCAATATTTCTCCGAATATAAAAAGAAAAATGGTTAAAGCTTTAGAGTCTCCGGAAGAGGATAGTAACATTGATCACAGTCCAAAACGATTTAACGCAAAATTAGAAGATATTTCAGTTTTAGTTGGAAAAGGCATTGAGTATTTTGTTAGTAAATAAACCAAATTGTTTTTTTAAAGATTCCATATAAATACTACATTTTTGCAAAACGATCCTGTGACGTGGTACCAAGACGATAATTACAGACAAGCCCTTGATATAATTTCGAAATTAAAAGTTGTAAATGACATCGCAGAGAGAGCAGTAAAATTAATTTCAGAGTACAATAAATGTATTGTAAATTTATTATATAACTTGACCTACATATGAGCTTAATAATTTTGCAACAAAATTATAAATAAAGAAACCTTTTCTTAAGTGAAATAGCTGATAGTTAAAATCCCGACGTACATGCGTAGCGCGCGGCCGCGAACTACACGGCCGCGCGGTCGCGCGTTTTTGAGCAATAATAAAACCCCTGGTGGCACCCTTTCCCGTTATCCGATTGCGCTGAAACTTGGACATAATCATTTTTTCATCAAATGGAACCATTGGGCGGACGCCATCAGAAAAATTCCGATGTCGAAAAATAAGGGCCACCCTAATATACATGAATCAGAAGGTGCGATAGCAGTGCTGTTTTACACACACTGCTTAAAATAACACCGATTATGAATCGGCTTGAATGAGTGTAGTAGAAAATTAAGATAAATGCGTGCTTTGACCAATATAAACACGGTTGATGAAGGCGTATATACATTGAGTCATCGAGTAGAAATATACCAACGAGAATATTAATGGTGGTCACTTCGTTCTTTGCAGCCGGTGGACTCATGGCGGGCTCCGTGGCTACTTTGGCGATACTTTGGGTGTCCCTTCAGACGATAGGCCTTTTTGGTCATTCGCACTCTATTGGAGCCTACAAAGTTCCAGTTGCTCTACAAAACTACTTTGCCCGTTATATTGGTAAGAAATTACATACCCTTGATATTTACAAGAAAGTATTATTCTTTCATTACATCTGAGATATCCTGGTTTCATAAACCTAACAGTATGTTCATCTAACACTAGAACTACCAAGGGGATAAAAGTGACCTGTCTGCCAAGTTTAGTTAAATTATTAGAATATAACACTGACGAATTCTATGTACATAACGCGAATAATTGAATCCATTAATTAATTTAAACCCTCCAGCTATAATTTATATATAAATGTGTAAGCATAACTGAGTATATGTTCGGTAGTTCTAGCGTTAATGCACCCTTTATTCTGTAACGTGATATGTAATGTGACATTTTCTCAAACATTTATGTTTCGAGTTTACGAAATTAGATTAATTTCGCTTTAAATAATATATAAATTACTTGTTAAAGATGTACTAGTATAAAAAGCTTTGGTTTGATTCAATTGCATTTCTTTTTTATAGGGCTGCCGGCTTCGAATTATCCATATGGCGGTGTCATCGATACTGGTCATTTACAAACTCGCCGGTTTCCCCGAATCGACGAGGCAGCTTTGAATACGTCGATTAGCTTCGCACAGAATCTCGTTGCTCGGATGAGTACCCTCGAAAGAAATATTGCTATGGCTGGTGTTGAATTAGAAGCTCACACCCCAGCTGAAAAGCAATTTTTAGACTCCTTTCCTTCCGAAGATGCTTTTGAAAGAGGCATCGATGCTATCGTGGCAATGAAGGCTTCCTCTTACCTCGTTCATCAAAGTTGTCGAAGGTGTTTATTTTTTACATTTCTTATATTTTATTGAAGATGAAATAACAATATCTTGTAAAGTTAAATGATCTACATTGAGTGGGATCGGACGGATTTTGGGAACCTTTTTAGCAGGTTTTTTGTGGGTAGCATATTTATTCGCCGATTGGGGCACACGAAACACTTCTCTAGAAACACTTCCACACAGTAAACAAATGTGTTTTATATTATTGGCATTGTGGTTTCACAGTTTTTGCAGATAACATTAATTTACGTTCAACTTTTGAATTTTATTTCTTTGTAATATAAACTTTTTTATTCGTTGTTCCTTTATTGTTTTTTTTTTCATATTTATTGTATTAGTCATTGGGTTATAAAATTACATATTTACATATTTCTGGCATATCTCTCTTCAATTTTTTCACTTGCTAAGTGTCCAACGACATTGTTATAGATATGGACTCGAGAAGGATGATTGCGCTCGTTACATATCGACTCTACCCCTGCAAGGAACCCCATTGAGTTCAGCTTGCGAGACATCGCAAACCACGATCTGCAATCCAAGGGCGAAGTACCGATCGATTGATGGCAGTTGCAATAATATTGATAATCCAAGCTGGGGTAGAGCCATGACCGCGTACACCAGAATTCTCTTCCCTCAATACTTCGATGGTAAGATTTCTTCCTACCGTGAGCCTAACGCAGACCTTTTTATCCCCATGAATATCAATGGCATTAAATCGCGCTCCATATCATTGGTTTCATCGATAGTCCAATCGTCGTTCCGGTGACACCGTCGTTTCTTCCTTAGGCACGCGCATACTGTCAATTTAACTAACACGGCCGTCGCGGTGATTTAATCTCGTGAACAGCAAAAATCGCGGAAACCCGAGAAATCATCCACTAGCATTATCTTCGACCATACCTTTGATCGGGCAAAAAGTGAGAGCGGTTCGAGAAACTGTAAACTACATGGTCCTGTCGTTATTTGTGTGGAATAATAATCGTACAATTATTTGCAGCCTTTAAAAACTTGGCGCTTCCTTTTCCTCCTTCATACACTACCAACCGAGTTCCTTATACATACTTCAACTTGATTACTTGTGATTGGTATTATTCATATTTTCTTGAATACTTCCGTGGTATTTTATTGAAATTCCAGAGCAAAGGTAGTACATCTGTCGTGATGCAATATCTATTTGTCATCAATATCAATATCAGTTATATCTAGTGCAGCAGTATTCACTTTCTTATCTATTGTAGAGGATTATCTATTGTATCAGACATCTTTATTTTTGTTTATTATATCTTGGATTCCAACTTATCTGTCAATGCTGTGTTGTGGTTTGATATATCAGGTCTTGTTATCACTATTTTAGTTGTTGACTTTAGCAAATATTCATGGAGATTGGAGATTGGAGATTGCTTGATGGTTTCAGTTCGCAATTAGATTAATCTGGAGTTTTCCCAAGTTTTCCCAAGGAAAAGATACAGATAGACAACATATTTCAAATTCCAGAAAATCTTGAAGAATATGTATTTTGTGAGGAATGTCTTAGAACTAACTGCACTTTACAGCATTTATAACGTTTCTATAGAGAAACTATGTTTCTGAGTTTCTTTATATTTTACCTCTGCGACATTCCTGAAGTTTCATAGGAAGTTCTTTTGCTTCATTTATATTTTACTAAAATTCGTTGTTAACTACTATGTGTCACACACTGGTGTCTGTCGTCAACCTTCATATTTTTATATCAATATTCGCTGATTTTGGAAAAAGGTTCTCTTAGAATTCGTCGACTACGAAGGTCGTTTTCTAATTGTTTTGCGAAATCAATATATGTGAATGAAGGTCCAATCTCGTACAAGTAACCGCGACCTACTAATCCACCTGCCCTACTTATCGACACCTTGTAAGCATACACATAAAGCATACGAAAACACACAATACATAGACACATTCTGATCCTTCGGCGCTAATGGATAAACGTTCGTCAATTGGCTTAACAAATTATATTCTGTGATTTGCATTACAGTTGTTGTGCGATAAGGCACATAGAGCATAAAATGCCTGAGTGTAGCAGTGAATAATACTGCCTACAATAGGGTGCCCCGGTCGGGAGATTCTATCCAGCAGTAGAATGTGTATGTAAACTAATTCGGATATACCTAATAATGTATCATATTTATTATGTAACACTAGTTCGAACTTTTTCTGTTGTTTGCGGTATACGGGTCTCGTTAAAGGTGACCGAGGAAGCGAATACAATTGGGAGTACTTCACAGTTATATTTACGTTAGAAACGGAATATCAATGTACCGGTGCAATAAGTAATTTTACTCGTTCCAGATTTATATGAGTGATGTAATATATTGAAAGCAAAGTATTTTAAGTTCTTAATATATCTTGGGATCTCCCATGTATATTCACCTTAAATCTGTTTCCAATAAATTACGTCATTACTAATATGATCAGGGAATTTATCAGAATTGAGAGTGAAAAAGCTCCCAGCTTGGTTCTCTCACTTGGGCACCTTCATCAGCCATCTAAATAAGTCAGTTGGTTGCTTCTGCGAGCGTTCTCGACGTAATCAACTGCCAAATTGATGACTGTTTATTAGATGTCATCTTTAGTATTGCTATAAACAATTTTTCGAACCGCATTAGGAAACGCATTCGAATGTTGATAGTGACCGAACGTATTTCGTCGACAACGCATCAGAACGCCATATCCAAGTAGTCATACCTCCAATTTGTATTTGTAATTTGCAGCGCGAGAGTTAAGTTTGCGCAGGATCCACACGTATTGTGGATCACTCAGAGAACACTCAGCAGTTTGCTTGATATTGCCAGTTTCTTAATTCTTCAAATTGATATCTTGATCCTTGATTTTGTCAGAATTACCAGATTTGGAACTTAATACGAGACACTTAGCCTTATACATAAGTTGTAAAAGGAATTTGATTCCCCTGATTGTTCTCTGATAACTTATCGCGAAAGAAGGCAGGTCTAGGCGATGCTGGGCTCCAAGATTAGTGTACACATAGGGGTATTTCATCAAGTTTGGATTTTATAAAACGCGTTATCTATTTAATATCCACTCTCGCGCTGCATCGATATGTTTTCCACGCACCCACGAAAGAGTCTCGTTAAAATCGGAGTAATTTATGTCGAAAAGCTTTTGTTGCTAATCATCTCAATTCTGTCAATTGAATTTTTTATCCGCATTTCAAATACGATTATCATTAAGTAAAACAAAGTTTCCTACAAAGTTACATTCAAAATGTTTTCGAAACATTTCTGCATATTATAAAGATCTGAAGTTTCTGATGAATTCAGAATTCATAAATTATAATGGAAATTGCATTTTATTTTTGATGACTTGCTTCTGCACAATGCACTAGAGATTGTATTTACTCCGATTTAATGACGTGAAAATCTTTGCGAAACAGACCTTTAATGTTACTTTTGGCGACCAGGAATCCAAGAGCCAAGGCACATGGGACATACAAAAAGACCGCTGCCAGGTGCAAGGACCGTCAGCGTGGCTGTGTCAGCTCCTACTGATCAATCAGATGTCACCAGAACATTAGCAGTTATGCAATGGGGCCAGTTTATTGCTAACGACCTAACTCATACTCCTGTCCGCAAAATGGGTAAGACTTTTTTTTCACTAATTGGAAGATTTATAAGAACCAGTTACTTACCACGTTGAGTGCTGGGCCGAAATTAGTGTTATACGATATTTCCCGATACGCGTCCGTAAAGTGTATATAATGTCTAAAAATAAAACTGTTTAAGCGCTTTACAATACATTGGTACTTTACATCGTTAACATAATGTTAAAAATATTGAAAATTTTACCAATATTAGCGCTATATTTGATTCGAATTTTTGTAATATTGGCAATGGGGGTCACCGCTAACAGCCACGGCAGTCAACGTGTTAATACACTGCCAGTGCATTGTGGAAAATGTTACGTGCAAACGCCGAATTTTCGTCATGTCGAAGGATATTACTTGTTTACAAAATTGGTTATATTAAACAAAATATGGAATATGATGATATAGGGGTTTAAATACATTTGGATAATGAATATTTAAATCTAGAAATTACGTGAAAGTTCTTTATTCATTCCAAAGACCGCCTATTAAGTACAAGCTTCTAACATTTAGTTTTACTCTACCGGTTGAGCAATACAATCCAAATAACTCGTAATTTTACCCCAACAACTGGCAATGTGTTAGTATTACTGTTTGATATTAATTCTAAATTAAAATTCTATTCAATATCCAAATTAAGACTGATGCTGAATATACGTTGCGTTATTATTAAGATTAAATTGACTTATATTTAACATTCAAATTGCTAAAATACACGTCAAGTAAGTGAAATTTAACAAAGCACACGTTTGACAGTATTCCTTTCAAAACAGTTGATCTATATGGGTGGTGTAATATTTGATTATCTATAAAGAATGGATCCCCAGTTGATAAAGTAAAATATGAGCAATGTAGCTTTCTTCTCTATTTTTTACAAAATAACTTTGTTGTTTATAGTCTCATCAGGGAAGCCGATTACTTGCTGTCAGTCGGATGGAAATACGTTGTCACCACGTCATGTACATCCAGACTGCTCTGCAATTACTGTGCCAGATGGTGATCCTATTTACGGAGAACATTACGTCCGTTGCATGAATTATGTGCGATCATTGCCTGTTTTACGATCTGAGTGCACTTTCGGACCAATAGAACAGGTTACTATGCTTTCTCATGATTACACTTTTACGCTAACACGTTCCCTGCCACATGAGTCGCATACGCCTCACTGTAAACTTTTCGTTCAGGCCATTTGATGTTTTCGCTATTAAGTAAATACGTTCCTTTCTTTTATTTAAACTGCGACAATAATTAGTTAAGACAACAATGTTGTATACCTTTACATCTCATTGCTCGGTTTTCTTAAATAACAAATTTTGCAGTTTTATAAATATTATAAGGCATATGTAATAAACAAAACTTATTGTTAGTAGTCGCCACAATGTGGGGAGCGTGCAACGCACCCGGCGTGAACGGAGTCTCCGAAAATCAGTCTGGCACGGAACGTGTTAATTATATGGCCTGCGTCAAGAAGCGATTATAAAACAGCTATCAAATAAGTTCCCTCAAATCAATTGATGTATTTAAGATTTTGCGTTATAATCTTATTAACATGTCACATAACACTAGAATTACGGACAATATATTCAGTTATATTGATACATTCACGTATACGTCCTCTAAAAACAAGGATTCATACGAAAAGTATATTAATCGATTGAAGTGCGTCCATTATGCAACGTGGCTGCAAGAAAATTCAGAAAATGGAACATCATACATTTGAACGCTTTTATTAAATTACGCAAACCCGTCAATTTGACGGCTTCCGTAGTTCTAGTGTTAAAGAAATACATGAAATATTATAAAACTAGAGTACTACGCATTATATTCATCATTATCTTGATTAAAACATTAAAAATACGTTAATCATAAATACTGATAATTACCTCATTTAATTATAATTTGTTTTTTAACAGATGAATCAAGCTAGTCACTTTTTGGATGCTTCCGTAGTATATGGTTCTACTTTAAAGAGATCTCGAGAACTCAGAACATTCCAGAGAGGTCAATTGCGCGTCGACGTTCGAAATGGACGTGCGTACTTGCCTACTGGAGAATCTGAATTTGCATCTGAATGTAGAGACCGTTGTTACAACTCTGGTAAGTATTATGATTCAAAGATCCTAGTTGTTAAACGTAGTATTCATTCTTTTTTATAAACTGAAATTAATATGGGATTGAATTTTATTGTTATGCTATTGTACCTTAACTTTTTCCTTCCGAATCTCCCTTTGTCTGACACGTGAGACTGATCTGATCTTTCTTATCCTGCTACTTTACATTGACTTTCTTCTGATCTACCTTAAAACCATCTTTTCCTGATATTTTCTCTTTTTTTACTTACAAAATCGTGCCCCTCCTGGCCACCTAACCGATTCCTATTATTATGGTATTGAAAATCATCTATTGAAGTACTACTTATTGCATTAATTATCAAGTATAATTTTGTCGTATTTCTTATCGTAGGCGATGATCGCGTAAATATTCACCCCCAATTGGCTGTGATACATACAATTTGGCATCGTGAGCATAACAAAGTCGCCAAAAAGCTTGCCGAATTGAACCTCTACTGGTCTGATGAAATTTTGTATCAGGAGGCCAGACGTATAGTAATTGCTGAAATTCAGCAAATCACTTACAACGAGTGGCTGCCCATATTACTGGGCAAAACGTACTGCCGTGCCGTTGGGCTCACTACAGGAAATAGTTACAGCCGTAACTATAACTCTGGAGACGATCCTGCAGTTAGCAATGAGGTTGCAACAGCTGCTTTGCGTTTCCTTAATTCCTTGATGCAAGGAAGATTGAGGTATTTAGGAACATACTTGTAACTAGAATCGTTCGACTGATTTAACACTAGAACTACCAAAGGAGTCAAAATGACTTGGCTGCCATTTTTAGTTAAATTATTCGAATATACCACGGCACATTGTTTGAAATTTTATGTATACATAACGAACATAATTGAATCCATTAATTGAATTAAATCCTCCAGCTATCTTTTATGTAGAAATAAATATCCAAGCACAACCGAGTATATGTTCGGTAGTTCTAGCGTTAAACAGATTTGTGTTCATTTAAAATTCGCAGAGTACATCATGAAACAAGCATCGTTGTTCTGATAATTATTTATTAGCTATTAGCACACTGTCTTCTCTTATTGAATGAAACACTGCTTAATGTAGTATTGTTTGAATATGTTAATATGTACATGGTAAAGTTATCTGTGCACTTATATCTGCGAGTTCCTTTACTAATAATGTATCATTACCGAAATGCACAATTCTCGAAAAACAAATTTTAATCAACTGATATATATCTACTAAATTGAATTTCAGCTCTATACGCATATCATATAATAACTAATCATACATATTATTGTAGCATGACGGATAACACACGCCGACTAAACAACACTCTTCAGTTGGCGGAACATTTCTTCAGGCCCGGAGTAATAGAGATGGATGAAGTGTTTGACGGATTACTTCGCGGTCTTGCTACTCAAACAAGTCAGAAAATGGATATCAATATTATTTCAGATGTAAGTATGAAATTGAAACTGAACGTAAACAATAATTTATAATTTAACATATTAACCCTTTGCGGACGACCGACGCATATATGCGTTCAGCGTGGAACATCAACGTCGCCAATAAACTCAGATATGCATTCGACAAAAACAATCGACGAGGACGAACCACTTATATGTTGATTAAGTTAACGTTTAGTTTACGATTTTGATACAAGCAAAATATTCAAACTTTCTTTGCAAATCCACAAGACTATTATTACGATTCCTCAGAGCGCTGAGCTTCGAACCGTTCCGTCCGCAAAGGGTAAAAGACGAGTGTATCGGCGATGCTTTATAAATATTTTATTCGAATGTAGATAATATTATATTTATAATCAGACGTGCCTCACAATAAGCATAAAATAAAATCGACCGAAATGAACCAAAACAAATATATTGTGCAGATATACACATATTGAATAAATTATAATACATTTACAGATAACAAGCAAGTTGTACGCAAGCAACCGGAATAGTTTGGGCCTAGACGCTATTAGTTTGGATATCCAACGTGGTCGTGATCATGGTTTACCAGGATATAATCAGTACCGCAAATATTGCGGTCTTCCTTCTGCGAAGAATTTCGACGACTTCTTAGACTATATTCCCTCAGAAGTAAGTTTGTTATAATATAGATTTTGTATGTTTATTATGATCATGAATTGTAGATAATTTTTAATCGAGCTTCTAGTTACAAGTTTTGTTTGTTAACACATTTACAGTCACTGGTACTTTAAACATTGATCTTGAGAGCTGATTAGAATTTTTTTACAAACTATTGTGGATTTCTGCATATTTAAAACAGAGCTTATAATGGATGTTACTGTAAAAGCACGAAAAAGTACTTGTAAACGCTTCCGGTTTGGGCTTTTGCCATACCATTTCGGTAAATACGAGGATTTACTTGTTAAACCAAGGATTTACCAATTTTCGGACTTTTACGGTAACAAATCTATCAAGATTTAGAGGAAAAAAAGTTAGAAAGTTCATACATGTTTAATACAATATGTGTGATTGTTTTTGTTTTCAGATGGTCAAAAAATTGCGTACAACTTATGCCCATCCCAATGATGTGGATCTAATTGTTGGTGGGATGGCGGAGAGACCTGCCGATGATGGCATGTTAGGACCTACCTTCCGCTGCTTGATCTTCGAACAGTTTGCAAGAACTCGACGTACAGACAGGTTTTTCTATGACTCTGCGACTCAACCGCAACCTTTCACACCTGGTATGTATAAGAATTCGGTTTACATAAGTTTTACTAAATTATAATGTATTGGGTTGTGTAACAAGTCCTGTTGCGTCGACGGCAATCGCATTTCGAGACGCATTCGGGAAGCGTTATCAATATTAAATATTGTTCGCAACTTGATCAATTAAAAGCATTATTGTCCATTAAAACCCTTTGAGTGTTATTGATGCATACATGCGTCCGGCGAAAGCCATCGGTGTGGACTAAAGGCGCATGTATGCGTTTGTCAGTTCTTTCGATCTCCCGCGTAGTAATATAATATAAAATATAAGTTTGAAGTTTTTCCTATTCTCTGTTATATTTACTGAGTTCAGTTTTTATTTCTTATCTTCAAGTTAACGTATAGTGCAAATTATACTGTTTCTAACAGATAATTAATACTCGAAAATAACGTTCTTTCATTATTTAATTTGGCGAAAAAGAATTACAATAATAATCTATTGTTAATTGAGCCTTGAATAATTAATCAACGGAGTTCGTGCTAGCGAAAAAGTATTCCGTCCACAGCGATCGCCAGCGTCAGGCGCGCGCAGTCCGTACAGAGCGTATCGGTAGAGAGTATTCAGCACTCAGAGGGTTAATTGTTTTAATTAATTCTAGTACCGCAGCTGCTAAAGTTTACTTTAATTCTTATTGCAGGGCAATTGGCCGAAATACGTAACGCAACATTGGCTAGAATACTTTGCGATAATGGTGATAATATTACGCAAATGCAACCCAACATTTTTCTCCGTCCGCAGCCAGGGTAAGCACATATTTATTTCTCAATGATTACATATTTTTTTAAATTACAAATATAATCTACCTATAACAATTTGAACAAGACAGAAGATATTATATTGTGTTGTTCCATAAGTTCGTGTAGTTTTGTCGAATATAAAAGATTCTGTTTTTTTGTTCAAATATTGAATACGAATTAATCTACATTGTATTCCCCACCGTTATTTAACAATCACGTAAAACGATAAAACCAAGGCTATCGAATGATGTATAATCATTCATAGCTGATAGACAATTGCTACGAGATATGCATATTGAATATGAAATGGCGCACGAACTTGTGCACCAACCTAATATAGGACAATAAAACGTGTTTAACATTCGAACTATCAAGGGGGTTAAAATGCCGTCTGCCATTTTTAGTTATATTATTCGAATATACCCCGACGAATTGTTTGAGATTTTATGTACTTTTACTTTATGTAAATAACGCGAATAATTAAATCCATTAATTTATTAAAATTCTCCGGCCATAATTTATATATAAGTGAAAGTGTAAGTACAACTGACAATGAGTATGTGTTCGGTAGTTCTAGTGTTAAAGGTACTTAAATAAGATTGCTCGATTATTATCAATTTTGTCAATACTCGTGTACGGCTGAAGGATACGACTGTCATCAGTTTCTTGTATACGAGATTAAATTTGAAAGTATAAGTGCGTAGGTTTGATACACAATTTTCAAAATGTTATTATGTTATTTCTTTCCTCGCCTTTTATGTGCAAGTTTCTAAAACGTAATTTTACTTTGCCGGTTGAATAACATCATTTGTATAAAGCATCATTTTTTCTACCAGCGGTCAATGTGTTAACCCTTTGGCTCCGGTATGCTTGCAATAAAGTAGTCTCTGTGAACGGAACAGATATACGAAACACGTCGTTAACAATCGGCACGAGCATACAGAGTGCGTACGATACATAGTTGAGTTTTCCTGTCCTTAAGACTTTCTAATGAATTTTATTATAGTATTTCAAGCTTTGAATTAGTGTACAGTCTTTTTACGCAAGCGGCAATTATATGAGCACGTATATATACGTTCTTCGTGCACGAGTCTACACTTCTTGAGCACGTATATATATATATACACACTACCGGCCATACGTTTGAGATTACTTACTGTCGTTAAGCAAATTATTAAATATCTTGTCTATAAAATGGAATGGGATACTTTTCGTTGGGTATATCTGTAGGTTGATGTATGTTGATATTATAAGACAGAAGTGTTGTATAAATTTCGTATATTTTATTCTATATTAACTATTCGTTGAAGTATCCCCCTTCCTTCGTTATTGCTATTTTACGTATTTTTGACATACCCCGACAAGTTTGTGTAATGTTTCTTGCTGCATAGTTCGCCAACCTTCTTGTAGTAAAGTAATTTCTTGCGGGGAAACTAAAAGCCGACCGATAGCAATAAACTTACCCGACCGATTTTAAAGTTAACAAAATCTTGTTACACCCGGGTGCCAATATAATATGTGTATGCATGGCAAGAAAATAGTTTAATATTAATAGTAAAATTATAAAATGGACAAAGGTTTTATATTCTGTTTATAAAAGGTTTTAATGTTCATTCTAACGTTTACTAATAAATGTTTGAAGTAAACGTTAGAATGAAGACAAGGCAAGTGATCCCAAACTTATACCCGGTAGTGTAGGTTCTTCTGACAGAAAAGAGTTAAAACTAAAAAACAGATGGTTAATTACATGCCTGATCTGCTATTTATAATTTGCCATGTGTTCTTGTTACAGAAATGAACTTACATCCTGCTCGGACTTCACGGCAATACCTAGCGTAGACCTATTTGCCTGGGCCGAAAGGGCGAAGGCCTATCGTTGAACATTTTCTTTAATTGGCTGGTCACATTGCCGCATCGATTTGCCCGTGGAGCACTGAACGGGCATGAGAACGAGTACGAGATGAATTCCTAATCATCCTGCGATCGTTCGTAACTGACTCTGAATTCGAATCCTGCAGAGTCTGGATATTTCCAGCATAGTTACAGTGAGTAGATTTCTCGCAACACAAAGGATTCGTCGTGTGCATTAAGAAGCACCATACGGGCAAGATGGAGGAAATCAATATAATACACATACATGGTAGAATGAAAACGACGGTGAAACGACACGTGACTAGTCGATTAAAAACAGTACGCCGCAGTCGTGTTGTGGTTGAGTATGTGGCATATTCAGCGTTTGAGGATAAATGAAGCGAAATGAGACTGTGAACAGAAATCGTATTTACGCCCTTGTCATCGGGACTTGAATTTTGAAGTCTCGAAATCATCCTAGCTATGGGCTATTTTATGAATTCTAAGGATGCGTGTGTGAAAAGTTCCAAATCGTAGATACTTTCATTTAAATATACGTCTATGATAGGGTATTAGTGGGATCACGTGGATCGCGTATGAACACTGTCAGTTACGCATTCGTTTCTGTTATTTTTATTATGTTTTCTTTTTATTAAGCTCTCTGTGAACAGAGAAGAGAGGAATATTTTTAATTTGTGAACAGAGCTGCATTCATATTCTGGATATTCATTGTTTGGAAAATCTGAGGAGGCAAATCCGTCATTGCTATTTGATAGATTTTGTTCCGTTTGATTTGCGATACGGTGATACCACAATGACAAAAGTAATGTTTTTTCCCAGTGATTGTGACGTGTGTTATTGAAAGTAGATAAGAACGGTTCAAACAAAAATACGAGAACGAAATGCAAGTGTCAAGCAGCAATAATGGTTGAGAAGAAGTTGATCGACATTGAATCCAATTTTGTATGTCCTCAAAGTTGAAGATTGTGTAGCACGATGAAAATATATTTACGTGTTTTGTCATAATTTGCAAGTAAATATTACATCGATGCAATTACTTTCGATATTTCGACGAAAAGTAATGCGAAAAGGTCAATGATCATTGAACAATAATATCGCCAAGAGATATTTTGAAACGTTATATAATTATAATTCTACCATAAAAAATAAACAGACTCACGAGAACAATACAAAATTATAATCAACAAATATAGACAATGATAAGATGATATCAATCTTCAAATTTGGAACTCAAACTCTACCTTCATATTGTAAACATATTACGCGATTAAATCTTTTGCTTTTTATCAGCCACAAATTCTTTCTTAATATATTGATAGACTTTTTATTTTGTTTATAACAAGTACGACAAAACTCTTCGATATAGATTCTTGATGAAATATTCGATATTTTTAGTAATTTATGGGAAACCAATGAAACATGATATTTGCGAGATGAAAGATTGACTAATTAGGAAACTCGCGATATTTCATCTTGAGTTATTTCGATAAATATCTCGTACTTGAAGAGACAACGTTTGAACGTAACTTTTTTTTTATTATAACGATATTAGCGTAATGATGATCAAAGTCCTGTTAGAATATGAGGTATGACTGATTAGTTTTAAGTGAAATACTATAATGTTGAGGGTTTTGTACGTAACGTGGTACGTGTACTTACAACGTGCAATTACGATCTATTTTTTACGAATCTGATATAACAGGCTCGATCAATTTCCGTTTTTATAAAATAAAGAAGACATCACGACAAGTTTAAATAATTCCTAAGCTTACTCCCAATTCTCGACACCTTCGACGATTAATGTTTTCTTCCAATTAAACTTCCAATGACTCAACCACAAATGTATACTGCTTTTAGTTATAATTACAATATCTCATTAAAATATTTGCACGTAAAAAAAAATTGAGATTTATGATAATTTAATTACGGCGCCTTTGGGATGCATTTTGGTTGCTACAATGTGAAATTCAATTTGACTTGAAAGTCCATTTATAGTAGCTGACAGAAAATTTATATAAATCTGTGGAAGTATTATAATTTGCATTTATTAATATGTAATCTGCTACGCTAGTTGATTCGTTTGTAATATTAGACTAAAAATGGTCTTTAAGGTCTAAATGAAACTACAATATAACTTACAAAATAATACGAAATTCAAAATTTGGACACAATGGAAGAACCTTGGATCAACATAAAAAAGATAAAATTGAACGATACGTGTTACGGAGCATTTTCATTGATGGGCTTTATGTTACTTTTGGTAACAAAATGTCCTCGTGAAAGATGGGGAGTGTACGTTGCGTTGTATATGTATATGCATAAGCAAAAGCATATATGTGCATAATTAATTTATATAATTTCTAAGTAAATAATAACTATAGCTTCAAGAGTGCCGTGAGATGGAAAATGTTGAAAAACACTGAAACAGACTTAGCACTGTTTGAATATTTCAGTAGTATTGTAAACGTTTATTACAGAACAAACACGTATTGTTTTCCATTTCGAAGAGAAAAACCGAAAGCGCGAAATGTGTATTCCAACTCGCACTTTTAACCAATTATTTACAGTTTTAATTCTCCCGTATTTGTCGATGTCTGTGTCCTCGATTTTTGTTGATTGTTTGATACAGTTTATCAAAACAGTATGCCAGAAACAATTCGTTATCAAGTGAGTAATATCACATTAATTCAGATTTACGTAATATTTAATTAAATTATGTAATATAATCGGCTATAAATATTATGTATGTATATCCATATAATTGAGTTATAATTCCACGAGTTATCGGTTCATTTTTTGTATTTACGTGTCAAAACCGAAGTGTGAAACGTTCTGGAAAATTGTTATCGTTGACATTCATACTTATTGCTAACTTAGCAAATAAGATTGAAAGTGGCAATAGCTTTTTACAATAGTAAAAAGCGTTAATGGAACTTGCTAAAAACAAGCATAACTCATCGAAGTAGTATGGTTTCTTTTGGAAGGTACATCAAATGAATTAAAGAACTTTAATGGAAGGATTTACGTAATTTCATTAGAAATTGAATAATCCGAATGAAATCTTTCGATGGAAGAATGGAAAGATGGATGTAAAATACTTTCATTCAATGTGCTTTGTAATATTTGTCCGAACGTTATCCGAATTATCTCCTGTTTATTCCCGAACCAACATATATGTATAATAATTAGATTTTATAGGTGACGCAACAATTTCGTGCGGATTTTTAAATCAAGATTCAAATACTCTAGACATTCTGGAAAGCAATTTTATTTGACGAAATAGTCACCATTTATTTCTACAACTCTTTTCCAACGTTCTACAAGCTTATACATTCCTTTTTTGTAAAAATCTGGCGTTTACACGCAAAGAATAAATTAATTGCTGATTTGATTTTAGCGTTATTTTTTAAACTGCTATTTGCAAGGAAGTTTGACATTGATAAGAAAAGGCGGTAATCGGAAGGAGACAGATCAGGTCTCTAAGGAGAATGAAGTAAAACTTCCCATTCGACATCCTTGATTATTTTGCGAGTCGTAGATGCAATATAATTGCGAGTAAAACGCCAGATTTTTACAAAAAAGGAATGTATAAGGTTGCAGAACGTTGGAAGAGAGTTGTAGAAATAAATGGTGACTACTTCTTCAAATAATATTACTTTCCACATTGTCCAGAATATTTGAATTTTGATTTAATAATCCGCACGAACTTTTTCCGCTACCTAATCATATTTTGAGAACAAATAAGTTGGAGTGATGAGGGTTAATAACAATATTCAATAGCAACGATCTGTTAGGTGAATGGAAAGTTTTAAATTGAAATATTTTCCCGCCGTTTTGTGTTCTTGCGAGGTTGGTATTGATTATTATTATTATTTACCGGTAGTTTCAAGGCGACTGCATGAAATGGAAAATTTCAGAGGCTCGGAAGGATTAAAACTTTTGCATGCACCTAATACTATAATTCACGAGAGTTCTGTCATCTTCTCAGCAAAAATTATTATAAATATTTGCATTCGTGTATATACTCTTATTATAATAACAATTCTAAGATGACTCCATCGTCAGTTTACAAGATGTTTGACAAGGATAGAATAGTTATGAAATCAGTTATCGCATTCATAGTAATATTTTGAAGTCGAATGATTGTCTGACAAAAAGATTATCACTATTTAAATTCTTACATTTTTGCTACAATAACACTGTTCAACACGAAACAAAGTTTGCTACAACGAACAGGTAATTCTTATAGGTTTAACTGTTTTCATCACAAAAAGGGTCTTAATGAGTTGAACAAGATTTGTGGCGTAAGTATAAAAGCGAAACAGTCTTTATTTATCGCAAAGATTCCGTGGACTTTTGCGAATAAAATGATATGAATTACATTTGCAATATCAATTTGAAAATATGTTTAAACATTAGTCAAAGTTGGCGGGACATTCCGCGCGATCGTTTCTCGGAACTCTTTCCAAAACTTCAAGGAAAATTCATTCCACCTATATAAATCGCTTTCTACTTAAGTAACAAACGATTCTTATTTAAACATTTTCTCCCTATTTGCTCTAATAAACGAGACTACAGAAAACTACTTGCGTTTATATTTGTGAAACACCCTACATAAAGGCCAAATTCATAGGCAAAAAAATGCCGTCCATCTAGCGGTTAACAGGTGGAACTAACCTTTCTATTGCTCTCCGGTGAAAACCAACCCCTCGTAATGATGAAATTTGTTTTTATTTAAAAAAAGCCTGAGCTAAATAAGCCCATGGCCGGGTTTACATAAGTGATTTGTGGTCGTTGGTCAAAAATCGTCGGTTGGTTTACAAATATAGTATGAGTATAATGTTGAAATTCACGGGCAGAAAAAACGCCGTCCATCTAGCGGTGGAAAGGTGGAAAGGTGGAACTAAATCCGTTATTCCTCCCCATTGAAAACCCTTGTACATGGGCAAAATCCTGCGCAGAAAAAATGTCGTAGGTGAGGAATAACAGGTTTAGTTCCACCTGTTCACCGCTAGATGGACGGCATTTTTTCTGCCCATGAATTTCGACATTACGAGGGGTTGGTTCTTTCAAGAAGGGAATAGCGGGTTTAGTTCCACATTCTCACCGCTAGATGGACGGCTTATTTTTGCCCATGAATTTCGGGTGACTCAGAAATAAAAATGCAAAATAATTTTCTTTTAAAATCTCGTATATTAGTAAAATTCTTTCTTTTTTAACTTACACGGCTTTGTTGTTAATATTTCCGTAAATTAAGTAATTAAAACTGTTTAAATATTGATTAAAGTTAAAATATTAAAATTAGAAAAAAAGTAAAACAGATTTTGATTTCGTAAATAAAACCCAAAGAGTTGCGTAAATCAAGGATTGTGAGCAGAGGTTCTCCGAGAGCACAGTTTAGTGCGCACAATCGATGCTGTTTGAGAACCCCTGCTGATAAGCCGTAACTTTTGCGACTTTTTGGCTTTTAATTACGATACTAAAGTCCGTTTTGTATATTTTACGAGTGCTTTCCAAAGAAAAATATCTGCTGTATCGCGTAAAGTAATTGGAATGCTCGCTGGAGAGCCATTTTTCGAAAATTTGAAAACAGACCCGAAAAATGAGCGCGCTGAGCGTGTCTCGCTAACTGTAAGTAATGTTTAAACGTGTTTGCAAATTCATTTGCAAATGTAATTCATATCATCTTATTCGCAAAAGTCCACCAAATTCTTTGCGAGAAATGAAGACTCTTTCGCTTTTATACTTACATTTCAAATCTTGTTCAGAGTACAAAGAATGTTCTAAAAATGAGATCGTGGAGCGTGTCTTGTCAACTTCAACTAATGTTTATACATATTTGCAAACTGATATTGCAAGTGTAATTTGTATCATTTTATTCGCAAAAGTCTACAGAATGTTATAAAATGAATAGAAACTGTCTAACAGTCAAACGCACTAGGTGTATAAACTATTCATCACAAATCCTGTTCAAGAGACGAAAATGACCCGTTTCTTCAAAATGTTTTTTTTTCGAAAACTGAGGGCGACGGAGAGAAACGGTTTGCGGTTTCGTTTCCAGCGCGTCAAATCTATAAGCATCACATATTTGTTGTTACAACCTTTTTTTGTGTTCAACAGTGTTGTTTTTCAAATTCTCTTACATCTGTGAGCAATATTTTCCTGGATATTCAAAAGAAAATTTATAGCAAATACAAAAAGATTTCACAAGATTAATTCGCGTTTTATTAGGCGACTCAAACGAATATTAATTATCACGCCATATGGAAAATTAAGTTATAAGGAGCGAATACGAACTAATAGAGCTTTAATTAAACAACTTCAACAATCTACTTGAATCGCAATTTTAATTAATTTTATGAGACACGTGCCAAGTGGTTCAGACGCTGAAACAAACTATTACTTACTTAATTTATTCGGCATTTTGAGCCACTTTGTTTTTATTCTTTTTTCAAAGTAATGGTTTAATAGTAATAATTTAATTCTATTCTCACGACGATGAGAATAAAGTAGTGGCGTATTTATTTAATAACTACAGAATAATGAAAAATACAATATATATATGGCTGTTTTACATGACGTGAGACTTGGAAATCGGTAATAATTCTAAGTAGAGAATTAGATATTAGAATTCTCCTTAAATTACAACCGAGCTAGTATCTGCTTTATACGTATACTTGAATTAGAAGTTAGACACCTCGTTTAGCTAATAAGTTAGGAATATTGCTTGACTATCTTTCAGCGATGAGCCACACTTTTTTTATACAGTGTTGTACACTTAGAAGTATTATATATATATATATATATACACACTTGTGAATAAGATAGGTAGATGCACGCAACGCATTTGCATTTGTTTGTAGCAATATAGCAACGATGCATTCCCACTCAATTTATTGTAGTTCGACCACCACGTCTTTTCTTTAGGGTGTGCTGTTGAGTGGTTGCAGTACAGAATTCTTTGACTCGTTTCTGCAGGGGGCACCTTTTGTTGCGTTGACTTTTACCGCGCCGGTAATTTTTCAGTGGAAACACGAAAGCCCATTTAGTGCTTGGTCTACTGATATCTCGTCGGTGGTGTTGCGAACTCTCCCCAATTTCTATTGTGCCTATTGTAAAACAAAGTGAGTACTCCACTGCAATTGGGAGGTTTTTTGGAAGAAATGTCATAGGAGTTTTCGGAAAAATCAATGTTTTCAGAAAAAGAAGCAACGTTTAAAATGTCTAACAGCGTGCGCAGACCCTCAGGAAAAGAGATTTGTTGGCATTCATTTTTTGTTTATGCACAATAATGATCTCAAGCATACTCTTAGAGTTTACATCGAATATGTTGAGGAGTTACACCCAAATTCGAAACTAAAATTAATACGATGACCCCTTCAATCTTCAAACTTTAACCCCATCTAGAGTTGGGTGTTGAACTATAAACATGTTTATAAACAATACCCTAAGTCTGAAAAGTCTGTGAATATATTTGCAACGATCTTAAGGAGAAATACAGGAAGCAACATAAAAAAATCACTACAAGACGGCCAAACTTAATACGCGCTATCATCGAAAAACAAGTAGCATATACCAAAGTGAAAATTTAAAACTTTCTATACATATTTTTCAACATTTTTGAACACCTACAAATTGGTTTTGAAATGGTTCAATATTATTATTAATACTCCTAAAAATGGTTTAATATTTCGAATGTTTAAAAAAGGTAATTTCAACGTAAATCTAAAAATAGTAAGTATCCCATGACTCACACACAGTTATGTATGTAGAGGTTCATCTTGGTGTTAAATACTTAAACCTTTATAATACTTATTTAACACCAAAAAAATATTTGGTCCAATGTCCGTAAATAGTCTCAAACGGTTGGTTTCGTTGTTAGTCACGGCGTTAGGTAATTCTTATCGTTGACATAATCTCAGTACCTATTCGTGCCTTTCTCTCGGCTTTTTCCCCTGTTATTTCGTCCATCCGTTTTTCCACCGTTCCACGAATTTCTTACGTGCTGCCATAAAGCTCATTCCGTTTCCGTAAATGTAGCCTGAGGTGTATCCAGATTTTATGGAATACTCGAATCTCGCTATGCAACTTTTTCTTACCATGGAATGGTAACTTCTTTTAATGAAAGTGCGTCGATTGTTTAGCTCAATGTACACGACTTTCTACACTGTGTATTATTTTTCGTAATGGATTAAATTACCTTAAATCAACTGTAAAATTGTGGCTAGAATCACTTTACATATTCATTGGACGACTAGCTCGTTATTCTTATGACAGGTCGCATTTTTTTTGGATACCACAGTAAAACTGGTTCTAGGGGGCACTAGGAGAGATTGCTGAGTGGACTTGATAAATATAAAGAGTTTAATATGAAATCAGTCAGTATGTAGGTTAGCTGAATATTAAATTGATACGCCGAAAAGAAAGCATGGCTTAAAAGTGATGGCAATTTTATTAGTCATGGAATCTCGAAATTATACTTGGATGAAGGAGATGTATTACTGAAGCCTCGTGGGATCAGGTCACTTCGTGCGTAAGGTCGTCTCCAAAAATAGTTCTCAGAGATATAAAAAAAGAGCAGGAGTTTCTACTTTCGGTTAATGATGCATTTTTCACTATCATTCGCAACAATATGCGAAACTCGTTTGAATAATTCGCTGCCAAAATGATGAATGCGTAGACTAAATTCTTGCCATTTAAAAAGTACCACTTATGGGATGATCTAACTTATGTATAGTTTACCGGCCCGCTTTAAATTTGCGCAACTTTTCTTACACATTTCTGCAATATCTGTAAAATCTGTAAAATGATCAATGGCATTAGGCAGGGTGTCGTGTAACTGGTGGTATAAGCGGGAAGCTGGTGATTCTACATAAAATATTGAACCGAAAGTATAGAATAATACTTTGTCATACGAGTCTTTGTTTCCGAGAACAATGGCTTTGAAAGTAATGTCGGAATTATTGGAAGATGTTCCTCTTGAAATGCGGAGAACAAAATTTGTACATAAACATTTGTAATTAAGAATTTGCACATTTTTATATTAAGGTGTTAACGATTACGAAAATAAATTACTATTAGCTATTATCAAAAGGAATTAAAAGTATTCCTCTTTGAAAAGCACTGCCAAAATATGCAAAGCAGACTTTTGTGTCGTAAAGAAAAGCCAAAAAGTCCAGGAAGTCACGGATTGTCAGCAGGGGTTCTCAGACGCCACATTTATGACGCGCTCCACTCCGGTATGTGCCCCCCAAGCGCTCGCGTGCGCGCATAAATGTGGCGTTAAGCCAGCGACTGAGAGTCGCCTCTCTATTTGTCAATTAAGAACAATTATTACTTTCTAATTACCAGTAAGCTATACATAAATGAAAAATATTTGACGAAAAAGAATAGAATCCCGTATTTTCTATTTATCAATTAAGCGCAATTATTACTTTCTACTGAGTATAGTTAGCAATAAAATCTCTTAATTGTCTGTATTGCAATTTATTAATATGCGAGATAATATAGATATGTCGTGCGATGTATTTCAATTTATTAAGTTTTCAGATTCAGGCGAAACCAATTCATTGCATCAATTTCATCCGCTCACAAATCCCACACATACTATAGTCGCAACATTGAATACGTAATTTATGAAACTGAATTATGATGCACGGTTATGGAAGAATTCCATCAATTTCGTGTACCTAGAAATACAAAGATATGCATCCTTGACATTTTTAAGTATTATTTTTACACATTTGCAGTATTATTATTACAGACGGTGTCCTTAAATCTTCGTATTTTCACATCTCGCGTTTCACACTGCCATATTCTAATTCGCACTCTAATTTCGTAATGGAAATTCGTAAACACTGCGTGGGTGTTAGACACTCATCAAAATGAATCGAATAATCATTTCCTAATTGTCATCTGTCACATTTTATGATCGTGTTTTCTAAAAGATTAGCCAATAAAAATTTGCAGTTACATATAATATGCATATAGATACGTACATATTTGGTGTATACATTGTACATATATTAACCCTTTGCACTCGCAGGCGACTTTCAGTCGCCACTCAGTTTATAGCGATAACTCGAACGGCGATTAAAAGACGACATTAAAACTTACTGCAGTTGTCGATGATTTAAAATGCAATAAGTGTGGCGACTGAGAGTCGCCTTTTGAGTGCAAGGGATTAAAACTAATAGCATAGTGAGGTATTATTTACACATAATATATTCGTAAAATTCCATTAAATACATTTTTTAGGTCATTAAGCCCTTTAAAAGAGGATTGTATTTTTCGTTACATTAATAATTTCCTCTAACAAAGTTAGTGAAAGATTAATTAATAATAGACAAATAATTAATAACAGTGTTTCGAGGTATTTGTTTATGAATTCATTTACAATCTAAACTAACCAATTTATCGTACAATGCTTAAAAAGCTTTATTTTTAGACGTAATATGGACGTTGCAGAAGCATATCGCGAGGTTTCGTATAACACGGATTTCGACGCGGCGCTCAAGGTGTTATTAAATAGGGGTGATGTGGGCTCGACGTCTGAAACAATGCACCGCAAGGTTGCTTTCTCTGTCACCATTATGCAATGACTTAGAACCAATCAGAGACGCAGCCCGATTTCCTCCGGGATCCTGGATATTTTTGCATGAGAAAGGAAAATTAACAGTGTAATTGTGTAATGCAATTTATGTAATCCGATTGTGTATCTGATATGCACTAAGAAATGGATCATGCATGATTGAACAATGGTAGTCCATGATTCCGTTTAATTCCAGGAATACGGAACCTTGTAATTGCGGTCTGTTTGTTAACTGTTACTTAAGTGGACAAATAACGATATTTTAAATATTGGTTTCGGTTGGCAGACGCATTTTAATATCTTATCGACATAATCTAAACCAAAAACATATCGAATGCAGACATAACCGAGATCTAATCGAATAATTATTTCTTGGGAAATCGGAGTTATCGGTTTTTGTCATTTACTCTAATATTCTAATATTTATTTTCATAGTTTAATATTCTAGTATTTATTTTCATATTTTTTTATTCTAATATTTATTTTCATATATTAATATTTTAATATTTAACCCTTTGCCCTCGAAAGGCGGCACTAAGACAGCACTCAGTTGATTCCCGTAATTATTTGTTAATATTGAATTTTAAATCCCCGACAACTGGAGTGAATCTTAATCTCGCCTCTTAATTGCCGATCGACTAATCCCAACAAACTGAGTGGCGACTGAGAGTCGCCTCCCGAGTTCAAAGGGTTAATTCGAGCATCACGAAACCTTACAATTCCTTCTTGCTGAAATAGTCAGCCAAGAATGATTAGAATGTTGATTTTGTTTGGCGAAGACTTTTTAATACTTTATCGATGGATGATGTTATTTGGTGTTAAATCGAGTACTGCCTTTGTTACGTAATTGTTAATACTTTAATTTGTTAACTTATACGTAACAGCATAATAGCGTAATAATGTCAAATGTCGTAGATCTATTTTAACTTCCGGTCTTGTTGACTTAAGTAATAAGCGTTTTGGCATTGCCGTTAAAGCATTAATGGGCAATTAAGTTAATTTTATTCGCTTCCAATTAACATAGTGCATGCATTTCAAAATGTATATATTTGCATAATGTTAAAAGTCGTTCGCGAATCTATGATAAAAGATTTTATTTACAAGCAAAGTGTGTGTTTAAGAATAATACTTTACGACAATAATAATAAGTATTGATTATGATATAGGCGCTTTATCAGTGGCAAGCTAAAAAGATGATGAGAAACGATTATTATGAAATATTAACTTTATTATATCTTATATTATATATTTAATAATATATAATTAGTCTACAGTGTTTTTGATTGGTCCAATAGTAATTAAACTATGCTTGATGGGTAACGGCTATGGTTTAGACCAAATATGAATTTATAACTTCTTTATTTAGAACAGAGATACGTTTCGGGAATGGTTTGTTGCCCTCTTCAGTGTCAAACTGTGAATTTAAAGAAGTCCTACCTGTTATTTATATAATATACATTATTAACTTTCAGTTAATAATTGTTTAATAATTATATTAATTATTCTTAGTTATACTAATTATATTTTCTTCATACTTTAATAATTACTTAATAATCAGTTAATTAGTAACTTTCAGCCAATAATTTATAACCTTTTAATTGGATGATTCGATTTTTGATAAAAACCGTTAATTTGTCGGTTAATTAAGTTCGAGAAAGTAAAAAGGACTTTCTTATAAACCGCGATATTAAAATCAACGCGTTTCCTGGTACCGGTGATGACATATTTGGCATCCAGTGATTCAACTCAATACATTAAACAGTGATGGATGTTTCCTTTCATATAAAATCGTGCAGCGATTTCGAAATAGCAATGATTCCCTTTTAAACATATGTAATATTGAATTAACATATTCATGAACTTTTAATCAAGATTTATCAAAGTATATAAAATACAGCATTTTCCAAATTGATGTATATCCATGTATAATATGTATACCAATGTATATCATTAATTAACACGTTCCAGTTAATTAATGACTCATTACTTTTGTTTATGACATATGCCTTATATTTAAAATACTGCAAAATTTGTTATTTAAGAAAGAGGTGTAATGAGGCGAAAGAAGTGTATAGGTGTAAAAAATTGTCGTTTTAACAAATTCTCAGCGCAGTTTGAATAAACGATTTAAGTATTTGTTTAATAGTTTAAATATTAAACGGCCTAAATGTAAAGTTGACAGTGGGGCATATGCGAACCACGTGGCAGAGGACGTGTTAAGTGAGCAATTTGAAATAACTTCAATATTAGTTTGAAATAAATCAGGTGTTATGACAATACAATTGATTCTTCTTAGGGATGTTAATAAATTAAGGAATCCTGTAAAACATATAGGCAATGTTTATTTGCAAATGCAAATTTACATGTCTCAGTTTGCTGTTATACAATGCATATGTTCACGGTGTTCTTTATAGCTCCTTTTATTAACTCCCCGGTTTACAACAATGCTTTTAACAATAAGTACAGTGGCCTTCAAATATTTTCAGTGAATATTACAGTTCATATTCCTTTTATGGTATGATGGCAATAAAGTTTTGAAACTGATCAATGTACGCGATATACAGAGCGTAATGTAAACTTGAAAAAGTTTCCTGAATGTATTTCAATAAGTTCTTCGAGATACAGTCAGTCTCATAAGTATTCGTACCCCTTTGATTCATGAAAGGAGTTTATTGGAATCAAGTGATACGCGTGTGATTTTGCAATAAATTTCTTGTTGTAAATAAACGGATGTATGAAGTTTATTTATATTAAGTTGTAACAAAATCGAGTAATTAATAATAGAAATATATTAATTTTAATCAATATAACTGATAATAACATGTCCAATGTGAAACGACGTGGTAAACAAAACAAAATCGCCTCTGCTAACGAAGCGTGGTATGAATACTTTTGTGAGCTGTTATTATTAGTTATATTGATTAAAATTAATATATTTCTATTATTGATTACTCTATTTCCTTAAAACTTGGTATAAATAAACTTCATACATCTTTTATTTACAACAAGAAATGTATCGCAAACTCACACACTCATCACTTGATTTCAATGCAATTTTTTCAACGAAGTTGTGGAATAAAACAGAGCATGCATAATTAAATAAGTATACAGTAAACCCCCGTATAACGCGAGTTCCTACGACGCGCTAAAGATATTGCCACAATTCTTTTTATACATCGTGATTCTCGTACAACGCGCTGTATAATAAAATGCGGGGATCCGCCGGTAACTCGATTTCATACAACGCGTAATATATTATATTAATCGCGTTATACGGGAGTCCACTGTATATCGACATATAAAAATGTTGGCTTCGATTTTTCCGTAAAAACCGCCATGAACTTTCCAAAAAACGCAATATTATTATCTCCATCAGATAGCAATATACAGGAAGAAGGCAACTTAAAACGGAAGATGAATTAAAATATAAAATTGTTGAAGAATGGGGTAATTTACCACAATAGTAAATTAAAAAATTATATAAATCGGTACCAAATTGTGTAACAGAACTACTACAAACCCAAGGATGTAACAAAAAATATTAATAAGTTATCCATTAATTGTATAGATATATTTTTCGTTGAAATTAGTTCCGCAACATTTCAACTTAAAATGATCAAACAAAACTATGCAAAGATAACAGCATTTTCCCGCAATCTTACCAAATCACAAGAAAATGAAATAATTATCGTAATAGAATAATCAAATCTGAAGGTGAAAATGAAACGATAGAAATAGATTTAATATAACATAATAGTCAACAATCAACACATAATGAAATGGTTGCAAAACTAATGCCTAATTTGCGAATTACCGGTTAACTATTTACTATCACTATTAACATGAACTATTTCATTATGTACCGAGGCCAAAAATTATAGCTTAACCATTTGAATGCGACTCGTCTTTGAAAAAATTGGTCGAAAAATGTGAAGCGGAGCGATCGTGTTTCCTTCGTTTGGTGTCAAAAAATGACAGGCAGCGTGATGGCGCTTCTCTAATTACATGTTGAAAAATGTCCAACGTCGCAATTGCACTGTTTTTCTTGTTTCTTGTCTGTTTTCCTACGGAACAATGTGCTGCTACTTTCAGGTACTGAAGAGAAGAAGCGCAATCGCGCTATCTGGCATTGAATCGTTTAATATGACTAACGTGCCGAATGACCATGAATATGTTAGCATATTCATGGTCGGGATAGAGTTCGCAGAATTGCGGGAAAGAGCGGCGCGGTAGTTTCAGCGGCGCAGTTTCAGATATTCGGAGAGCTTTCGGCAGCGTGGGGTGGCTGTAGATCAAGTAATGCCCCTGCACTTTCTCCCGCCATTTATAAAGTTCGCACTCTATCCGAGGCTCGTTCAGTCGTTCTGCAAACTTGTGCTGTATGATTACCTGGGGAACCACAAGGACATGTGTCCATGAAGTGAACTTATTTTGTGCCACGCCGAGTATTTCTTCATTTCCCGTCCGACATCATTTGCCTGGATTCACTTAAACTTCAGTGCTCCGACCGACAATGTACGACAATTTGAATTTCTTCTTCCCGATAAGTGTTTATTCATTTTTATTCTTTTCTTTATAAATTGATTCATTTTATTCATCTACGCGTGCTTTGGTTATTTTCATCGATAACTTAACACGGCCGCGACTGGGAACGTAGTCCTACGTCATTTCAAATTTTTTAGCTGAATGCCGAGAACGTAGTTCTAGGACATTTCAAATTTCTTAATTGAATACTGGCAACGTAGTTCTACGTCATTTCAAATTTTTTAGCTGAATGCCGAGAACGTAGTTCTAGGACATTTCAAATTTGTTAATTGAATACTGGCAACGTAGTTCTACGCTATTTCTGAATTGGCAGTCCTGCTAGTCGTAACATTACACATATATCACACCTGAATACAATTTCCATTTGTCTAATAAATATATGAACATTCAATAAATATGTGAACAATAATATTGCAATTATCCAAACTATAATAATATCGCTGAATATAGCTACGAATATAAGACCAACAAACATACTAGAAGAATATTATTAACAAAGAATATTGTGTCAGAGATTCAACTCACAGAATGAAAGATGCGAGTTTCTGGGGAATAGTTGTATTGCGCAATTAAAATGCAAATTAACATTCCCCCGATTTTGTGGAACTAACTGAATTGCAGTTTTATGAAAGTGTATTTATGGTGTCACATAATTAATGTTCTACCTTTCGGACATAATTGTCAACAGATTTGTATGTCACTTTTTTTAATGTGACAACAATCAATACTCCCGTAAAAATAAGATGAAGACTCGTGTTGTTTCGACTGTTTAAGCAATTCGTTCTGGAAGAAGGTTTTATAAATTTTTGGGAAAGTTGGAATTAATACTTGCCAAGTTCACATACGCAACGAACCACTCTAAGTGAAATAGAGTTTAAATGAATTTACATTGCCATTGCATAATTTCGTTTTTACACAGTGCACATAATTTCAAATTTGATTAATTTCCACAAATTATTCATGTCATAAAACAAATTAGAGAATTATTATATAATATTATTAATTAATAATGCAATGCAACATTTATGCATTGTCTAATATTCATATCATTAATACTAATTAATTAACACTAGAACTGCCGAAAATATACTCAATTATACTTATACATTTATTTGTATATAAATTATCGCTGGATGATGTAAGTTAATTAATGGATTCAATTACGTACTATACGTACATAAAATGCAGGTATTCAGAACGTTAAACAAATAATAATAATTTTATGAAAAAATATACGATCGTATCATTTGGACTACTTTGGTATTTCTAGTATTAAACTCATAATATTTTGACATGACTCATTTAGATTTTAAGTACATGTATCATACTTTGCAAATCTCAAGTCAAACACTGTCGATACTCTTCGTTTAATTAATAAAATGCAAATTCTTGGAATGATACTTGAGCTTGCAAATGTATCACAAATATCGAGATAACATTTTAAACTGTTTATTTAGTTTTCTTTCACCGAGACGAGAACCTCGAGATGCATTTGCAGCTGCATAAATAAGTACACAATCGGCGGATGTATCTCGTGATATTTATTGAATGCATGGGATCGGTATTGTCTCCGCGAATCGTGACAAACTACGATAAAAAAAATATACGATCCCACTGACAAAGATGGGAGAACACACTTTGAATTTGCCATTTAATTGCCTACCGTGTAGATACTCGAGTTGTGAAAGGTTAAACGATGCCCGGAATTGTATTTTATCCTGTCGAATGAATCGAATTCTTTCACTAAACGAAAGTGTACTTTATTTGAAATTAGATATTTTTCTTTATCCAAAATAGGAATTCTCTTTATTTTTTCAATAAATGAAAGTATTTTGAAGGAAATTAGATATTTTCCTTTTCCACGGATTTAACACGTTGAATGCCGTGGGGGTCACCGGTGACGGACTTTCCGAATATTGTTAACAAACTCGAATCAAATATATGAGCCGTTTATTTTGAGTGGCCTAAGTCCGTTTTTCAAAAGCAAAAATCAAGTTATCGTTTTTAATAATTACAGTTAACTTTGTAACGTTTTAAGCATTAACTTAATTTTTTTAAAAATGGACAAAATGAACAGCTCATATCGTTAATATTTGCCAAATGTTTAATATTAATAACGTTACGATATGATGTAAAGTAAATTATGTATCGTAGAGCGCTTAGACAATTTTATTTGATGTTGTGTAACACGGATTTCGGCGCGGTGTTCAACGTATTAAAACTCTGTATATTCTTTTACCGAATAAAAGTAAGTTCATATTGTCTTAAGTTTCATATGAATTTAACTGGAATTAATTAGAGGAATGGCGGAAGTGTAAAGCAATTAATCATAGAAAGCAAGTACCATACTTAAAAGTTAAATCCACATGTACAGAAAGTGTAAAAAGTATTTGCACAGCAGCGAATTTGAACAAAAACGTCTTAAACTTTTATTTTATTCACTTTAGCAAACAAGTAGTATGTATATGTTCGTAGAGATTTTCGCAATGAGTTTCATACACAAACATTTATTCATATTTGTTGTCGAAATATTTATAATCTGTTTCATACGGAAACAAAGTTTTACGAGGTTTTCGTTAAAAGTCGCTGCTGGACGAACACTTTTTACACTCACTGTGTATCGCCGATCTGCATAGAAAGTTGCTACGATCAATTTCGAATTCATAGCATTTAGTAGATCTAGGATAACTGCAGCCATTTGGCTGCGAAATATTCTGGAATTTCTTAGTTTTGAAGTAACAAGTTTCCGTCACGCACGGTGCTCGTATCTGCCGTTGCAATATTATTTTCAAAGTAAATTATATATATATATATCTAATAAATAATCCAATTAATAAAATAGATAAAATTACGAAATAAACGGTTTTTATGATTTGAGTGAGAATTTCACTCGGAAATGAAGAACACGCCATGACATTGATGATGTTTATGAATAGAAACGCAAGAAAAACTAGTCTACAGAGTAGTCAAGTGTACGCGACGAATGTACTCAACGAATCTTCAACAACGATTTATTTGGAAATGAAACTCCGTACGGAAAAATGTCACACTACATTTTCGTACTGTGACAGGTCATAACTATCGATCGAATAATTGAGATACAATTATTCCTCGATTTTTCTGATTTTTAACAATATAATTCTGGCTCGGCTACTGTCACACGAATATCGCAACGCATAATAATAATGGTCATTTTGCTAGAACATGGCGCAGTAAAAGGGTTAAATAAGCAGCTTCAGCGATCCATTGGCTCGTCTTTCTAATAGATGATCTAATTTCAGTAATTAAGAAAAAATGAGAAAAAACGTTAATACGGTTTATTTAATCAGTATATTATATTGAATGTTAACTACAGTATAACAATCGGTGAGGCAGATATATGAAATGAAAATAAAGGATACAAATGCAGAATTTTTGCTAATCATATTCCATTTTCATTCTCATTTCATTTGGATGAAAAGCGTCGCAAAGTAATGAAAGTTATTAATATAGCAATTTATATTCGCGGTAACATAATAGAATATTACAAGCGTACAAATACGAGATAAACAATATACAATGTTTAATGTATATTAAATGTGTCAGGTATAAAATAAAATCAAAAGATATGTAGAATAAGAGAAAAGAAATAATTGGATTAATTAGACTTGGCTGGCTACGCGTATAATCGAAATCACTAAAACGAGACTGGTTTACATAATTTTCCACCTGATACTATTCTTATATTTATATTTTACTTATGTTGATCCTTATATTTACGATGTAAGGAAATGATATCTGATGGTTTCAGGAATTTTCAGAGTTTGTGGTTTTTTTACTTAATGCACTATTTTCATATCTAAGCTAAAAGGTTGTACTACATATCTTTTAACATCTTGTTACTATTAATATGGAGTAATGCGGGGAGAATGAATTGTTTAAAACTTAAACATTTAAGATCTATATCTATTAAATACTGTTAAGTACAGGGAACTATAATAATTTCATATTTAAATATATTTAATTAATCATGTAAAGAAAATAATTGATTAGTAAAAGACAGTTTTATATTATCAGATAACAGTATTTTCCTGTGATACACTTATTCTAATATTTAACGTTCAGTTAACTTATTTTAATAGTTAATAGAATAGTTAAATAAATAGCTTCATATATCTGTTAGACAGACAGGCCTATAAATAAACGTTTCTATTTTTCAATTTTATCTCTTTAATTTTATCTTATCTGTTTCACTTATTTAATCTAATTAATTCTATTTTTTATTTTATATTTTATCGAATCGACGATCCAGAAGATCATTGTACTTCTTTTTAGTAATTAACTTAATTGCATACTTAATTTTCAACATTAATTAATAATCTTAATAAGTTCTTTCTATAAGAAATAATGTACGTATTTTACGAAGTTTGCATTATTGAATTCCTGATATATGTAATGCAAGGAACATTAAGAGTTCATAAAAATTTAAAAGCTGCTTATATAAAAGTCTACAGATTACTCAATTTTTTATTTCTCCTTTAATTACTCTCCCGGTAAAAACTACAAGAAGTTAATAGCAAGTAAACATTTATTTATCCGCGATTATAAATGTTAACACGCAATTATATAAAAGTATCAAGATTTAATTATTTTACAGATAAAATTTTACGTAATTTTACATAATATTTTACGTATAAACAATAAATAAACAAAAGGCTTGATTATGGTAAACGTATCCTAGTCAAATGTTGCAGATATTCTGACACTATGGATTATTGCTCTATATTAATTGGATCTTTTACTTATTCGAACATTACAGATTCAAACGTGTTCTTATTATTGATGCTTGACAATGCAATTTGCAAGACTAATTAGAAATCCGTTTTAATCCTAACGTTTGAAAGGCCACAATTTTCTATATTTTTTTAAAGCAAAAGATATGGTGATAAGCAGTAAGTGTAAGTGAAGTATAAATAAGATATTAGAGTGAATGTATTGTTGAAGTGAAATTGCAATATTCCTTTAAGAACGAAATTATCAAGAACAGAATTATCTTTCTGCATCGTCGCGATTAGTTTCATCTTTGCCGGTATTAAAAGTTAGGATACGGATATGAGCCAGCAATACCAATTTATTCAAGCGAATAATCACAATGGAGTTTACACAAGTATTGAAAAAAAAACAGAATTTGTTTATGTTGCGTCTCCTCGCATTCGTTTATCCAAATTTACCAAATTAAACCAATTTACCATTAAACCAAACAACTTTTGGTGTGTGATGATGTTTTAATATGTTCGGACTGTGCAATAATTAAAAAAGGAGGTAATACGTTAATGAAACGTGTTATTTTAATGAATGAAGTTGAAATTCGAGATCGAGTTATTTTAACGAATAAAGTTGAAATTCGAGATCGAGTTTTTTCACTGAACGAAAGTACTTTTTCTGAAATTAAGAATTTCTCTTCCTACAAATTGCGAATTCTCTATATTTTACCACCAAATGAAAGTATTTTGCACGTAGTCCTGAGTATCTTTTATTTATTATCTGGAATATTTCGGCATCCAAAACAAAATGCAAAACGATAAAGTTGATAGTTTTGTCACTATCCTTTTTACCCCTCTTCGTTATCATTTTTTAAAACATTTTCTATCTCTTCTATTTTCTTGATTATTTAAGTTATTTATTTTTATGTACATAACCAATATTTTTACGACTTTGTATTAATTTGTATTACACTTCATATTGATTAAGTAATTAAAACTTTGCTACTTTAAATTGATTATGAGTTGAAATTGAAGTTCAATGAATTCTCTTTTTATGTATCCGCTAAAAATTCATGAATATAGAAAAGATAATTCGTAGAACTTCTTGAAATAGTGGTCTAAAAAGAAATAATCCATGTGAATATTTATAAACCTTGGATACATTTAATTCCTAACTTGAATACCGATAAACAATATTATTTTCTCGCCCCAATTAAATATTGTCCGAAGAACACAGAAGTACTACAATTGACACAAAATGCGTAAAAGCGTACAGTAAAGTTAACATTAAATCAACATTAATAAACACTGTCATAATTTTGCTCAAAAAATTTCAATTCTGGATTTGCATTTCTTAAACTTCAAATGAACTTCTTAAAGTTGAATCCATTAATTAACAGCAATCCTCCAGGCATAATTTATATATAAATAAATGCGTAAGCATAACTGAGTACATGTTCGCTACAATAATTAGTACTCTATGTAAATGTCCAAATATGGTTTGAGGAAGATGAAAGTGAATTGATCGAATGCAAAATAAAAAACCGGAGACTACACTGCCGCAAGCATAAGCGAGCGCAGTAAACCGGATGCTACTTTCTGCAGGAAACGACAAATTTTAATCAATTAGCATACAACCTTTGTTTATTCATCAACGTAGGTAAAAATTTAAAAACATAAATTATTCATGTCCGAATTTATATAGTCAAAAGAATCTAATAAATAAGAGATTAATATGCATAGGTATACAAGAATCGAGTTTTGCGAGGAAAACTGGTCTTTATGTAGATGAAGTATTTCTGGAATTATCAGTTATTTCGGAATTTAGTTCTTACTCCTTACGTGCATGTTTTTTAATTGATAGAAGAGTTGAAATGTTTTAATTAAATAGCAAGTTTGCAACTTCTTTTTCCTGATGTTTATAATTCATTCTTTTTCTCACTTAATTTGGGTAGAAAAACATTAAAAATGTATGAAAAAGATATTATTAATACAACTACACATTTATATTTGCAGTAACATAATAGAATATTGTAAACACACAAATCCGAGAACAGAATTTAGATTCATCTTTAATACGTTGATACCTCGCGTTCTACGAGGTTTAATTAAAATCCGCTGCAGTACGAATACTTTTGAAACTCACTGTATATAATCATAACAGGCGCCTATTCCTTTTCCATCAAAAAATCTATAATACTGTATTCAAACCGGATATTTTTTACCTTTTTATCAAAATCTCGTAAAAAACCTAAAATTAGTTAGTTTACTGCAAAGTAAATTCTTAAATTCTTAATGTTCTTCGGAAATAGTAAGTCAAGGGTTTTGCAATCACGGTTGAATTCAGGAATCCAACCGTAAAATTGCCTTTCATAATAAATAAATACTTTCAGATGAGAAAAGTGATACTAGAAATGAATTACGTCAATGATACGAGTTATAAATGCGGTATTGCGATTTTATGATCGAAAGAAGTAGGTGAAAGGAAGAAGTTTACTTTCGTCGTAATAAATAATTCATTACTCGGAGCATTCGATGCAGCAAATTATTTTATTACTCTATTTTTACTTCGTATTTCTTGACATCCGTAAAATGGACTTTTTAAAATTGTAAATTTTATGCAGAAAGATTAGCATTGAATATTTCAATTGAATTAATATCTATTTCGATTTAAATGAAATAAGTAATTTCATGGCATTCTAAAAGTTGAATTTGTTAATTATAAATTGCAAACTTAAGAATATTTAAAACTTGTGTATTTTAAAATGTCGTTATAAATAAAATAATCAATTAATTTGATCAGGTATACAAAATCGACTTTATCCGTTCTAAACTGCAAATACTGAGATTATTGAAAATTCTTGTTTTCATATTGCGACATAAGTAAATTTAATTTAATGAATTCATCGCATATTTTATGAAATTAAAGTGACAATGTATAGAACTCGAAGAAAAGATTTAAACCTCGCAAAAGTAACTTATTCAAATCCCAAAATATGCAATTAATTCCATAACTACGTAACAGTTTCACAAATAAATGGAAAACTGAATACCTTAGAAACTAAGCATTTTTTTGTTGCAAAATCTATAATTAACGCATAGCTCGTAATCGCAGCTCTTTCGCTCGTTAATTTCTGAAGTACTTACCGATTATTTCGGTAAGAACAAATATTTCTAACATGATATACATTTACTTTTCTACGTATTCACACAAACCGAGTAATCTAATTACTAACTATAGTTGGTGGTTTTGAATTTAATTGGTGCCGATTACTATACCTTGCCAGTTTCAGGATTAACTCTTTTCCCATGTAGAATACCCTTCTTTAGACACCACAGTATATATAAATTATTTACAATAATTACAGTTTTTTAAAAGAATATTCTTTTCAATACTCTTTTAAAAGAATAAAAAGTTTTTTAAACGAAAATTCTAATTTGAAAATATTTCAATGGCCACCACAATCTCCCGATGTCCAAAATCGAAAAAATATTTAAGGGAAATTTTTTAATCCGAATGGAATATGTGGATGAAAAGATATAATTATTTGTTATTATTAGTGAGATATTTAATGAATTCTTAGCAAGATATGTTCTCTAATATGATATAACACAGAATACACAAAACTGATTAAAAATTTCTATTTTTATTGTATTTAAACTTTAACTCTTTGCACTCGAGAGGCGACCCTCACTCACCGCGATAAACTCTGTATTTATAATTGCACTAATTCATAACCAATTTTTGATTGTGAAATACTGCATTTTTTTCTGACAAACTTTACACTCCTTTGTTATAAATTCTTGAAATCTCTTAATTTCAAGATAACTGTACTCTATTTTTTATCTATGAACCGCACCTTTTTTCATGATTTTTTTATGAAGTGCACGCATTTTTGAAACGATCTCAAATTCGTCATTTCCGAACGTAATTAACTATCGTCATTTATCGTCGAAAGAGTAATATTCGCTCCACTGTAATATAAAAGAATAACATAAAATAAATAACGTAAAATTGGATTAAAGCATAGACTTTTTCCTTGATCGAAAAAGGAGTGTTATACAATGAAGGCTAATGAAAATAACCGGAATATGTGGGAAATCATTGGTAACATACGCGTAACACGTTATATCTCGTTGTTCTACTTCAAAAAGCGGTTACATTACACGGATTTAATCATCTACCGGAAAGCGGAAGAATATCATTCGATATACGCAGTCCATGATACTAATTCTTTCCTCTTCCTGATTAGAAACAAAAAGGCGGACGATTTCACTTAAAAACTCAACATTCGTTCTTCGGACGTCCTTAAAGGGTCTAGCCGGTTAAGGGGGGCCAAAAGTGCCCCTAAACCAAATTGGACTTGCGATGGGTCATTCGATAGCTAATGAAAAAAAAACAATCTGTGCCAAGTTTCAACTTTGTATCTCGACTGGGGGGGTAGTAAAGGGCAAAAAACGAAAAATCACGTTTTTGTTCAATTTCTTCCAACTGAGTGTATGAAAAATTTTGAAAAAAATTAGTGGCACGTCAGTTAGCGATACACATATTATAGAATTTTTTCAGATTTTTATGTTGCAAATCCAAGCTGTGAAAAATAAAAAACCCCCAAAAATGCCGAAAAATGCCGATTTGGTATTGAAGGAGTTGCAGAACTATAATTATATAATTTGGGTAAGTGGGTATATGTGATAGTATTGCTCTCAATTTTTTTTAGATTTTTTGATTAGGTGCGCCGTAGTTAAAAAAATTAAAAACCGGGTTTTTCGGCGTTTTTTGCGTGTCAGATTGACTTATAGGTCGAACTTTCGTATTATTCTCTATTAAATAAGTGTTTGTGCAGTAATCAATGTTTTTGCATCCGGCAAAGCAATATAGGAATTAAGGAAACTAAATAAATAGAGAAAATTGGAATTACTGTGCTATTAGAGCCTAGAGCGTAGCGAGTATTTTCAAGTGGTTCGGTGGTCCCGTGGCAAAGCGTCACGCTGTTGAAACGCTGCGGACTTTTTTTGTAGGTTCGCATCCCACTTAGGTTAATTTTTTTTTGCATTTCATTTTCTGAACTTTTAACTATATAACAACCTAATCAAAAAATCTAAAAAAAATTGAGAGCAATACTATCACATATACCCACTTACCCAAATTATATAATTATAGTTCTGCAACTCCTTCAATACCAAATCGGCATTTTTCGGCATTTTTGGGGGTTTTTTATTTTTCACAGCTTGGATTTGCAACATAAAAATCTGAAAAAATTCTATAATATGTGTATCGCTAACTGACGTGCCACTAATTTTTTTCAAAATTTTTCATACACTCAGTTGGAAGAAATTGAACAAAAACGTGATTTTTCGTTTTTTGCCCTTTACTACCCCCCCAGTCGAGATACAAAGTTGAAACTTGGCACAGATTGTTTTTTTTTCATTAGCTATCGAATGACCCATCGCAAGTCCAATTTGGTTTAGGGGCACTTTTGACTACCTTAACCGGCTAGACCCTTTGGAACAGAAATTCCAGCTCGGAGGACGACCAGTGATTTTGTAAACAAATTGTATACCGAGGACTTCTGAATCACGTTTCATTCCAAATAGAATCTCCTTGATAGATAAATTAACTTACGATACACGGAATCAAGTAATTATCGAACCTTGCAGGTTTCCATAATCGAAGTGAGAAGAAGGCGATTCCTGGTTAGTCATTTGGTCGTGCGAGTCTACTTCGTACGTTTTGGCAAATCCAAGATCGAGCTTGTTTCCCGACAATTAACAGTCATTTAAACACTGAAATGGTGTTACGGAACACATAATAGTTTTTATCGGTAGACAGGCTTCCCTGAGAATGATAGAGAGAGTGAACCTAATGTTTCTAATTGATGGTTGTAAAGCAACTTTATAACGAAGCACTTACATTTCAGCGATAAGGAAACACTGATTTTATTATAAATACACGCAAAACTTATGTAACCCATTCAGAATATCAATCACCGGTAGTTGTCCTTAATTGACGTAAATACGAAAGCACTTATCGTGGATATCGCCAAATTATCAATAATAATATAGTTGGTGTTAAAATACGCCCATTATAATATTCCCTTTTCTCATTTCTTCCGCTTCATATCGAAAAACCGTTTATAACAATAAAATTTTGCTCTGACTATTTATATTAGCAATATTAAAAGAACTCAATTATTACCATCCAATATTTGTATTGCAAAAAAGTGTTCGCAAACTATTTCCAATATTTAAAAAATCGGAATGTATGGGCTTCATGTTTCTTACATGTATCGAAATTATACTTGTAATATATTACTTTATACATACAAACATAATATTACTATAATAATGATCCCCTCGTTCAAAAGATTTCTTTCATTTCTGAGCTTGTATGACCTTGACGGTGATTGCATAGCACATAGATGAATTCTTTTGACACACGCTTTCATCTGACATACAAAAATATATAGGATTTACTTAGAAAATTGAAAGTCACCTTCGTTTCTCGAAAAATATTGCAAATATGAAAAATTAATATACGCTATTATATTGGTCATAGAAAACTGCAAAACTTTGTCCTCTTTCATTTTCTTGTAATATTATCCATTTACAAGAAAAACGCTGGATAGTAATGACGTGAACATCCTGTATATGGACTAATATATTATAATATATATATTATATTATAGCAATTTATATCTATTATATCTATATATTTAAAATCTATTATTTTTATATATATTACGTTATACAATGCTGATGTAATAACTCTTTGTTTTAATACAGCAAACATCGAAAAGTATTCCAGCTGAAACAATTGTAAACTAAACAATTTTATTAGTACACTTCTATAAATAGACTCATATAAACATTAGGTTAATTTCAGTGAAAGCATTCATAGTTTATAGATTGTCTTTAATTCCGCTTACTTGTTAAGTACGGTTTGCGCGAAAAATAGTAAATCGACAGAGCGTTAATAGTTAAAAGGATAATGAAATCAGACATTCCCGTAGACGTACGTATTCACGCATGGAAATCAGTCGTGCGGAATCGCTAGTTTTACCCGCGGAACCGATTTATTCTCAGATCTGCATTCCTTCGAAATGCACGGAGCATAAAATTGTCAAGTTAACAAGCACCGAAAAACACCCACGTTGTCGAAAGAGTTTAAAATGTTTAAAATCATTTCTTCATCATTAACTTCCCCGTGATTAGTCTAAGAGTAATTTTGTTCTCTATGAATTATACGCATGAATACACATACATCAATAATTATACAGCTTTGATGTGTTATATTCAATATCACATATCAACATTAAAAGACATAATTATTTTTGTTTATTCTTGGGAGATATGTAATGAATCCTTAGTAAGATATGTTCTCTAATATGATATAAACTAGAATACACAAGAGTAATTAAAGATCTCTATTTTGATTATATTTAAACTTTTTTAGGTAGTTGTAACAATTAAGGAAGTGTCCACAGACTTATGAGCGGCAGTTTATGTCTGATTGGGTTTCGCGTTTTCTTTTCGGCTGCTGCCTTTCCTTCTCGGAAATACTTGCCGTTATTCCCCTCACTTTACCCAATTTACATAATTCGTGGAAGTGCATTTCGTTGATGAAATTGGAACGTCTTAACGAACCTTGAAGGAGCGCATTCTCGCAGATGAAATTGCATCAGGTGGCATGGTTTCCATCGAGATCTCTATTATTGTCCTCCCCGATCGGTATCGAAATCACTTGACCTTCGTATGTTTGCCACGAATTGTGTAAGAACTTCCACGATTGCATGAAATAACCGCACAAAGCCATGCTCGTTGATTAGCACGTAGAAACGAATGTCGAGTTTCTTTGCGGAAGTTGATTTAAGAAAGCAGTCCTGGCAAATCTACTACGGTGTGTCTACTTTCGTTGCGAAAATCGGACTGTTATCGGATTGTTAATTGCGAAGACTTTTTTTGTCGTGGTGTTGATAGCATCGGGAAATTTTATGGACGGTGAGGTTAATTAACGTGAAATTAATTGGGCTTTCATTCACGTTGCTTGGTAAGCAAAAATTAAACGATGTACTTAGAGAATCACTGATTCCCAAAAAATATTGTTATTTAATGGTATCAACACAGGTGAAATCGAAATTTAGTTAAAAATTGTGTTTTTCGCATTTGCAGAGTTCGGCATAGAAAAACTTCAGGTAACTTATTTACAGAAGTTATAGTTATACATTTTATGCTCTTTACTGGTTGATCAATGGGTTGTACAATAATTAAATCAAATTAATCGAATTGAACTAATTTAATTGAATTAGATTAATGTAAGTTAATAATAAAATGGTTGTGTGCGGTTTCAGCGAAACCGAGTTAACCAAAAAACTATCGGAATTAGTGAAGCTAATTACGAAGGCTTCAATTTCATTTTATAGAGACATTAATTTATCACAGTAGAATTGATAGAAAATATTATATTTGTCGCAAGTTTTATGCTTTCTTAACATTACCTGAAATTTTGATCTAAAAGCGAAGCAGAATGTAAGAGTTACATTAATTTTTCGTGCAGGGTTTACGTGCGTTTGTAAATCAAATGAATGATCGGAAAAATTTAAACAGTGTCATTCACACATTTCTCTTTGCGTTATGCATTGTAAATATTCATTAATTAAATATTTGCCCTTTTTTTATTAACTTCTTAACGTCTGATTTAACTGAAATTATTTTTCATATGGATACAATTTCATTTTCTTTCACATATTTGTATAGGCAGTGGCCGAAAAGAAAAGAAAATTTACGCAAGTTAAATCTGATTAATTAATACTTCAAAACTCATGACGAGTGTAGCACGTCATTATATACTTTGACATTAAGCGACTATGACGAGTGAGACTACGCGCAAAAAAGAATGTAAACAGCACTGGTGGTGCTTTCTACTTTGAAATTACATTAGAATAGAGTTAGAGATGAACAAATTACAATTTCTTTATACATTTGTATGTAAAGAGTTTGAAAAAACATAATAAAATAACATACGGGAAAACCACTATAGTACTGTTAAAAAAGATGACATGCGCGAAAGCCACTATAGTGGCGTACAGTAGCTGAGAGGTTAAGACCAATTTATGAATTCGTACAATTTTGTCACAACACGTCGTTTGGGAACCGCTGTGAATAATGGAAAGTGAAGGAGTCAAACCGACTGTGAACTTTTCGGTTTTGCTCCCTTTACTCACTGGAGTTATCAGGAAAAGTTCGTGACGTGTAACCGGAAGTGAATCGTGTGCAGTTGTACATGAACTGCAATTGTCGTGTCCCACGTGGACTGTTAGTCTGAAGTCGTGCGACTACGTAACTCTATTATGTCCTAGCTAAATATTACTCAATTAGATAATTTCAAATATAACCGTCCCTCGATTTACACCGTAAATAGTCCCTCTGTTTACGTGGATTTTTTATACGCGGTCAGAAAATATATTTTTCTATATTCTTTAATAAAACTATATGTCAATGCGACGCAAATTCTTACTTAACTGTACTAATTATATTATTCTGATCTTTTTTATTCACAGTGAATATGTTTAAACTTGATCGCTTAAACAATAATAAATGTACAAAGTGGTGTGATTTTGTGCTAATTTAAAAAGGAAAGGTTGATTGTTTTGGATTACAGTACCGACACCTACAAGAAATCAAATTTATTTTGGTTTTTCTGACTTTTCATTATTATTCTTTTGTGAAAACATGTGAAATCAATATTTCTATAACTTATATCGGTTGCACACGGTTTTGTTCCGGGTAAAAAAAACTGATTGTAGGTTGATTTACAAGTAATTTTCGCTTATAAACATTTTCCAGTTCATTTGGTTATAACAATTTGATGGTGCAAATTAATTTGAAATCTATCTGCCCTTATTGTTTTTAACTTCTTGTCATTTATTCAGTAACCTGTTAATGCCTTCAGCATATTTATTAATGGTCATTTTTTTATTTAACAGCTTTCGGTAAACGCCCGGGCGAATGCTGCTTTGGAATGATTTAATGGTGATTCATTTATATCGATCTATTTTTAAATTTTACAATCTGGATCGTGTGCTTTGGCACATTCCACCGATCTTGCTTTAATGGTTTCTACCTCTTTTGAGGATTATATAATAAATAATAATATATTTATATATTATTAATTATAATAAATAATAATGAACATCTACTAGGCATATCTTTCATATTGACCATTGGTTTTCGAAGTGCATTATGCGTAATTATGCATAATATCCTTCTAATATTCTTTTTACTTACCACTTAGAATTTGTGAAAAATTTAAGATAAAGAACAGCTATTCTTTCTCTTAGCGACTGTTACGTGGGTTACCTTATCAAGTAAATTATCATATCTTTTTAATTCTTCTATGTGCTAATATAAAATGTTATGTAACTATAATTTAACACAAAAATTACATCTCTCTAATTTTTCTGTTTTCTAACGTGAAATGTTATGTAATTAAAAAATGATCAATTCATCGTTTACACCATAGTACAGGATTGTTTGCACGCCATCACTTTCATGGTTTGTTTTGCCCTATGTTTCTTTATTTATTTTCTTCGTCTCAAATTACTTGTAAATGAACAATGTATTATTCATGTGAATTAGATGCTACTATCACTACATATACTACCGCTCATATGTATGTATTGCTCGCCCTCCTAGGACGTATGTATATGTAATGTATAAGTACATACTTGCACTTACGAGGTTTATCAGATGTGTGTGGGAAGATTTTCCAACGAAATCTTGAAGGGACACGGTATAGCCACAACAAATTCTATAACACACCATTTTTAGATGCGTTGGCCCATGCGTATTTCAAAAAAAGAGTGCAAAATTAAATGCGATTTCCATACACCTATGCATCTTCACTGTACAGTGTGAAGTTAGCGGAACGCGGAACGCTCCTGGCACGTAGCACGCGGACCCGAATGCCGCTAACTTCACGTTGAATAGCGAAAGATGTTTAAATCTATGGAAATCGCGTCTAATAATTTACCTAAAAATTGTGTGTTAGATGCCAACTGACAGACTCGCCTCGTTATAAGAGCTCGTGTTCCGTTTACACTTTGTAATCGCAGTTTAAAATGATTACATAACCAATTTAACGTTTAAGTTACATAAAACTTGCATGTTAAAGAAATTCAGAATGATGTAGATTGGCAAATAGCTATGACCGGTAGTACATATATATAATAACGGCAACATAATAATGTACATGAATAATAGCGCATTCAATTATCATAATTTACATTTCTATTCATTAACCTGTTAACTGTTTATGTTGAATATATATGTCCTTTTTAAAAGATAATTTTTGGTATAATGTCGCGTATATGCGTCATGCTGAAAACGAATTCGCATTTGCTGTATGTATATTAAATTATGTATGTAATAATTTTAATTAGCAATTGCAAAGTACAAATGGTATCTTTGTTGACAATTTTAGATGGAGTACTCTTCGTAATTTTTATATTATTATTATCATTTCCTTGAAATTATCGATAGTTGGCAAGAGTTACTATAAATTCTTCGACTTTTGCTTTTTGATAAAGTCGTACATGGACTGCCCGAGATAATAATCGTGAAAAGTCTGTAATTACACCTGGATTTGTAATTCTATGGATATTCATGGCATGCAGACCGAATATCGTGCGCGCATTGCATGTATTGTAATATTAACAAAGTGAAATTGTAATCCCTTCGCGTGTTTACTTCGGAATTCTAATTAACATGATAGGCAACCTATGAAATGTAACTGATTATAATAAATAGCAAGTATTTCCTTTATACTTTGTAACCACAATTTCAAATTATTACATAAACAATTTAACGTTTAAATTTCGATAAACTTCTGCATGTATACATGTATTACAGAAATATGTATTTAATCACAAAGGTGATATTAATGTATCATAAATCGTTCTTAACAGAACAAACTCAAATCATCCCTTTAATATTAATGTGCACTTTTTACAAGTTTAAATACATGACACAGTACAAAATTATGTTAAATATTAATTTCTATATATATGGACATATTATACATTGAGTAGAAAAATAATGAAATATATAATCATATTTCTATAGTTGAAAGATATATGAAACAACGAACTGAATTTAACTGAACTAAAATGACACCATTATATAAATGACATTGGAAATCCGAATCTTAATTTGTTTTGTTTGAAGACAGATTTAATGATATATTCATTCTCTTGCATAATACTTATATTTATAACATTGGAATTTAACAATGTGTCTATGAATATACTGTGTATATTCTATGCAATATGTATTGAAGTCTCCATTTAATTCTAAATTATTAATTAATTATAAGATTCAATGCAACAAAGTCTAATTTAATCAAGCATTCCAATCTGGTCTTTTATAATATTATATAAAAAACTAACGTAACGTGCTACGGTATTACATAGTATAATGGAAAATAAGATTGAAAATAGAACAATGTTTATCACATATACTGCATATTTCATCATATTCTACATACTTTCTGTATAATCTACACACTTTGCGCACTTGTCTTATATATTCGGACACATTTTATCTACATAAACATCCGCATCCTAGTAATGGGTATTTAATTGAACTATTCTTATCGTACCGTAAATTTACATCCCATTACGTTGTATTGTACTATATTCGATAACAGAAGCTCATTTAAATGATCCATATAATAATATGAATTTTTATTTGTTGAATTATAAGATTTAACGAAACGATCGCAATTTATTTAATATAATACAATAGTTAATACGTTGATAGACGCGCGATCGAGTCATCCGTGTTATACGATACCTCGCGATGTGCAATAATGTGCATCCATAACGTCTAAAGATAAAACTGTTTAAGCGCTCTGCGATATACGGTTACTTTACATTGTTATCATAAAGTTAAAAATACTGAAAATTTGGCGTTCAACTTGTAGACTATTACGTCATATTAAAAGTACATATCGTGTTGAACAGAGACTTGTTGAAGAATTCTTTTGGAAAGAACTTTGTGAAGAAAATTTCCGCGAGTTAATCGGATGCGCCAGCAAAGGGAATTAGATCTGTAATCGTGAGTGAGATTACGTTTAATTTACCACAAGTAGAAAGTCATATCGCATAATTTACGAGATTAACGTGATCCATGGATCGGCATGAAAACGAAAGGAAGTTGATCATTTCTTGAGCATATCTCACTTTTCCTAGATCATTATACCTTAACATTGAAACCGTAAACAGAAGTATTATACCAGTTTCTTTATCCCTTTGAACATGCGAGGTACTCTCTCTTACAACCGCAAATCTGTTTCAATCTCCAGTCTACTTTCCTTGAATTTCACACATTAAAGACGTTCATTAAATTTCTGATAAATTCCATTCATATTCACTTAAACATAAATGCAATTAATCGTATTGATTAATGTAAATGTTATTACAGTTCTGCTAAGTTTACAAGCAATTAGGTTCTGACATATGCTTTTATCATCTGTTTTATTAACAGAATTAATATTTCATAATTGTTTGATTATGTCTTCATATATTTAATAGAGCCTTTCGAAGTTATTTGTCAAGCAAAATGTAATAGGTATAAAGTTGCGTAATTCTACTTTTGAGAAAGCGAGTCGCAGATGGTGCGATTTACGGGTCGACATTTATTATTAATTATTATTATTTGATTTCAAGTTATTCAAATCCAAAAAGTTGCCACCAAGTAAATAGTTGTTTCTCATATCACAGAGAATAATATACATTTGATTTTATTTTAAAGCAATAAGAACGTAAATGTTTTCATTTTTTGTACAGAATAACTTAAAGTATAACACAAAAAATATAACAGCCTAAAAACGGGTGGAAGAATGATGGGTGGTACATGGAAGCATCGCTACCGAAAGTTGGGTCAATCACGTATAAGTGCACGTCTCGATAACGATGCATTGTTCTCCCATCTGCCTTTTATTGATATACTCGGCTGACTTTCCGGTGCCTTTCCGAAAATTACAAAAGAATTTTTGCGTGAAAGACGCGTATGTAACACAATAAAGAAAGCCACGAGTCACCATTTTCTGGATATTATCACAACCACTGAATAGAATCGGTTGTTATAGTTTCTTTGCTTTTTCACTCAAATTACGTAGTTAACATTGTTCTCTTATCAGTAATGCATTCGTCGATTATGTGACTTTGTTTGATTTTTCATATTTACATTTCTGTCATTGACGTTAATCTTTTATTAAATCGACCAGACAAAAAACATCGAAGTCACGGATTTTGTTGATTTTTGGTGTATTCGTTTATTACCATCTCTATGTAAGAAATCTGATTTCTTGTATTTATCCGGCAGTTAGTTTTTGAAGAATCTGATTTTGAATATTGTTACAATTGGCTCCAAAACCGCTTGCCGCACCAAATGTAATAAGTACAATTTGCAAGAGACTCGGTTCAGCTAGAGAGCTGAGAGTGATCTTATTTTAAAGCAGAAGAATTAGGATTTCATTTTGTGTATAATATGTACGGTTTTCGATTATAATTTTGTTTTCTGGTTCCTTCAAAAATTAATTTATAAAAACCCATTTTATTTTTTCTGACAAAAAATGGTCAAGTAAAATTCGAATCCTATCTCAAAATACAGTATTGTATGACGAGAATTTGTTGAAGGCCCCACGAGTGATCCCCAAAATCATCTGATAGTCGGATTAAAATCCTACAACTTTTTCATTTGTTGTTTTCCAGCAAAATGCTTCCCCTGCCAGATATTTCACTGTTTCCAGACTTTTCAAACAACCTGTATAGTATTTGCCACCATTCCCATTTCCATTTTTATGAGCAAAAATACTGGATAATTGTTTATACGAAACGGCTGATTACACTCAGGATTAAACGATATAAATTCATGAGCATAACAAGAATACCGTCCATTTATATTAATCGATTTAATATTTATTACTAAAATATTTGTAACAATATGTTGTTTATGGAACGGGTGTACTTCCATCCAAACATAGTTTTTTCGTTCTATTTTATAGTGCTTTTGTTTTCGCAATATAATGTGGAATAAAAAGCGTGAGATAAGATAAACATAAACACATAGAAATGTTTACACTCATCGCACGATGCAGAGAGTGGATATAATAGTTGATTTCAATCTTCAATATAATAATGTTGGTGTTTAACATGCTAGAATGAAAATATCAAAATACTGATGGAAACTCAAGAAACTTAAGAAACTCAATATTTCTTTTGAAATCCTAACATGCTCGAAACTTTTGAGCGGGAGTGTATATATGTATATAATATTATCTCTATATCATAATATAACTTATTTTCTACCACCTTGTAGTAAACGTTTTTATACCATGTTATTATATATAATACTTACATTTAAATATTGAGTATACAAAACGAGTATGGTTTAAAATTGTATATAATATGATTACAATAATAGTATATTTTTAAAGGATATATCTTTTTCTTCACAGGAGCATGAGGAGTCGAAATAGCGGGTGGATTATAAACCTCCTTGTAATTATACTGTTACAAGTGTTAGCGTCAACGAGCGGCCAGAATGTTTCGAGAAGTGAACAGACTGCGAAAGCGAGAGGTGAGCAAAATCCACGTAAATTTTGATAGGCTGATGATAGGTATTTCACCGTTGACTATTATTATTTTGATCTTCTTCAGGTGCAAGTTTTTGAAATATTATTTATATATGCAAATAAGTATATGCATATATTTCTGTTATATCTGTAAATATACAGGTTAATTCACCTGTGACTGGAAGTTGAATATTTTCGAAACTGTTAGTTATATCGAAAAATGTTTCAGACAAAAGTTGAGTGGTTTCGAGGGGGACATTATTCGATGTAAATAACGTTTTTGTAACTGAACGCGTAGAGGACATTTATTTAATCAAATATTTGCACAGAAAAACCATTAGTTTAGGAGATGTTCTATTTTCTCATGAATCTGAACACCAAGAATTTTGATAGGTTAAAGGGGGGACATTAATAAGCCCATTAACAGAGATTATACACCCTATTTGGAGGGAAAGTAGAACAATTAATTGTAAAATATCACAAAGTACGTGCTTTGCCATAGAAATTCATTCGCGGATTGATACTTTTTGTTCCATTCTACATTATTTTGCAACTCGTATAATTAAATTCGCATAACTACACGAATGTTAGTTTGATCGTTATTGGATGTGAAAGTTATATGCAGAATCTAAACATACTTCAATTTAGTGATTTTAATTACAATATGTTCAAGTAAATATGATATTTCAAAGTAGGATTTACAAAATGTGTCATTGTTAAGTTACTAAAGACTTATTTGCAATTCAAGTTACATTGTCAGTGCTTTCAAGTTGATTTGCATGCCCCGAAAGAAACTTATCGTAATAATCAAATTGTTAAATTTCAATTCCGCGAAAGTGACATTTCTCATAGTCAAAATTGAACACTAATTTTGCTGATGCCTGAATTGTATCATATACCTGGTTCACCCATATTCTACGTTCGCCAAGATAGAAAACAGTAAGCTTTCAAATTTTCTTTATGACTACCAACGTTTCGTAGAAAAACATTTTCGAGCCAGTTTCCTATCACGCCATATGCAAGACAAATTAAGATACCACATTATAGTAAACTAAATAGAAAGGGTTTATCGTTACCCATACTTGGTTCGATATAAAAATGCCTCGCATTTTCGTCACATTACATAATTAATTACACTTAGAAAACAGCTACACGTGTAATGCAGTTATGGTGCGCTGATTGGGTAGCTCCTTTATGGAGGAATAATCGTCATAGAGGTATTATAGAAGTAGAAGTAGATGCGAAAGAATAGAAAGGGAAGCTAAAGAAACGAGAACGCCGCGTGTAGCCAGCACGTTTCCTTGTGCAACAGGTGGGAGTTAATGGCAAGAAACCGCTCGTGAGATAGAAACTATCTGCGCTATTTCAACTATCTCCTCTATTGAAGTACAAGTTACGTTTTCGAGAGACGTTCTATTATATCGTTGGGGAAATTCACTAACCATGCGGAACTGATACAGATATGAGTACTACCTACTTCACAATTGATCTACTCGTTACTTCGCCGGGTCTCATTTTGCATACTTTAACTCTTTGCACACCATAAGCGCCCCAAAGGCGAAATGCGTTCGCAGCAATTCATTTCAAACTCATGTCTTCTATTTGTCACGTAAACTGAATTAACAAAATAAACATATACGATTTATATGATTCATTCGTCAGTTCCAAAAATAGAGAAAGGTTGTGGAACAAAACGGTGTATACTTCATTCGATAAATATATAATGATATATAAAAATGTTGCCTTTGAATTTTCCTTAAAAATCGGCACACATACTTTCTATATGTTTTACATACTTTACATATTTCAAGTAAAAAATTGTTGATACTCTTCGTTTAATTAATAACAAAGCCTCAATTCTGACGATAAGTTCGGAAAATTCTTGGGAAGATACTAAGCTCTACTAATATTTAAGCTCGATCGGAAACAAGAGGCGTCTCTTTTTATGCGTGTCTTTTTAACGCGGTTTGGAAATTATGCGGTGAAGTAAAAATGCAAGAAAAAATAAATAATCATCGAAATCTAGGAAGTTTTAACAGCATAACGTGTTTATCCATTTATTTTCCTTCTTTTTATATTTTTCTGTTGGGAATTAAGAGAGAAAAAAATAATTTCCATACACAAATAAAGCCTTTCTCCTTCGAATTTAAAATCTTTCTATGCATAAACGAAATAAAAGAACTGAACCTGTGTAAGATACCTCTTTTGTGCTGCTGTTATCTCAAAAACTTGTCCTTAATTTTTCAAAAAGAGTTATATCTTTTCTGTGAAACATATCTACTGCACAAAAAGAGACTTGACTGTACAATGATGGGCTTCAACATATGACAAGCGCTTTTTTGCAAGATTTAACATAAAATCCCTGAAGAAAACTTTACTCGAATCTTCCGTGTCTTTCAAGATATATTCGAGGTATAGTAAACTCCCGTATAACGCAGTTAATACGTTACGCGTTGTACGGAATCGCGTTGTAGGAAATTCGGGATAACAACCTATGCTATACTCGACTAAAGTAAACGGGGAACCCCCGCATTTTATTATATACCACGTTGTACAAGAATCGCGTTATATAAAAAAAGTCCTCGCAATATCTTTAACACGTTGCAGGAACTCACGTTGTACGGTAGTTTCCTGTATTATGACAGTCGGTTTGTTTGCATCCAATAAGTACATCTTTATTCGCTGAATATGAGAAACACTGAAACCTCGGTGAATGTGAATGAGGAACTCTATCAGCGTTTCCTAGAATCCTATTTGTCAATTGGTTTCGCAGTAAATCAGTAACGTAAGATGTTTCACCGGTTACGACTTTACGAACTACCCGGTGATCAATGACTAAATCTAGAGCACCGGATAGACGTCTGATGTAATAATTCCAAGAACACTCTTTACAAGTACCTTTCTCGTGGCATACTGATCACGCTTCATTACTAACATTCTTTCGGTCAATAACATATGCAGTCAATGTAAACAATATTCGTGCAGCAGCGAATTTTAACAAAAACCTCGTAGAACCTACTTAATTTAAAACATTTTACCAATCAAGTGGTATGTACCTATTTTATTTTACACTAGTATCGTTCTTTCCGATATTCTAGCGTGTCTTTATTTTATTTATATAAATTGTGAATTTTAATTTGATAGACAAAATTTATATTTTATTAAAAATAATTGTTTCTCAAACATAAACCCACGTTTTGTATGCGAGTCTCGCATAATGTGATTTTTGTAACGCGACATTTTTCTTTATACTAACTCCTGCGTTGTACGAGGATTGCCTGTACTCACTTAAGACGATGAGAACGAAATCTTCCTCCTATTCTTTTCATGAAAATTTCGTCGAGAAAACTTGCACTGATGACTTCGGTTTTCACACAAATTACACGAAATCAGATGTGCAACATAACAAGCTTTGCCGTGACAACTAACCAGCGCGGAAGTCACTCTCTCGTTTCTATTTCCATTCAATCTAGAATGCATTTACGTTGAAACGAACATTGAGTGGATACAACATACCAAGAAGGTAGTCAGCGGAATCGATAAGATCTGTCGTTGGTATAACATTTATCGTTAAACCGAAAGCAGTGAAAGGTGTAGACTCGCCTGTGGATCGTAAAACATGCTCCTTTCGCGGTACATTAGAACCCAATCGTCTTTGCATCGGCAAATGTGCCGGATCTGATGGTAGTTTACGATAGATCCGAAAAAATCCTACCGACAGAGTAGATTGATATAAGGTTAGCAGTAAGATACATATCTTGGAAGAATAATGGTTGCTCGGATCGATTACGTGAGAAAATCTTAATGTCCAGATCAGACACACCAAGAATAACGAGGAATGATTCAATGGAAAATAATTCAGTTGTCGAAGTTTCAAGTACATCCAAGTTTCTTTTTATACCACTTGTTTGATAAACTATTTTAAATAAACAAAATTCTACGAGTTTTGGTTAAAATGCACTGCTGTACGAATACTTTTTGCACTCACTGTACATCGTATATCTCATCCTTTACCCTCTGAGGAACTCCGACATATTGTTACCTATAATTTGTCTGATTCACATTTCTTTAATTGCTGTTTGAGTTTCTGTTTGTATTGTTTAATAATTCATTTTACAACTAGTCTCCTTACTACGCCTGAGGCAAATGGATAATTTATTGCTAATTAAATATTAGTTCTGCAGTCATTTAATTATACCAGTTGTTACGTCAATGATGCATTAACTAAAAAATCATTTCATAGATCACTTAGGTCGTATATTTAATTATTATATTATATTGTATTCCAGTAACATTCTTGAACGCACATTCACTCGGCGTGACTTCAATTTCCTTGAATTTTGTGCACATTCAATTAAATACACACGTTTCTGCTTAGGTACATACATTGCATATTGTAAGTGGATTTATGTAGAAGAAATGGTAGTCAATATTGCATGAGTTGATTTCAATCTGATAACAATCGGACAATTACATAATAGAATTTAACGGTTGCTTTAACAACCAATACTAATATAATGTGCGAAGGCCTTACCACGTTGAATGCCAATAAAACTCGAATGCAAGATATTCATTAAATTCGCAATATTTTTAACGCTACGATGACGATGTAAAGTACCGTAGACCGCTTAAACGGTTCTATTTTTAGACGTCCTATGGATGTGTTGACGCGTACCGCGAGGTATCGTATAGCACGGATTTCGGCGCTCAAGGTGTTAAAGTAGAAACAAAGTGAATTCAGATGGAACTGGAACTAGGAACTCTTAAATAGGCGGAGATATTTATCGTTTAACTCGAATATCAAATTATTGTAGACAGGATGAATGTATGATATTTTATACTTACATCGGATTTATATTATTTGAAATATTCCAAATATTATGATGACTATATTAAAGTAATAAACTAATATACAAACTAATTGGTATATTAAACTAAACAAGAAGAAGTTACAGAGTGCAGTTCATTTTGTTTACACCAAGCAAAAAATCTGGATTTCAGAAAAGAAGATTTGTTACTTGTTTATTTAAATTAATATTCGAAAAATGAAATTCATTTAATGAATAATGTATCAAGTAAACCAATATTGACTTACAAGCCTGTTTTAAAAATGACAGTTAATCTTTAAATGCACTAAATTTGTTTCTTACAACTGGAATATTAATACAATCTTTGTGTAAAACAACTTTGATTATTATAAATTTTTATTGCGAAGTTAGGGAAAATCCAAGCAGAGATCTTTCCATATAGAAGTTCTGAAGAATTTATTAATGAATTTATTAATAATACGTAATTATTATTTTAATTATGATCATTTTAATTATGATTGATCAAGGCTCAAAAACATAAAAGGCTCGAAACGTTTCACTTTCTATAAATAAGAAATACATATCGATCATTTTAAGACCGTCTTTAAAATTATACATTAATTACTTATATAAGAAGAATCAACGTATGCCGACGTTGGTTGATCCTAATGTCTGTAATCGCTATACATATATATATTTATCGCTTTTACTATCGTACAAAGCTCTATCTATATCAATCTATAGCTCCTAAAGAACTATACTCCGACTGCTCTATAATCTCTAGTCGATCTCTATTCGACCTCACGTCGATCTCTCTACGATCTCTATTCTATTTCTTCTATGCGCGTTATCCCTCGGCGGCTGGGCGACGGACCCTCATCCCCACTCCGGGTACTTTTAGGGCCTGTCGTCCCGTCGGGGCTGTGCCTCCCCCGCCATTTCCCCCTTCGAGGGATCTTCGTCTTACACTTAATATTGTACATTTAATATAATATTATACATTTCATTATACATTACAATTATATATTAATTCATGTGCTCATACGATATACTATTCATATATAAAAATTCATATATAAAAATATAAAAAGAAGGCCTGATTTACATGCCCCTATTGCTAAGTTAAACTAATACTAAGATAACCTAATTGCAAGGTATGGAAAGTTAAACGTGATTTAAATTGGAATTGTAGATATGTAATTCTAATCGGCTTATTAACATGAAATAATAAATCATAGAATAATACTACAGAATAACAAATTGCTTGTCTTATTCAGTAACTCTGAATAAATATATTCCATATTTTTTCGAGTGAAAATCAGAGACATGCGTGTGGAAATATAAATTGGTTCTACTTGCATTCTGATTGGAATTGGAAATGTGCGTCATTCACTAAGCATTATAATCAAATTTATCTCGTAAGGAATCTACGATACCTTTCCGACTAATGGTTGATAGTGTTATGTGGGAGGCAGGGGGGTAATTGTAGAAAGAAACGTAGAATGTATTGAATAGAAAAGTAGGTTGATTAGATTTATATCATATATACAATTCTGCTGGTGATTTAAGATTTATAAATACAATATTTTGACACATTTCCGCAATAAAAATAGTGCATGTGAGAATGTTTATTCAATCATTTCATACTTCGTGGATTTACATAATATAGGTCTGTACTTAATTATGGTATTTATTATATTTTATTTAGAAGTTTTACATGTGAATATATTATGTAGATTAACTATATACGTATGTACATTGTACATAGATGAAAGTAGGATAACTATGAAATGGACGTCTTAATTCTGCGGCCTCTCGGAATTTTCGGCACTTTCGTTTCGTTAACACTAGAACTCTCGAAGCAGTCAAAATGACTTGCCTCCAATTTTTACTAGAATTATTGAAATATAGAACGGCATATTAAATATATAATGATTTGTTTAGGAAAAAGAGGAGGCTTGCATTCGAGCTTTTGGGGAACAGCGACGCAATATTTTTCTTCTTTCCCGACTGTGAACACTTTGGCAACTTCATACAAACCTGTTGTTTTAACTTATGGCCCCTCTGCCACATCTTCAGCAAGTGCGTGGGCGAGCAGGTACGTACGATTAAAAATGTACTTTTTGTCTTTGAATTGCCTTCATTTATTTATTATTATATATTATTGGTCTATGGGCCGACTGTAAACAATTTTATTGTTATATTTTCATTATTAGTCATCATGTTTAATACTGATTTTAAACACGACGAGATTATATTAGATACTCCATTTCCTTTGAAATTCTGATAAAAAGTAAGCTTTTCATCTATGTTTGTTTTGGTACAATTTGCATGCAAAATTCTTCGTACACTTATCCCTCGATTTACACGGTAAATTATCCCTCCACTTAGGCAGTAATTTTTATATGCGGCGTCAATTTACTCGATCTCGTTTTACGCGGTTAGAAAATATATTTTTCTATGACCTTTATTACTATACATATCAGTGAGCCGGAAGTTCTTACTTTATTTATTAATTACATAATTTGAACTTGTTTCATTGGTTTGTAGTGCGCATGTTAAGTTTGATGACACTGGCGATAATAAATTGTTCGTTTTCCAGAATTTTCATTATTTTTTTGTGAACTTATGTAAAATAAACATTTTAATAACCTATATTAGCTTTTACATGTAATATTTTTTTCCGTACTGGCAGACTTCGATTACGTGATTTGCATGCGCGTAAAGATACCACATGCACCGATGTACTGAATACATGCAGTAAACTCCCGTCTAACGCGGTTAATACATAACACGTTGTGCGAAATCGCGTTATCAAGGAATTTCCGCATTTTATTGTATAGCGCATTGTTCGAGGATCGCATTATAGAAGAACAGTCGTTGCAATATCTTTAGCGCGTTGTATAAATTCGCGTTATACGGGAATTTACCGTAATTCTCATTTAAAAGTACAATATTTTCGGATTTCATAACTTACATATTTCAAATTTTTCATATCTGGCACAAATCAGTAATGAAATTAAAGAAACAATACCGATTTTTTGTTCATAATCAAAATTATGTTTCTTTAGCACTAGCACGACTGATGCAAAGCAAGCAGTCCAGAGAATCCATCAGGAGATCAAATGCGGAGATGCCTTTCCACGAGGGTGTGATGATTCACGATATCGATCCTATGATGGATCTTGTAACAACCTTTATCAACCGACATGGGGAATGGCAAACACGAGATATGCACGACTTCTACCCGCCAATTACGGAGATGGTAAGATTATATTAATATGAATATCCATTAGAATTTCCGGAAAGCATCAATTTGAGAGTGGAGAATTTGTTTCGCATCGAAATTTTGGAATTTGATTTTCTTAAAAAGGGTATTATGGCATTGAAAGAACATCGGTCAAGAATCATAAATAACGACGGGGACTGTTTAACAAAATAATATTTAGTCTGAAAAAATAAATGGAGTTTCAAAAAGTATGAGACTTTGATTACTTTTCGGTACCCCTAATAAGTTCATTTATGAATATAAAAGGTGTTATAAAATCTGCATTATGCGGGACTCGGATTACATACAAAATGTGGATTTACGTTTGAAAAATGATTAGTTTTTAGAAAATATAAACCTTATCTATCAAGTCGAGAAAAACAGTTCTATTTAATTCAAGAAATTTCATTTAACGAAACAAAAAACGAAGTTATTAAAATGAGTAAAATTAAAAATTGAATTGTTTATAATAACCGCGTTATACGAAAGTTACTATGTAATTAAGGGTTACTAGTCTTTGACCAATCTATTTCCTTTACTTGAAGAGTACAATCGTGTTGCAAGATGTAATATAACATTGAAAACAAGTCAATAAAAACAATGCTTGCAAAATGGAAGGAAAGAATGCGATTTAGGTCAGGAATGTTGCAACTTTCGCGAATGAAAATGGCAACTGATTTTTCCCTAACAATAAGATTATTGAACGATTCTGCCTGGCAGTAATTTTCATTCACGACAGTGCACTTAATCTTGTGTTGTATGTTGGTTATACTGCTCGGAAATCAATGATAATGGTACACTACATATGTAGTTCCTAACTCCTATTTACCTTATCTCATCTCTTATGTAAATTATTTCCTTGATTTCACTGTTACAAAAGGTACTTACGTTACAATCATTACTCGCTTAGTTTCTGAACTCGTTTTCTAGTTCCATTTGTCACGTTTCTATGGATTACTTGCATTTTGCCCATTAATGGGTCATTGATCAACATTGTTGCACATAGAATTGACAGAATAATATTAATCTAAGAATTAGTACTTAAAAGCATATGATTCACCATTGTTAAACAAATAGTACATACACATTTATAAACTATGTCCTTGTCCATGTTGTACCATTAATGAATGTGCTTTGGATTCAGCAATTTAATTACTTTTCGGTTAAAGTGGAATTAAACTAATTTTTACACTCATAATAGTATTTGACAATCAGCGGAGTACCAATTGTTTAATCACTTTTAAGATCCTCTATTTTATATCGATATAAACATAAGTAAATGTTTGATAATCAATAATAAATTAATAATATGAAGTTACATTTTGTAGCTTAATAATAAATCGATTAATCTAAATCAATTGTATTGAATGTGTTATAGGAAGTCGTCGCAGTATCTTTAGCGCGTTGTAGAAATTCGCGTTATAGGAGGTCGTCCCAATCTCTTTAGCGCGTTGTAGAAATCGGGTCATAGGAAGTCGTCACAATATCTTTAGCGCGTTGTAGAAATTCGCATTATAAGAAGTCGTCGTAATATCATCAGCGCGTTATGGAAATTCGCGTTATAGGAAGTCGTCGCCATATCTTTAGCGCGTTGTAGAAATTCGCGTTATAGGAGGTCGTCACAATATCTTTAGCGCGTTGTAGAAATTCGCATTATAGGAAGTCGTCGCAATATCTTTAGCACGTTGTGGAAATTCACGTTATAGGAAGTCGTAGCAATATCTTTAGCACGTAGTAAGAATTAGCGGTGTAGAAACTCGCGTTATACGGGTGTTTATGCTGTATATGCATACAAATATGCCAAGAAAGTGTCAAAGAATAATTTGGTTCCTAAGAAAATATGATCTAAAAGGTAGTTAGACCTGTTTGAATTGGTATTTCTCGGAAGTTTGCGTGATCAAAGGCCACTCTTTCAACCGTACTTTTTAATAATTGATTTCGTGTAACTGGTACCAGCAAATACGTCTTTTAGGCCGCTATGCTCTGTTTCCTGTGATACGTCAGAACTTAGACCTCTACGCAAAACCTTCACTCGTTTCAAGCAATCAGTAATGCTTTCGTGCAGAATTTTGAAAAGTTAGGAAGGAAACTGTAAAATTATTAGAAAAGTATAATACAATCTCTTAAATTATAGGATGATGCCTTTCTCTGTTACTTGAATATGAAAAACATTCTGAAGTGGGATGGAAATAAATATAAATTGCAAAATATTAAACCTATTATATATAACAGTTTCATTAAATATTAAACCAAATATTTAAAATTGTTTCGGTTCAATTGTATATGTACACTAAGCGCTCGATTTACATGGCATTCGAATTGCACCATTTCAATTTAACACGCTTAAAGAAATCTCAAAGAAAATATATACCTTTGAATTATGTTATATATATCTTGCTTGAAATAATTAATTTTTATTTAAAAATATGTAGTCTAATTTTTTGGAGAAATATATAACACTATTTTATATGGATTTCTTAAATTTGTTACATATTTATTTTCAATGTGAAATGTGGATTCGAATTGCACGATTTCAATTTACACGGCATTTTCTGGGAACCAATTTACCGTATAAATCGAGGGTTAGGTGTACATGTTCTTAACATTGTCGAAATTTTCGATTTCGGGAAGAAACTTCATTGCGGAGCGAAGTATTACGTGACGCATTTTTGAATATTGAATAACATTTATTGATAGAAATTGTGAACGCTAACTAAACTATGTTAATAAAAATTACGCAAAATTTAACATTAATTAGTTATTCAGAAAGCAGCATGTAGTATTATTACTCATTTTACACTTGCATTTTATTGCAGTGAAAAATACAAATAGTTCAATTATAACTGGGGCACAAATAATCCGTACCCCGTCGAATGGCATGGCGTTTTTGTTAAAAGTCGCTGCTGTACGAATACTTTTTACACTCACTGTAACTTGTTTCTACGAATTATTATACAAACACCAGGTGTTTGTACTTTCACTTGAATGCAATAGTGATTTAATTGAATTATCTAATTCCTTCATCATACCCCTCCATTTTTGTGATGCGGCTTCGCCGGAGAACTAATTGATCAACTTTCCAAAGTCAATATTTTTCACTATGAATAGTAATTTGTATACCTTGTTCGTAGTGTAAAATAATTTGAAGACGATCGTAATAAAATTAGTCGGAGTAATACTTATACAAGGTGTTATAAAAATTGTTTTTTTAATATGTATATAAGGCGAATTAAATTGCAATGTATTCTCCACCATTATTTAACACTCACATGAAAGAATAAAACAAAAGCTATCGAATGACGTGTAATATATATGTAGCTGATAGACAACTGGTACGAGATATATTCGATATGAAATTAATAATCGCACGAATTTATGGATCAACCTAATAAATACATTAAAAACTAAATAAGTTCCTAACTTAATAATTAAAGTCTAAATGGATCTAAAGTCATCAATCAGAATTTGTTTTTATACTTCATTAAAGTTGAAACGTCACTATCTGTAATAATATTTATGTCCTACTAAAAATAATTGCAACATATTGCAGAGAGTAGGATCTTTCTCATGAATGAAAAATTGCAAACCAGATTTTACAGTTGACGGATAAAAAGTAAAAGAACTAGTTCTTGCCAAACATCTACGCACACAAGATTGCTATTTTTACGGATAATAAACCAGATGGTTGTAGGGCACTATTTCGCTAATAAATATCCCGTTTGGCAAACTTGTTTTCATTTCGAATATGTATGATCAAATTAAAACTTTGAGTCTGTCCTTTAAACTAGTTTCATTTTCTGCAGCCGTTCTCTAACTTCTTTCTCATCTAATACTTATCATCTTTTACGCTCGTTTTGCAAAATTAGTTACATTTCTATGTAGGTTTCATCTAGTTCGACAAATTAGGGAATACTTTTGTTTAATATCTGACTCAGTCCTTTGATTACACTGTCCAACACAAAAAAATGTTGTAACAACGAATATGCGATTCTTATAGATTTCGACGTGCTGAAAACGAATCCGCAAACCATTTCTTGCAAGTAACTACCATTTTTGCGCGACATTTATGCGCGCACGTGAGCGCTTGGGGGACGCATGCCGGACTGGAGCGCGTCATAAATGTGGCGTCTGAGAAACCCTGCTGACGATCCGTGACTTCCTCGACTTTTTGGCTTTTATTTACGACACCAAAGTCTGCTTTGCATATTTTGGCAGTGCTTTTTAAAGAGGAATGTCTGCTCTATCGCGTAGAGTAATTGGCATCCCCGTCAGCGGTCTATTTTTTTCAAAAATTTGAAACGAATCTCGAAAAATGAGCGGGCGGAGCGTGTCTCGCCAACTTGAACTAATGTTTAAACATATTTGCAAATTCATATTGCAAAAGTAATTCATATCATTTTCTTCGTAATGATCCACAGCATTTTTTGCAACAAATAAAAACTGTTTAACTTATATACTTACGTCACAAAGCTTGTTCAAAGCACAAAAAAGTACCTCTTTTTTCAAAATTGATTTTTTCGAAAATGGTAGTTACTGGCAAGAAATGGTTTGCGGATTTGTTTTCAGCACGTCGAAATCTATAAGAATCGTATATTCGTTGTTAGAACACAGAAAAAAAGTCAAAATTTGTTGGACAGTGTTATTATAAAGCTTATTTTTAACTGTAATACATAAAACGAAATTCGGATCCATTTGTAACTAATTTATAAAATGTTCCGTTCAGCTCTCCTCTATAAATTATATTGCAATATTATATATAATAATTATATTATATTATAATAATATTGCAACCTATTAGTTCACAGTAAAGGAGTCTTTCGTAATACTCCACCTAATATTGCACCCTTGGAACATCATACAATACAGACGTTGGCAATTTCATTAATAATAGTGTTATTATTAAATAATATTGATATTACGAATATTGCACCATACGCACTTGATTTTTTAAGATTTTGCTTTACGATGTAAAACAGCTTTGGACGAAATAATACAGGATTAAGGCATGCTAGTAAACGGTGGTAAAAAATAGTAAACAATATAAACGCATTTTTAAATAATCGCCACTTTCTAAAATTGGATATGATAACTCATGAAACTGCTATTCAAATTAGCAACAGTTTTGTGAAATCGGTGCTGTTTGAACTACAAATGGAATATACGCAGAATAAAATATAAATGGAGATTAATTTCAATTAACTTTCTAAGTATATTTTTGTATTACAATTTGCAGTGCATTTTATTTTGTATGTGTTTAATATTGCATTACTGATAGAGATATTATTTACGTGTGCGATACATTAAAGGATGAAAGTTTGTACAAAAATTATATGATATTTTGTATAAAGTTCAATTTTCGGCATATTGTCTTGTTTTCTAATACAATTTACTTAACTTCATTATTCGTACACGTATTATTACAACAAATTGAAATTGCTTCGACATTTAATTCGTTCTTCTTAAGAATATCAATATTAGTTAGAAACAGTACGATTTAAACGGTAAATTATTTCATGAGTTCTCCGCCAAAAATCATAACAAGGGATAGTATCGCTGTGAAGAGATTAAATATTGGATACTGCTTGGATTAAGAAATCACTTCAGTACTTTCAATTATAACATTATCGATGGTCATTGTGACTACGAAATTATTAGTTTTCATAATTTTCTCATTTATTCCATTAATATTTTCCAATGAAACTTAATATTAATATTTTCCGAGGTTAACTTAGACAAAACGGGTTCGTTAAATCCAATATTTCGTTTAACTTTGTTATTATCCGTGTAACTTTGTAATCCAACAAAATCTTTTTAACTTTATTATTATATTTTTATAGGAGTGAAAGCGCCCACAATTTCGGTTACCGGTGCCGAGCTACCGCCGTCCCGATTGGTCAGTTTTACGATGTTTCCTAGTCTCGATGTTGGTGACCCGGTTTGGACACTAGCCGCCATGCAATGGGGACAAATTATGACTCACGACATGGCTATGATTGACGGATCCACTCAAGCAAGTATGTATTTTATGAATATAATGCATTTTTAATAATATTCAAAATATATTAAATTAGTAATAAAAAATTATTAACATATTGAAATTCTATGGAATCAGCTAATATACACGACCGGTCATACGTTCGGGATCATTTACTATCGTAAATGTTTAAATCTATAACGTTTCATTTTCGAAGATTTTCCGCAGTTCACGTTGCATAATATACATAAATAAATCGATTAATTTATTTCTTCCATCCTTTCTTTTATTCAAGGACTCACACATAAATGTACAAGTATGGCTAAATATATCACTGGTAGTCCTAGTATTAAAAAGTGCACATCGCGTAACACTGATAGACGTAATTCTATGATATTTTAGAGCACCATGAAACACAATGCTGTACGGACGATGGGCAACTAATTAATGCGGGGACCCTTCACAACCTGTGTTACCCCATCATCGTACCATATAATGATCCAGTTTATAGTTCATCCAATATAAGATGTTTGAACTTCGTTCGTAGTGTCACTGACCTTGAACGTGGCTGCTCACCACAGTACAAACCAGCGGAACAGGTTCGATACTTCTTAATCATTGGTGATCATAATCATTCGTTCGTTACATCACTTGCAGTCATTCACAGTAGAAGAGTAGTAACGCAGAAACCAGTTTACACATGACATTCGTAGTAGCAAGATTATCATTTCTCTGTAATTAAGCGTGTAAATAATTTTATCGACTGATCAATTGCTTAGCAATGTAATGGACTTTTTTTTCTTCCCTTGGAACTTTAATTAATGTCAAGATATGTGTTACATTCCCGATAGAAAGCATGAGTTTGCAACTAGAGTCCAGACGTTTTACCTTTTCATGGAAGAATTTTGGAGAATGATTGTGGTTTTAAGACATTCCAAAGAATGCGTCAAAATATTGAAGATAATCAAAGTATTATAGATAATCAAAATATTGAAGATATAAATCCGATCACTTTATTTTGTCGAGGGCCGTTTCGATTTGTTTCAAACAAAATACATACACAATATGTTATAAAGTCGGATTAACGATTGGATTAACATCGATGAAATGATTTTGTTTATATTTTACAAATTGGTGGAGCATTGTTTTCCTTAAGAATAAATTATTATTCTTCAATTTTAATTCTTTTGTACGATAATAATATTTGTATGAAAACGGGATTTTGTATCTTGTACTATCTCTGCACGTGCATTAATTAATTGTGGAAGCATTAAGTAAGATATTTGGTGATTTTAGTTGACCGTGGTTACCCACTTCCTGGACCTTTCCCTCGTTTACGGAAATAGTGAACAAACCGCAAATAGTTTGAGGGCTGGGGTTGCAGGACGTTTGACAGTGGACATTCGTAGGAACCGCGAATGGCCACCGTCAGCAACAAACAAGAGTGGTACATGTGACACCATGCAACCCGAAGAAGTTTGTTACCAAACTGGTGAGCCCAACTTTTTTAACAACTATGGAATAAAACGGCTAACGACTTTAAACAATTATCCCTCTATAGCTGCATGTAACTTTAAAGTCACATACTCGTCTATCCGTATCTTTCGTTTCTTTTGATTTTTTCCTTGTAATGATAATTCTAAAAGTACGTGCAACGATTTTCACCCTTTTTGGTGGGTTTAAGTAATAATTTCGTTACTATTTTCACGTAATGTAGTTCGTTAATGTACCACAGTTTGCAGTCAGAGTAAATGTTTTAAATTTACTAATCGGAAATTGATTTAGTTCGTTTCTAACTTATTTATTATGGATGAGACACATAACATCCTTTTAATTAAAATGTTCATGTACGTAAAATATGAAATTTATTCGTTATCTCATTTACTAAAATATCATATCTTATTTGTCGTAACATTCATTAGCTGTAATCAAATTTGTAGTTGCTGGCTTGGATCTACATACAAAAACATGCATTTATTATAATATCATTATAAGGTCAAAAGAATTCGAAGGAATTCATAACTGATGTAATTATATTCTCAAATTATTCTAAAATATTATATTCTAAAATTAATTCCTCATTCTTAATATGTTAAATGCCGTGGGGGTCACCGGTGACCGCCGATTGCCAATATTATTAAAGTTCAAATCAAATATATCGTTAATATTCAAAAATATTTACATATTTTTAACGTTACGATAACGATGTAAAGTAACTAACGTATCATAGCGCGCTTAAACAGTTTGATTTTTAGACGTTATATACACGTTACGAACGCGTATTCCGAGGTATCGTATAACACGGATTTCGGGCCGATAATCAACGTGTTAATATGATTGCCACGGTTAATAGCGTTCAATTAAAAGACTGCAGTACATCAAATCATAATTTAATTAATTTAACTTCCAGAAAAAGGAGAAAATAAATGATACTTCATAATTAAAAAGTATTTATGTTTCCACTGTAGACATTCTTTCCGCCAATATCATTTGTAGTATGACCTGTATTACCGTATGAAAAGATAAGAGACATTCCTCAACGGTTAAATACCCATAATTTTACCACTGCAAGTACCATATTCACTCGATTGATTTTTAAATGTAACTATATGTAAAGGAAACCGGTAAATTTCCTTTTTCTGTATGCAAGAATGAATATTTTATTATCGTCATTGAATTTTTGATTCAAATTAACCAAGGGAAATGAATAGTTGCGAGTAAAACACAGGATTTGTACCAAAAAAGGAATGTATAAGCTTGTAGAACGTTGGAAAAGAGTTGTAGAAATACTTTAATTAATGAACTCAATTATTCGCGTTATGTATATCAAATAAAAGTATATAAAATCTCAAACAATTCGCCGTGGTATATTCGAATAATTTCAGTAAAAATGGCGGACAATTAATTTTGACTCCCTTGGTAGTTTTAGTGGTAATATTAAGATTTTCATTATTATTTTAGGTGATTCCCGAGCAAATCAAAATCCACAGCTGACTATCCTTCAAGTTATGTTACTTAGAGAACATAATAGAATTGCCAATTACTTGGCACGTTTGAATCCACATTGGACAGACGAAACAATTTTCCAGGAAACGAGACGAATCACCATTGCAGAACACCAACACATTTCTTATTATGAGTGGTTACCTATATTTTTGGGTAAGTGCATTTACTTATTTCGGGACTCTCAGTCGTCAATAATTAAGTGGTAACACCATCCCTGAGCCACTAAGATGATACATAAGTTTGTGAATTTTGTTCAGGGTTAATGAATAATATTATTTGAAAATTAAAATGTGGGCTTTATTCCATATATGTTTACGTTTAGAAAAATGTTTTTTATAAACTTTTTACTCTCTCATTGGTCACTCGAATTCCCAAGATAAAGTGAGTGGCGACCTTTGAGTGGTCGCCTTTTGAGTGCAAACGGGGTAACATTCTTGCATTTTTCTAGGAACAAGAAACACGTATGCGAATAAAATTTTGTATAAAACGAAAGGATATGTTAATGACTACGACCCTCAAATAAACCCAAGCGTCATCAATGAACATTCGAGTGCAGCCTTCAGATATTTCCATTCGTTGATTGCCGGATTCCTTAAGTAATTTGAATGAATTCTTTTATATAATTTATACGTTTCTTGTATATTATTTGTCTATTATAATATAAGTGATGTGATTCTACGTAATATTTCGGAATCTCGACAATTTTACAGTTTGGTGGTTGAAACTCGAGCTTCATCGGGTGCTTTGAGATTAAGTGACCACTTTAATAGACCAGGAATTATTGAACAAAAGAATAATTTGGACGATCTTACTAGAGGGATGTCCTATCAGCCTGAAGAGGCGAGCGATCAGTATTTCGACAGAGAAGTAAATGAGGCTGACAAATAATACCGAAAAGTAATCAATTCTTTTGTAACACTTGACTCGATTATCCTTTATAAAGCAATGACATTTGTTCAATCGGGGAATTATAGCATTGGAAAATCGTCGGTGAACAATGATGGCGATTATGTAATAGAATAATGTTTAATATGAAACAAATAAATCGAGTCTCAGAAAATATACAAAAGATTGATTACTTTCAGATACTCCTTACAGAAACAGAAATAGTATAATGAATGATTCATTGTATCCTCGTGGATTTCAGATCACGGAATTTTTATTCAGGAACATGAGACCTAAAGGATCAGACCTTCGAGCGATAGACATTCAAAGAAATCGTGATCACGGACTCGCATCGTATAACGACTTCCGAGAATATTGCGGTTTACCAAGAGCAAAGACTTTCAATGATTTTACGGACTATATTTCCATCGACGTATGTACAAACAAGTATTTCCCCAAATGAATATTTTCCTAGTAATTCAATTAGTATGAGGAAGTTCGAAATGATAGTTCTTGGATAGTTCTTGGATCGATATCACGACTCCTGCACAGTTTAGTGACCCAAGATATCATCTTGCAAGCTCTTAGTACAAAATCATTCCCAAACTCCTTGAAAATAAAAATCGTGTTCTGCTTGTAATTATCCATAATCTTCTTCTAGAGATTTATGATATTATTCCATGAGTATCTGTACCTCCCAACAAGCTAATTGAGATCCATTTGCAATTTATTAATATTAGCATGAATACAAATGTAGCAAATATAGATATATGTAAAACTTGGTTTATTAACTTCCAGAATGTTCGAAAGTTATCTGAAATTTATGCCAGTCCTGATGATGTTGAGTTGACGGTTGGCGGATCACTGGAAGCACATGTTGAAGGAACACTTTCCGGTCCAACTTTCTTGTGTATTCTTACTACGCAATTTTACAGAACTCGTGTAGGCGATCGCTATTGGTACGAAAGGGGTGATAGCAAGCATGCCTTTACCATAGGTAAACCTTTTATTTATTATTTGAATATACTAATATTTAAATAAGTTTATGTAACTCCCTTTTATTTGATATCCAATGAATACTAGTTTGCTCTTTTCTGAATATTACTTCGATTAATTCTAGATTAACCTATTTCGATCAAATGACGGAATATACTAGAGCCGAAGTATACTAGATTCGATCTACCAATGTGATATTTGCAAAAGTCACAAAAGTTCCAAATTTCTGAAGCAAATATCTCAGTTTATAGAAATATACATACTTTATTCTTACTTTGTCTGTGTTTGAAACAAAATGAAATTTATTTTTGTAACTTGATTTTCTTGAATATATGAATAAATAATTGAATTGCACGACGTAAATCGTTACAGGTTGGGTCAGAGATCGATTAAAATGTGTTTTTATAGATTTTAGCAGATACTTTTTCGTTAATAAAAAAATGTCCGTGATACAAGCCCATTTTCAGTTCTAGCCAAATAATGCAAATGGGTTAAAACAAATATTATTCAAAGTAACCATCTAATATCGTGATTCCACAAATTCTTTTGAATAATTATTATTAATTATTATTAATAATATTTTTAGAACAATTAGGAGAAATCAAGAAGGCTAGCATATCGAGGTTATTCTGTGACAATGGCGACCATATTACAAGAATGCAACGAAGAGGCTTCGAGCAAGTATCCACGAGGTAAATCTATATTATAATATTGAGAAACATTCTACGTTCAAATATTTCATTATTATGGAATAACGAAATAAAAATCTGTTATTATTTCCAGTAACCCGTTAACGAACTGTGAAAACATTCCGTCTATCGATCTCTCTTTGTGGAAGGATTATGCACCGGAAATTTCAAACGAAGAGGAATCGAGTTTCGTTTTTAAGAAATAATAGCGCCTAATTGTTTCTAGGAGAGGAAATTCCTGGGAGGAGATACTCTTCAGTATCATATCGCCAAAACTATGTTGTTTAGTACGTTATTGTATTAATATTTTGACTGCGGCCTATTTATAGGGATCACTTGTAAAAGTTGTACCATTAGTATTAGTTAATAAATTTTCATTTTGTAAAACTTCTGAGGTAATTACATTACCTATACTGTAGAATACGGTTACTGAAGTAAATTATTTTTATACGATGTTACAAATCTGTCTCGTTTAATACCTCTCGTTGGCAATGCTGCACTGATTAAGTTTTTAATAATTAAAGTTAATTCAACAAGATTATTTCCGTTATCAGTGTAACCGTGAATGACGTCACATGTTTACATAAACGTTGCGCACTTTCATTCTGTGTAGAAACTGATGATAACGGATTCGTTTTCCGCGTGATATGGTTCAACCAGATATAAACTAGCCTCGGAAAGTAAGTTAACGCTCGGCGTCTGCATACAAATGTATGTGGTATATGTTTAATAATTACAATATAAATTTTTGAAATGCATTTTTTTACTTACTTATACTTTAATTTATATTTAATTTATATTTACATAAGATAATGAATTTAATGAATTTATATTAATAAATAAACAGAAACGAATGGAAAATGCTTATTGTGCACATTATGGCAGCATCGGAAAGTAAGTTAACACTTCGAAAATCATATTAAATACCATATATTTTAATTAAATTTAATAGTGGGCGTGGTACCCTTTTGCTTCTATGATAGCTTTAAGGCGGTTTGGAATGCTGGAGATTAATTTATTAATAATATCCACGGTTATATTACGTCGTTACAACCTGAACACTTATATAAAAATATTTTTGATTCTTCTGTGGTTTACTGGCTTTCTTCTTAAATGATCCCATAAATAATCGATCGGATTCAGATCTGGGCTCCATGGAGGCCAGTACAAAAATTGAATTTTATTTTCTTGAAAACATTTCATTGTAAGTTTAGCTGTATGCTTTGGATCATTGCCCTGTGGATATAAGAAATTAGTTTGGTATTTCCGGTACGATGATCGGCGTTTCGTTCTTCAAACAAACCAATTAATTATACTTCAATTATTACATTTTTACAACCATTGGATTTGGAAGTTGATGCAGTGGTTAATTAACAATTAGACTTCATGAAAAACACACCCTAAACGATTTATATAAACGTTAAGTAATATTAAAAAGGGGAGACTGTTCGTTTCCAAAATACAATGACCACGAAACGTCGATCATCGTACCAGAACAAAGCATGACCGCCGCAAAAATTGGAACGATAAAACATTATTTCTATACATTATAGTGTATAACATTTGTTGCGTATGCAGCCCTTGGCCGTGGGGGTTATCTAAGTTACGACCAACGGAAATGGGTCCCATGGCCAGGGGTCTTATTTATGGAATAGACGCGGCTGCGATGTTCGGGAAACGGGACCCTCCGGGAAAGTTGAGGCCCATATCCCTGAGCAAGTGCACTCCCAGGGTGGATTTATGATGCCCGCGTTTCCCAGAATCTTATCCTTCCAAAACCAGCCGAACCCCCCCCCCCATCTCCTTTCCTGGCGCTCCAGCTCCAAAAAATCCTTTAAAAGGACAACCTTTTCCAGCGCTAGGCAGTCTTGATTCACCCTTAGGGGAAGTGCTGCTAATCATTTTAGTGAGATCGGGCCTCAGTTTCCCTTTCGATCAGTTATCGCGAGTACGGGTTTGTCAACATCAAATCACGTTCGCTCTAGATTGGTAGGCACCATCAGACTCAACACACACCAAACAGCTTTGTAAGGGATTCTCCCGCCGACGAACGTGTAGTATCATTTCATACAGAATATATTTATAGTGTTATTGTTAGTACTTCCGAGTTTAACCCACTATTTACCTTCCCTGCAAAAATATTCAGTAGCGACGTATCCCCATCGAACCGTTCACTCCAGCCGCTCGGAGTGACCAAGAAGAAATTACAGCCCAGTCTAACGTAGTAAGACATAACTCGCCCTGGGCTCGTAACACATTAATGATCAACATCTATTGATGTATTCGTATAGCAATTTGCTCTTGTGCATTTAATAAAGATTAATTGTATTGTAATATTGCACTGTAATTGTAATACAGTAATACTGTATTGTAATTCCCAAGTTGCTTCAGTTTCGCATGAGACTTTATTAATTTATTATTATTTAAATACACTGCTGCATATTCTTATTAAATAACATTGTCCACAAAATGTTCACCTTTTTTTGGGATGTAACAACGAATAAGCGATCCTTATAGATTTTGACACGCTGAAAACGAATCCACAAACAGTTTTCCCCCATCACCCCCAATTTTGGAAAAAAACAATTATGAAGAAAAGGATCTTTTTTGTCTTTGAACAGGATGCGTGACGAACACATCAAAGTTAGACAACTTTTATTAATTGCAAAATATTTCAGTGGACTTTTAGGAATGAAACAATATAAATCAAATTTGCAATAACAATTTGCACATTTATTTAAACATTACGTAGTATCGGTACTTGGAGACGAGACGGGTGGCCAACCCGTACTTGAGAATGCGTGCGGGCGTGCATGGTTAGGACTGTCGGTTTAAGTTTTAGTTTTTGAGAGGCAGTCTTAAGAGAACCCTCGATACACGCGCTACGTATTATACGCATTATACGATACGCTAAAATTACATATTATATTAAGTTACGCTAGGTTACCGTCATACTTATTTTTGTTTTTGTTAGTATTTTTAGTTTAAATCGATTAGGTTAAAATAAATATTCTCTAATACCCCAAGCACAGTAAATTTTCTTTATTAATCCTCACGAATCCTAGAACTCTACAATTAGTTAAATTCATTCGAGACACGCTCCGAACGCTCACTTTGCGAGACATTTTTAAAATTTCGATGAAAATTGGCCCTTTGATGAGGATTCCAATTACTCTATGCGATAGGGCAAATATTTCTCTTCAGAAAACACAGCTAAAATATGAACAATGGACTTTGGTGTCGTAAACAAAATCCAAAGCGTCGTGGAAGTCACGGTTTGTGAGGAATATTTAAATACATTAATCTTAATTACTTAATTTACGGAAAAATTAAAAACACAGATTTCCCCCATAAAAAACAAACAATCTTTGTTTAAACCTTCTCTTTCTATCTGCTCTAATAAACGAGATATTTATAGCAAACAAATTGCGTCTTTATTTCTGAGACACCCTGTTTAAGTGTGAAATTCATGGGCAGACAAAATTCTGTCCATCTAGCGGTGAAAACGTGGAACTAAATTTGATACTCCTCTCCTATAAACGTGCATGCTATAGTTCCACGTTTTCACCGCTAGATGGACAGTATTTTTACTGAATTGATGAATTTCCTTCTTATGAGGGTGTCTCAGAAAAAGAAACGCATATAGTTTTCTTTAAGTGTCTCGTTTATTTTAGCAGATAGAAAGATAATGTTTAAACACATTTGTTTTTTTAACTCGGAAGTCTCTGGAGCTGGAATTAATTAAAATTAATATGTTAATATATTGATTAAAGTTGGCGAGACAAACCCGACGCGCTCATTTTGCGAGGCTCTATTCAAATTTCCGTAAAAATGAGCTTTGTGGCGGGAATTCCAGTTGCTCTACGCGACAGAGTAGACATTTTTCTTTAAAAAGCGCTCAAAAAATATGCAAAACAGATTTCGGTTTCGTAAATAAAGCCAAAGCGTTGTGGAAGTCATGTATTGTCAGTAGAGGTTCTTCGCGAGTACCATTTAGGTTGCTATGTACCGCGGTGGGTTTTCGCCTAGTGCGCACAACATTCGATGTTGGTTGAAAACCCCTGCTGACAATCCGTCATTTCCACGACTTTTTGGCTTTTATTTACGACACCAAGGTCCGTTATGCCTATTTTACGAGTACTTTTCAAAGAAAAATGTCTGCCCTATCGCGTAGAGCAATTGGAATTCCCGTCAGGGCGGTGAATGCCTCGCCAATTTTAACTAATGTTTAAACATATTTGCAAATCAATACTGCAAATGTAATTTATATTAATTTATTCGAGAAGGTTTGCAGAATTTTTTGCAACAATAAATGCTGTCTAACTCTTATACTTACTTCACAAACTTGAAAAGAGTTGCGGAAAATGAGCGTGCTCAGCCTGTCTCGCCATCCTTAACTAATGTTTAAACATATTTGCAAATTCATATTGCAAATATAATTTAGATCATTTCATTCTTAAAAGTCCACTGAATTTTTTACAATCAATCAAACTGTCAAACTTATATATCTTCGTCACGCATCCTGTTCAAAGACAAAAAAGACCCTTTTATTCATAATTGATTTTTTCGAAAACTGAGGGTAATGGAGGAAAACGGTTTGTGGATTCGTTTTCAGCGTGTCAAAATCTATAAGGATCGCTTATTCATTGTTACATCCCAAAAAAGGTGAGTTGGACAATGTTATTTAATAAGAATATGTAGCAGTGTATTTAAATAATAATAAATTAATAAAGTCTCATGCGAAACTGAAGCAACTTGGGAATTACAATACAGTATTACTGTATTACAATTACAGTGCAATATTACAATACAATTAATCTTTATTAAATGCACAAGAGCAAATTGCTATACGAATACATCAATAGATGTCGATCATTAATGATGTACACTATAATGTACAGAAATAATATTTTATCGTTCTAATTTTTGCGACGTCCATGGTTTGTTGTGGTACGATGATCGACGTTTTGTGGTCATTCGATATTGGATACAAACACTGTCCACGTTTTAATATTACTTAACGTTTATATAAATCGTTTAGGGTGTGTTTTTCATGAAGTCTAATTGTTAATTAACCACTGCATCAACTTCCAAATCCAATGGTTGTAAAAATGTAATAATTAAAGTATAATTAATTGGTTTGTTTGACGAACGAAGTGCCGATCATCGTACCGGAAATACCAAACTAATTTCTTATATCCACAGGGCAATGATCCAAAGCATACAGCTAAACTTACAATGAAATGCTTTCAAGAAAATAAAATTCAATTGTTGTACTGGCCTCCATGGAGCCCAGATCTGAATCCGATCGATTATTTATGGGATCATTTGAGAAGAAAGCCAGTAAGTAAACCACAGAAGAATCCAAAATATTTTTATATAAGTGTTCAGGTTGTAACGACGTAATATAAGCGTGGATATTATTAATAAATTAATCTCCAGCATTCCAAACCGCCTTAAAGCTATCATAGAAGCGACAGGATACCATGCCCGCTATTAATATAATCAAAATATGTGATATTTAATATGATTTTCGAAGCGTTAACTTACTTTCTGAGGCGAGTGTATGCTCTACTGGATTTTAGATTAGAACCCCTGTAGATATACCGGGTGTTCGAAAAGTCTAGAAACGTTCAAATATGTCGTAGGGGAAGCATTTTCGCTGAAAACATTAAATTGCAAAGTTTTACGATTTTAATCCGGGTTTCCGATGAGCGCCTTGATTATGGGCTTCTATACTTTTGAAATACCCTACCCTATATATACATCCTTGATTTGCATTTTGATTTTCCTGGTATAATCATGCTTTCGTAATATGTTCATATTAACATGCCCTATGTATTTATGGAATCATGACTCATTTTCACGAAGTATTATGCATAAATAATTGATTATTGTAGTACATCTTACCTTTGTTGATTCACACATTTGAAGCGTGTAATAGGAAGGACAATATTCTGCATGTCGCTCTTCATTTATTAATAAACATCTGCTGTATTAACAGCGTTGTTTAAATGTTTAAATAATAACGTTGTAATAACAAGTTCTACCATATTAAATCGTCGCTTATCAGTAATAGTTCATAATTTTATTCAGAAACGTGTACTTTATTATAACCTATCATAAAGTGAAATAAGCGATTACTATTCTGATTATATTGAAAGATTCTATTCGCTTAATGGTATAAATAAAATACTTGGGGCTATTACATTTGCAAGTTTCAATATTCTTCCTTAACGTTGAAAGTCGGGCTGAAATCCGTGTTATACGATACTTCACGATGGGCATTCGTATTGTATGTATTATATAACGTCTAAAAATAAAACGGTTTAAGTGCTCTACGATACATTCATTTCTTTTGTATTGTTATCGTAATGTTACAAATATTCTTGTCTTTTTCAATTAGCACACAGAGATAAAGATTCAACCACGCGTTAATGAAAATCGTTGAAAGTGCACGTTCCTTAAATTATGAACGACGTCAATCGAATTTTGAATAATTAAACAATAACACGTTGAACAGTTTATAGTTTAGAAGCTGGAATCGATATAAACATTCTTTCCTTAAATTATCAATAGAATTTGTAATTGTAGTTTATAGCTTTCAAGTTGAACTTTGTGTAAACATTTTGATCAAATCTTCCCATGATATTAATATAGAAATCGTTAATTAATCCAGTTGAGGAAGAAATAATCGTAAAAGACCAACATTTAGCAAATGTTTCTTTGAAATTGCAAAGGTATCTTTGAGGAAGCGTTCAGGGTTTTTAAGTACATTTTTATTATGACGTAAAGGAATATTTGGTACGATAATTTGCACGAATTAATTGATACTTCGGCACGCATCACATACACGTACATACATATCATGCATGACAAATTTTAATCCCCAACGAGAACCTTACAACTCACAACTAAATTAGAAAGCACGATGGTATAACATACGTGTCTGCAATCGTTCTAAATAATCATCGGCACGACAAACACACTTTCCTACGTTGTTATCCGTGATAACAAATTGGGACAATACTTACATACGACTGTCATTTGTAAACTTGGAATGTCGGTAAAAATAATGAAGTCCATTGTGCAAGAAATATCAAAATGGGAATTTTATAAGTAAATGCTCAAAACATCGTTTGTTTATATCAGTAATGATCATAATTATATATACTTGAATATAGAGATTAGAATAAATGAGCCGTTTATTTTGAAAGTAGCCTTAATCCATTTTCGAATAAATCAAGCTAATGTTTATAATATAATGTAATTATATATGTTATATTTTTTACTATATTATGTATGCGTTTATTAGATTCAGTTGTTTGATCGGTTGTATGTTCCATACTTTATTAATTTACTAAAAAATTAAATGCGTTGGAGCGAACATAATTTACTAGACATATGTACATATACTGGGTCTCCCACCTAAGTTGAGCATCTTAAATATCTCGCTTATTTTTGATGATAGGAGAAAATGTCAGAGGAAAACAATATTTGGTTCGAGGGAGTGCAAATATTATGATAGGTAAACAACTTCTTCAAGGTCATTTACTTCGAGATTACAAGGTCATCGAAGTTTTTTTAAATGGGACTACATATTTTCATCGTTACTATATGATAGCTGACGTCCAAATGAATACAACGGCCACATGTTTGTACTCAAGGTCACGCGAAGGTCAAATCAGAAAAATTTGCTCGGATATGAAATGCTTTTTAAATTAACACTACATAGTTCTTGCACCCTCCCTCTCCCCTTCCTTCAAAAACTGCAAAATAAGGTGTAAAGTAGTGCTAAATAATTATGAACACGTATCACAACACACCAAAGTACAATTAAGCATGCGATAACTATAAGATATAGAACTCTGCAAAATAATTTAACGCGATTTCATTGTTTACGTCTTTATTTATAACATTTCAACGCCATTAGTATAAAATTGTCCTCAGAGTACATATACAAGAATACGTAGTATAAAACAACGAACTACATTCCACACGCAGTTTGTTAAAACAAATGTTTAACGTAGTTAGTAAAGTGTAAGTACGTTCTCAACGGTGTGTTCAGTTAAGTGAATAAATATTTAATCTCATACATGTGTAAGTATTATATATCCTTTGAATGTAAATGAAATATACAACGACGTATGTTTTATGTGACGGTTGATTATATTGTCATGTCTGAAGATTATTTGTGATTATTTAAAGACATGTACTACACTACATATATTTTCTTGTATGTACAAACAAAAATCTTTATTTATTACTGCCCCCGATGATGACTTTTACTGGAATGTATGAATGTGAAAGACTTTATTAAGAACTTGAATGATGTATTATTGCTCGTTATTAAAATTTGCATAAACATTTTAATACTGTATTATATAATAACATTTGCCCCACCCGCTGATTTTAATTTATCCGGTAATATCGGTTTAGTAAATATGCTTGTAATCTTATTATGCAAATGTTTAATACATTCCGGAAGCGGAGCTCGTTCTGTAATATTTTCTAAAAATGGCCTCTTGTAAAGCCGCTTGGCTTCTTGTCGTTGTTCCAGTGTTACTGCTCTGTCATCCAAATGTACCAGTTGTGGGAACCAAGATATCACGAATAACCTTTTTGTTAAGAAATAGATTTTCATCCGTATGCTCTTAAATTTTTGTTTTTTTCGCGCAAAATAATTGCGATATGAATTATATTAGTCCTTTTAATTTCGTACCTGTATTGAAGGTAGTCATAAAAGGTTCCACCGTTTAAATAACTGGGTGCTGCCTTGTTACCCATCAGGCATAAATATCTGAGGTTTGGTACACTCTCATAGAGATTCTTAATAAACGGGTATAAATCGTCTATATTATTATGATTTAACCAAAGAAGCTGAAGCTTTGGCATGTACGGAAATACAGTGTAATCATCTATGTTGTTGTGATCTAAGTTCAAAGATGTTAAGTTTTCAAATTCCGCGAGAAATTGTAAATTTCTGAAACAAGTTTAATGGGAGAGTGTATAGCATTTAGCCTGGCGCATTTTCACGCTTTAAGTTTTTTTTATCGATCTATGTACATACCTACTAAATTTATTGTGACTAATATCCAGAGTATGCACAGTATTGCCATAATTTTCAATAATATCAAATGGCATGTAAAAAAGATTTTCGAAAGCGAGCGACAGGGAATCAACGAAATCTATAGATGACTTATCACTAGATAAGGACTTTGGGTGCCTACAATGAATGTCTACGAATATGAGCTTTCCTAAGGAAGTCATGGCAAACTGATCCACCTCTTCTGCTTCTTTTTGTAATTCTAACTCATCACTGTAAGCCAGCCTGTAAAAATTTTCCTTAGTTTAATGTTGCTCAATTTATTTTGATTTTCCATTCTGGTTCCATTTCCAAGTATGTGTTTATTATCAGCGCAGATATCACTCGGGTTATCTGTTATTTGAATTGTATGTTTCTTGATTGGCAGTTAATTATTAAGCATTAATAATTAATGACTGGCAAATGAGCATTTAGAAGACAATATAAGGAACACATTTTTATTTTTAAGCTATCGACTTTAAGTTATTAAGACTATAAGTTATTAATTATATTAAGTTACTTTAAGGGGTAACACCGCTCCTGAAATTTGAAAAAATTGAAATTTTTTTGTCTAGTTTTTAATCATATCAATCTGATGCCAATGGTTTTAGAGCGATGTTCGAAGTATAGCATAGTGCTAGAGTCAATTAAAGTGACGCGTCTATACGCGCGTTCCATAAGAAATGGGAGTTTACGGTGCGTTTTTCTCGGAAAACGATTTTTCAAACTTGTGTGCAACGTTTCTCTTACAATTTTTATCTGACTGACTTGAAATTTAGGTACAACGTTTCTAAATATATACTGCTGTGAAATGCGTAGGATTTTTTCGAAATGTTGAAAACTCTTTGTACAATCATCGTTTTCTTGAGCAAATTTTGGATGAAAACCTGATTTTTTTTCAAACGGTCGCGGTTTCGGGGAAAACTCGTATAATACGTACTTCCCCAGTTTTGTATATGTAAATAATGAAACATTTTTGTTTTTTGTTCTGTGATGAACCATGTCGCAGAAAACCTACCCGCAAAATTTACTTTTTAGAAAAACATGATTTGGGAAGATGGTCCTTCCGTTACCATTTGTAACTAAAAAAGTTTATAAAAATTTTTTTGCATTTGAATATATATGGAATAAACCAATCAGTTTAAGAGGCTACCCCTTAAAAAGCATGAATGTGGATATAATATAATTAATATCTTATTGCAAACTATCATAGTAGGAAACATTTGATTTCTAACATTAACACAAATTTCCTTGTGTATGCTAAATTCAGTAAGGTTTTATACGTTGCATAGAGTTTTCAGTGAAATTTTGGTATGCTATATTTACATTGTACCATATCACTTTGAAATATTATGCATAGCATTTGATTAATGAAATATGGTTTAAAAAAAAGAGTTTTATACCTGCGCATGGTCTAGCAAAGGGTTTAAGGACTACATTGCGATATGTAGTTAATTCAGCGATTCAAATGATTGTCAGTCTATACTACTTAGGGATCAACGTTGCATGTATACTTTATACAATGTGTGCAAGATTGTGTATCCTATAGAAGAAAGAGATGTCTACCAGTAGAGGAGGATAACTAAGCACTTTTTTAAAGATTTACTTAGTATTTATGTCATGCTTAAAGATTTGGTACTTACATCATGCCTCTACTTAGTATCACCGTATGGGGCAGTAACTTTAAGTGGACAATTAAAGCGTTAGAATCATGCAAGGCACTTTTCACACACTACATTTATCAATATTATTCACCCTAACACCGGCTAAGGCTACTGCTTGCATTGATAGATAATATTGTGCAAGTAAACGGACGTTTAGGACTTCAAAGTGAGATGGAATTTTGCATAAAGCGATTGGGTTACTCATAGTGAGTTGTCCTGTGATATAATTGATACTGAAACTCGCAACGAAAAGGTAGCCAGTAATATTATCATTTTATCTGTCGGTAGACACCGATAAGATATCGAACAGAGTATTATCCACGTTAGAGCACTATCTTCCCATATAATACATTTCAGGAACCATATAGTTTGTAAGGTTAGAATTTCGAGGTTATATAACGCCGGTTAGTTAGATAATGTCTTTAAGATATGTTGAGATTTATCAGCATAATCTATTGATACGGAAACATGTGTGCGTACTAATTAACAGGTAGTACTCACCGAATTTTCCTGCATTATCTTGTTTTCAAATCTTCCCACCAAGCCGGATAGCAGACCGGTATTCGTTACTGGAAGAGTGAGATCGTCGAAGTCGTTCGATGTTTGTCATTCGTTGGCTCTCATTGCCCAGCGACCTGTTCTGTATATGCACATCGGTAGCTCCGTCTTCTCTGATCTCCGTTATCCAATCTCTTTTGTCGATTTGCATTTCC